>CAXHSH010000379.1:194277-559972 GCA_964019135.1 Arenicola marina
ACAAAACACAATCGGTTTTAGCGATATATTAGTCAAAACAATTGCTTTTATGGATATACTATACCAAACTCTCAGGTATAGCGACATACGGTACAAAACACTCGGCTTTAGCGACATACAACACAAACAAACATGATTCGATCATTTTCTTGACCACAACACTCGGTACAAGCGATATACTGCTAAAAACACCCGGTTATAGCGAAATACTGCTAAAAACACCCGGTTATACCGACATACTGCACAAAACACACACGGTTTTAGCGATATATTATTAAAAAAACACTCGCTTTCAGTGATATACTGCACTAAACTCTCGGGTATAGCGACATACGGTACAAAACACTCGGCTTTAGTGATATACAACACAAACAAACATGATTCGTTTATTTTCTTGACCAAAACACTCGGTTCTACCGATATACTGCTCAAAACACTCGCTTTTAGGGACATACTACGCAAAACACTCGGTTATAGCGACATACTGCACAAAAAACTCAGTTATAGCAAAATACTGTACAATACACTCGGTTTTAGCTATATACTACTCAAGGCACTCGCTTTTGGGGACATACTACTAAAAACATTCGCTTTTAGGGATAGACTTCACCCAACACTCAGTTATAGCGACATCCTGTACAAATCACTCGGTTTAGCGATATACTACACAAACAGACATGATTCGATCATTTTATTATCCAAAACACCCGGTACAAGCAATATACTGCTAAAAACACCCGGTTTTAGGTACAAAGTACCCAAAACATTCGGTTAAAGCGACATACTGTATAAAACACGCGGTTTTAGCGATATACTACTTAAAACACACGCTTTTAGGGATATACTACATCAAACACTTAGTTATAGCGGCATAATCTACAAATCAATCGGCTTTAGCGGTATACAACACAAACACACATGGTTCGATCATTTTATTAACCAAAACACTCTGTTCTAACGATATACTAGTCAAAACACTATTTTAAGGATTTACTGCATATAACACTCAATTATAGCGATATATTGTTACAAACACTCGGTTATAGCGAAATATTGTACAAAACACTCGGTTTTAGCGACATACAAGGGAAGCACACCAGATTCCAGTATTCCACTTCCCAGAACACTCGGTAAGAGCGATATACTGCTCAAAACACTCGGTACGAGCGATATACTGCTCAAAACACTCGGTTATAGCGACATACTGCACAAAACACACACGGTTTTAGCGATATATTATTCAAAACACTCGCTTTTAGAGATATACTACAGCAAACTCTCGGGTATAGCGACATACGATACAAAATACTCGGCTTTAGTGATATACAACACAAACAAACATGATTCGATCATTTTCTTGACCAAAACACTCGGTTCTACCGATATACTGCTCAAAACACTCGGTTTTAGGGATTTTCCATACAAAACACTCGGTTATAGCGACATTCGGTACAAAACACCCGGCTTTAGCGATATACAACACAAACAAACATGATTCGATCATTTTCTTGACCAAAACACTCTGTTATAATGATATACTACTCAAAACACTCGATTTTAGGGACATACTACGCAAAACGTTCGGTTTTAGGGATATACTGCACAAAACACTCGGTAATAACGACATACTGTACAATACACTCGGTTTTAGCGATATACTACTCAAGGCACTCGCTTTTAGGGACATACTACTAAAAACATTCGCTTTCAGGGATATACTTCACCCAACACTCAGTTATAGCGACATCCTGTACACATCACTCGGCTTTAGCGATATACAACACAAACAGACATGATTCGATCATTTTATTAACCAAAACACTCGGTACAAGCGATATACTGTTAAAAACACCCGGTTATAGCGACATACTGCGCAAAACACACACGGTTTTAGCGATATATTTTTCAGAAAACACTCGCTTTTAGGGATATACTACACCAAACTCTCGGGTATAGCGACATACGGTACAAAACACTCGGCTTTAGTGATATACAACACAAAGAAACATGATTCGATCATTTTCTTGACCAAAACACTCGGTTCTACCGATATACTGATCAAAACACTCCGTTTTATGGATTTTCTGTACAAAACACTCGGTTATAGCGACATTCGGTACAAAACACTCGGCTTTAGCGATATACATCACAAACAAACATGATTCGATAATTTTGTTGACCAAAACACTCGGTTCTACCGATATGCTACTCAAAACACTCGCTTTTGGAGATATACTACACGAAGCACTCTGTTTTAGGGATATACTGTACAAAACACTCGGTAATAGCGACATACTGTACAACACACTCTGTTTTAATGGTATACTACCCAAAACACTCGCTTTTAGGGACATACTACGCAAAACACTCAGTTATAGCGACATACTGCACAAAACACAATCGGTTTTAGCGATATATTAGTCAAAACAATTGCTTTTAGGGATATACTATACCAAACTCTCAGGTATAGCGACATACGGTACAAAACACTCGGCTTTAGCGACATACAACACAAACAAACATGATTCGATCATTTTCTTGACCACAACACTCGGTACAAGCGATATACTGCTAAAAACACCCGGTTATAGCGAAATACTGCTAAAAACACCCGGTTATACCGACATACTGCACAAAACACACACGGTTTTAGCGATATATTATTAAAAAACACTCGCTTTCAGTGATATACTGCACTAAACTCTCGGGTATAGCGACATACGGTACAAAACACTCGGCTTTAGTGATATACAACACAAACAAACATGATTCGTTTATTTTCTTGACCAAAACACTCGGTTCTACCGATATACTGCTCAAAACACTCGCTTTTAGGGACATACTACGCAAAACACACGGATATAGCGACATACTGCACAAACAACTCAGTTATAGCAAAATACTGTACAATACACACGGTTTTAGCTATATACTACTCAAGGCACTCGCTTTTGGGGACATACTACTAAAAACATTCGCTTTTAGGGATAGATTTCACCCAACACTCAGTTATAGCGACATCCTGTACAAATCACTCGGTTTAGCGATATACAACACAAACAAACATGATTCGTTTATTTTCTTGACCAAAACACTCGGTTCTACCGATATACTGCTCAAAACACTCGCTTTTAGGGACATACTACGCAAAACACTCGGTTATAGCGACATACTGCACAAAACACACACGGTTTTAGCGATATATTATTCAAAACACTCGCTTTTAGGGATATACTACAGCAAACTCTCGGGTATAGCGACATACGATACAAAATACTCGGCTTTAATGATATACAACACAAACAAACATGATTCGATAATTTTCTTGACCAAAACACTCGGTTCTACCGATATGCTACTCAAAACACTCGCTTTTGGAGATCTACTACACGAAGCACTCGGTTTTCGGGATATACTGTACAAAACACTCGGTAATAGCGACATACTGTACAACACACTCTGTTTTAATGGTATACTACTCAAAACACTCGCTTTTAGGGACATACTACGCAAAACACTCAGTTATAGCGACATACTGCACAAAACACAATCGGTTTTAGCGATATATTAGTCAAAACAATTGCTTTTATGGATATACTATACCAAACTCTCAGGTATAGCGACATACGGTACAAAACACTCGGCTTTAGCGACATACAACACAAACAAACATGATTCGATCATTTTCTTGACCACAACACTCGGTACAAGCGATATACTGCTAAAAACACCCGGTTATAGCGAAATACTGCTAAAACACCCGGTTATACCGACATACTGCACAAAACACACACGGTTTTAGCGATATATTATTAAAAAAACACTCGCTTTCAGTGATATACTGCACTAAACTCTCGGGTATAGCGACATACGGTACAAAACATTCGGCTTTAGTGATATACAACACAAACAAACATGATTCGTTTATTTTCTTGACCAAAACACTCGGTTCTACCGATATACTGCTCAAAACACTCGCTTTTAGGGACATACTACGCAAAACACTCGGTTATAGCGACATACTGCACAAAAAACTCAGTTATAGCAAAATACTGTACAATACACTCGGTTTTAGCTATATACTACTCAAGGCACTCGCTTTTGGGGACATACTACTAAAAACATTCGCTTTTAGGGATAGACTTCACCCAACACTCAGTTATAGCGACATCCTGTACAAATCACTCGGTTTAGCTATATACTACACAAACAGACATGATTCGATCATTTTATTATCCAAAACACCCGGTACAAGCAATATACTGCTAAAAACACCCGGTTTTAGGTACAAAGTACCCAAAACATTCGGTTAAAGCGACATACTGTATAAAACACGCGGTTTTAGCGATATACTACTTAAAACACACGCTTTTAGGGATATACTACATCAAACACTTAGTTATAGCGGCATAATCTACAAATCAATCGGCTTTAGCGGTATACAACACAAACACACATGGTTCGATCATTTTATTAACCAAAACACTCGGTTCTAACGATATACTAGTCAAAACACTATTTTAAGGATTTACTGCATATAACACTCAATTATAGCGATATATTGTTACAAACACTCGGTTATAGCGAAATATTGTACAAAACACTCGGTTTTAGCGACATACAAGGGAAGCACACCAGATTCCAGTATTCCACTTCCCAGAACACTCGGTAAGAGCGATATACTGCTCAAAACACTCGGTACGAGCGATATACTGCTCAAAACACTCGGTTATAGCGACATACTGCACAAAACACACACGGTTTTAGCGATATATTATTCAAAACACTCGCTTTTAGGGATATACTACAGCAAACTCTCGGGTATAGCGACATACGATACAAAATACTCGGCTTTAGTGATATACAACACAAACAAACATGATTCGATCATTTTCTTGACCAAAACACTCGGTTCTACCGATATACTGCTCAAAACACTCGGTTTTAGGGATTTTCCATACAAAACACTCGGTTATAGCGACATTCGGTACAAAACACCCGGCTTTAGCGATATACAACACAAACAAACATGATTCGATCATTTTCTTGACCAAAACACTCTGTTATAATGATATACTACTCAAAACACTCGATTTTAGGGACATACTACGCAAAACGTTCGGTTTTAGGGATATACTGCACAAAACACTCGGTAATAACGACATACTGTACAATACACTCGGTTTTAGCGATATACTACTCAAGGCACTCGCTTTTAGGGACATACTACTAAAAACATTCGCTTTCAGGGATATACTTCACCCAACACTCAGTTATAGCGACATCCTGTACACATCACTCGGCTTTAGCGATATACAACACAAACAGACATGATTCGATCATTTTATTAACCAAAACACTCGGTACAAGCGATATACTGTTAAAAACACCCGGTTATAGCGACATACTGCGCAAAACACACACGGTTTTAGCGATATATTTTTCAGAAAACACTCGCTTTTAGGGATATACTACACCAAACTCTCGGGTATAGCGACATACGGTACAAAACACTCGGCTTTAGTGATATACAACACAAAGAAACATGATTCGATCATTTTCTTGACCAAAACACTCGGTTCTACCGATATACTGATCAAAACACTCCGTTTTATGGATTTTCTGTACAAAACACTCGGTTATAGCGACATTCGGTACAAAACACTCGGCTTTAGCGATATACATCACAAACAAACATGATTCGATCATTTTCTTGACCAAAACACTCGGTTCTACCGATATGCTACTCAAAACACTCGCTTTTGGAGATATACTACACGAAGCACTCTGTTTTAGGGATATACTGTACAAAACACTCGGTAATAGCGACATACTGTACAACACACTCTGTTTTAATGGTATACTACTCAAAACACTCGCTTTTAGGGACATACTACGCAAAACACTCAGTTATAGCGACATACTGCACAAAACACAATCGGTTTTAGCGATATATTAGTCAAAACAATTGCTTTTAGGGATATACTATACCAAACTCTCAGGTATAGCGACATACGGTACAAAACACTCGGCTTTAGCGACATACAACACAAACAAACATGATTCGATCATTTTCTTGACCACAACACTCGGTACAAGCGATATACTGCTAAAAACACCCGGTTATAGCGAAATACTGCTAAAAACACCCGGTTATACCGATATACTGCACAAAACACACACGGTTTTAGCGATATATTATTAAAAAAACACTCGCTTTCAGTGATATACTGCACTAAACTCTCGGGTATAGCGACATACGGTACAAAACACTCGGCTTTAGTGATATACAACACAAACAAACATGATTCGCTTATTTTCTTGACCAAAACACTCGGTTCTACCGATATACTGCCCAAAACACTCGCTTTTAGGGACATACTACGCAAAACACTCGGTTATAGCGACATACTGCACAAAAAACTCAGTTATAGCAAAATACTGTACAATACACTCGGTTTTAGCTATATACTACTCAAGGCACTCGCTTTTGGGGACATACTACTACAAACATTCGCTTTTAGGGATAGACTTCACCCAACACTCAGTTATAGCGACATCCTGTACAAATCACTCGGTTTAGCGATATACTACACAAACAGACATGATTCGATCATTTTATTATCCAAAACACCCGGTACAAGCAATATACTGCTAAAAACACCCGGTTTTAGGTACAAAGTACCCAAAACATTCGGTTAAAGCGACATACTGTATAAAACACGCGGTTTTAGCGATATACTACTTAAAACACACGCTTTTAGGGATATACTACATCAAACACTTAGTTATAGCGGCATAATCTACAAATCAATCGGCTTTAGCGGTATACAACACAAACACACATGGTTCGATCATTTTATTAACCAAAACACTCGGTTCTAACGATATACTAGTCAAAACACTATTTTAAGGATTTACTGCATATAACACTCAATTATAGCGATATATTGTTACAAACACTCGGTTATAGCGAAATATTGTACAAAACACTCGGTTTTAGCGACATACAAGGGAAGCACACCAGATTCCAGTATTCCACTTCCCAGAACACTCGGTAAGAGCGATATACTGCTCAAAACACTCGGTACGAGCGATATACTGCTCAAAACACTCGGTTATAGCGACATACTGCACAAAACACACACGGTTTTAGCGATATATTATTCAAAACACTCGCTTTTAGGGATATACTACAGCAAACTCTCGGGTATAGCGACATACGATACAAAATACTCGGCTTTAGTGATATACAACACAAACAAACATGATTCGATCATTTTCTTGACCAAAACACTCGGTTCTACCGATATACTGCTCAAAACACTCGGTTTTAGGGATTTTCCATACAAAACACTCGGTTATAGCGACATTCGGTACAAAACACCCGGCTTTAGCGATATACAACACAAACAAACATGATTCGATCATTTTCTTGACCAAAACACTCTGTTATAATGATAGCCGAAATTATGAATATAATTTCATTTGTTGAGCGCAGGCAGCATAGCGCACCCGTGTAGGCCTGGGCGGGAACAAAGTATCCTGAAGTTACCACTCGCCAGGGGCGCTGCCGTCACGTGACCGCTTGGGCAGACGCCATCTTGCCGCTGAGAAGAAAACAGGAAAGCTTTGATCCTCCTGCATTATTATCGACTAATCACTTGCTACAGAAGCTTTAGCACAACAACCCCGCATCTGCAATTGCACAGCGGTACGTAGCATCTAAATCATGCCTTTTACAGCGCTTTGCGTTGGTCATTCCTTCATTAGTGGCTTTGAAAAGCACCTCGAGCAAAACATTGGCCGCTCACGCTACTCGCCCCGCACTGCGGCCCAGTTTCTCCATGTTGATAAACATGTCTCCCAAGTGCATTTTCACGGCCGCTCCGGGCTACAGGTGTGCAGATCAACGTTCTTTGCTCGAATACCGTCCGAGAGAAATATCCCTGACATCATTATTTTGGATTTGGGCACTAACGACCTCACTAATCCTGCTTTTAATCCTCTTCAAGTGGCAAGTGCAGTGCATGATAAGGCCCAGGCCCTCCTAGCCCAGGGGTCCAAGCAAATTTGTGTCTGCTCTTGCCTTCATCGGGAGAGACGGCTAGGCCCTTTCACTACATTTCAGTTCCAAGCACGTGTTCAACGTTTCAACCATTACCTGGCTACCCTTTGCGAGTTTGAGGAGCACATCTCCTATTGGACTCACAGTCACAGAGGATTCTGGACAACACCCCACCCAGAGGGGTCTCCACTTTCAGTGCAGCAATGGTCGCTAGATGGCATACACCCAAATAGGGGTGAGGGACGACAAAAATATACACGTTCCATAAGGCAATCACTGTTTCACACCTGTTCCCAGGTCGGAAAACGCTGTTAATTGACTTATTTATCTTGTAGGATAACATACAGCTGTGAACAAGCTGATCACGCTTCTGCCAAGGGAACTTAGTACCCCCCTGCCCCCCCCTCCCCCCCCTTTTTTTTCGTTTCCATTTCCTTACAGGCCACAACAGCTGCTAATTTACAGGACTTCTCCCAGGTCTTTCACCTGATTATTCCATGCTTATACTTTGTCTTCAGGGGTTATGCAATGCCAGTCATTACCTAATAATGATGCAGGACTGAACACATCTCATTGCCAGTCACTTTTAACATTAGTGGCGCACGGCTAGATACATTATATTGCCAGTCACTTTTAACACCAGTGGCACATGGCTAGATACATTATATTGCCAGCCACTTTTAACATCAGTGGCGCACGGCTAGATACATTATATTGCCAGTCACTTTTAACATCAGTGGCACATGGCTAGATACATTATATTGCCAGTCACTTTTAACATTAGTGGCGCACGGCTAGATACATTATATTGCCAGTCACTTTTAACATCAGTGGCACATGGCTAGATACATTATATTGCCAGCCACTTTTAACATCAGTGGCGCACGGCTAGATACATTATATTGCCAGTCACTTTTAACATCAGTGGCGCACGGCTAGATACATTATATTGCCAGTCACTTTTAACATCAGTGGCGCACGGCTAGATACATTATATTGCCAGTCACTTTTAACATCAGTGGCGCACGGCTAGATACATTATATTGCCAGTCACTTTTAACATCAGTGGCGCACGGCTAGATACATTATATTGCCAGTCACTTTTAACATCAGTGGCGCACGGCTAGATACATTATATTGCCAGCCACTTTTAACATCAGTGGCACATGGCTAGATACATTATATTGCCAGCCACTTTTAACATCAGTGGCGCACGGCTAGATACATTATATTGCCAGTCACTTTTAACATCAGTGGCGCACGGCTAGATACATTATATTGCCAGTCACTTTTAACATCAGTGGCGCACGGCTAGATACATTATATTGCCAGTCACTTTTAACATCAGTGGCGCACGGCTAGATACACTATATTGCCAGCCACTTTTAACATCAGTGGCGCACGGCTAGATACATTATATTGCCAGTCACTTTTAACATCAGTGGCGCACGGCTAGATACATTATATTGCCAGTCACTGCAATCATCAGTGGCGCACGGCCAGATATGTTATATTGCCAGTCACTGCAACCATCAGTGGCGCACGGCTCATGATATCAGCTACAGGCCATGCCTTGTACTATATGCAATGCCAGTCATTACTCATCCATGGCGCATGGCTCAACCTTTCTCCTGCTAGTCACTTCGACCTTCATTGGCGAGCAAATTTACATTTCCCTTTGCCAGTCACTGTAACAGCAGTGGCGCATGCCATCAGTCACATGTCATGCTTCTGCATCGGAGGCAAGGCCAGTCATTACCCTTTAAGGGCGAACGGCTCAGCATATTTCCTTGCCAGCCATCAGGGGCGCACGGCTAGATATATTATATGGCCAGTCACTGTTACTATCAGTTGCGCGGGGCTCGATACATTATACTGCCAGTCACTGTTACAATCCGTGGCGCATGGCTAGATACATTACATTGCCAGTCACTGTTACCCTCAGTGGCGCACGGCGCATGACATCTGCTACATGCCATGCTTCGGGCTGTATGCCAGGACTGTCATTACCAGATTACTCATCAACAGCTCACAGCTTGTCTTTTCTCCTGCTAGCCACTTTGAACGTCAGTTGCATATCTTCCTTGCCAGCCACTGCACAGCAGTATCGCTCGGCTCGGGACAGCAGTTACAGGCCATGTTTCTTCACTCACGCAAGGCCTGTCACTCATGGTCAATAATGCACAACTCTGCATATTCCAAGGCTCACCACTGTTCACCTCAGTGGATCACTGCTCTCTATATCCTGTGGCCCGTCACCATAACTACTAATTCCACCTGCCTCATTATATTAGGCACACTGCGCTACTATACCTTTATAGTCACGGTATACTATCATATGTCCTCTTAACGTTGTACCATGCTGCCCTGCGTTTGCTCCCTCTTTCTCAGTCAATATGCCGCCCACAAAACGGACAACCACCGCCAGGGGTCGTCGCAAGCAGGCCAGCGGCCGTCCCGCTAAGGCGTCTGCTGAACCAGCGAGCCAAGATCCCGACACCGCCATGCAGTTGGCGACAGTAATGCAGGGCTGCCTCGACACGCTGGTCACAATCACCGCCAACCTGGCCAAGGCCCCTCAGGCAGACAATGTCACACGCGAGAATCCTACCCCGGCTGACGCCGACTCAGAAGTTCAGTTTGGGGCGCCGGCAGCTCCAGCAGACTGGGACAGCCAGGACGTGGACATATTCGACGGGGCCCAAATTGACTCAGCAGGTGAGCTGCCCGTCACGGCATCCCTGTCTGTCACGCCAGCCAGGCCCCGTCCAGTGGTCGCCGCGGGGGCCCCCATCGGACACAATGTCCCCCTTAAAACCAAACAAAAAATCTGGACACACGCTTTTGTTGACCTGCAAGAACTGTTGCAGCCAAACAGACAGGCCAGCTACACCCTGGCCCTACAGATGGACGAGCAGAGCCCTTCTCTAAAGTTCAGCCAACCCCGACAGCGTCCTCTGGCAATCAATGACTGGGGAAGGGCCTGGGACACCTTCACCGCAATCTACGTTGAGAAATACCCGGCCCAACTCAATGACATTCTCACGTACGCCAGAGACATCAAGAACCTGGCTGAACTTGGTGGTCAGTGGAGCTGGTACGACCAGCAGTTCCGCGTTGACCGCGAATATACCCATTGTCCGTGGTCAACGGTCAGGCAGGACCTATATCATCAGGCTACCATTCGCCCCATCCCACGTCAACCATTTCGCCAGCCCTACACCTCATCTCCTACCACTTCTTTTCGCCCGCAACATGCCTCACCCATCTCCAAAGGCTTCTGCTTCGCCTACCACACCAAAAGCCAACACTGCAACGCCAAGGGCGCATGCAGATTTAGACACACTTGCTTCAGGTGCCAAAAACAACACCCCTTCTTCATGTGCACATCTACCTCGGCCAACACCCGCAATCCTCCCCACGCCCGTAAAGATTGATCGCCTCCTACACCACCTTCTGCAGTATCCTAGCCATCTCGTCAAACAACTCAGCGACGGCTTCCGGGAAGGTTTCCGTATCGGTTTTCTCGGCCAAGAATGTACCTTGCAAGGCCCCAATTCCTCTTCCGCACTGCTTAACCCTGATGCGGTTGACAAAAAATTGGAAGGCGAACTTAGCGCTGGCCGCATCGCCGGACCCTTCTCCAGCGCGCCACTGCCAGACTTTAAATGCTCCCCATTGGCGCTAAGGGCGAAACAGTCCCCGGGTAACTTCCGCCTACTGCACCACTTGTCATATCCCTATGACGACAGATCCGTCAACAAAGGGATACCGCAAACTGAAGCCACAGTCAAATACCAAACTATCACTGATGCCATACAAAAAATCCTTCTCCTTCACAGGCAATGTCATACCGTTCACTTGGCAAAGTCCGACATTTCCAACGCTTTCAGGCTCCTCCCCATTCACCCTTCCCAATACCACCTGCTCGGATTCCGTTGGAAAGGAGCATATTATTACGACAAATGCTTGCCAATGGGCTGCTCGTCGGCATGTAAACTTTTCGAGCTCTTTTCGAATGCCATTCAGTGGATCCTACAAACGAACTTCCACATTCCACATACCACAAAGGTTCTCGACGATTTTCTCTTCGCACACCCAACTCACACAGGCTGCCTTCAACAGCTCCACACCTTTCAAACGCCAGCGGCTGACATCGGCGTGCCTTTGTCACCTGAAAAAACTCCGGGACCCTCTCAGACGCTCACTTTCTTGGGCATAGAACTAGACACCCAGCTAATGGAGGCCAGGCTACCCGCCGACAAACTCGCTCGATACGCCCTTAACATACAGAACCGCACCACAGTGACAAAAATCCGCTTGCGTGACCTACAATCACTCATTGGACAACTACAGTTCGCTACCTCTGTCATCCGGCCAGGACGACCATTTCTCCGCAGACTAATCGACCTCACCAGGGGCATCTCCCAGCCGTCTCATTTTGTCCGATTCTCAGCCCAAGCCAGACAAGACCTACACATGTGGCATCAATTCCTGGTCCACTACAACGGGGTTACACTCATGACGAGACCATCACCAACGGACTCAACAGCAATTAACATGTTCACCGACGCATCGGGTTCCGGGTACGGCGGCACTTACGGCTCGTCCTGGATACAGGGCACATGGCCCACCTCATGGGCGGCCTACAACATTGCCATACTCGAGCTCTTCCCTATCTACCTTCTCCTCCAAGTCTATTGTCACAAACTAAAAAATTCCATCGTCACTTTCCACTGCGACAACAAAGCTGTCACTGACATCCTTGCCAAACAAACCTCACGGGACCCAAACATCATGCATATTCTCCGGCCACTGGTTCTCTGCTGCTTACGCTTTAACATCAAATTCCAGGCTGTCCATATCCCAGGAACTACCAACATTTTAGCCGATGCTATTTCTCGCTCTCAGGTCACTCAACAGCTCCTGGTGCACTACGGCATGAAGCCATTGCCGGACGACATTCCCGCCCACCTGCGGCCGGAGCACTTCGACTTACCGTCAACACCCTAATCGGGCAGTCCCTCCAGCAATCCACGAGAAACACCTACCAGCATCACTGGCAGCAATTCCTTAACTTCATCACCAATACTCTCCAACATCCTCCGGTACTGGCAATTGCCGCGGACACTGTCTCGCAGTTCGTCGCTCACCTTCATCGCTCCGGTAGGAAACATTCCACCATACTGAATTACATCTCAGCCATATCATTCGCGCTTAAAATACGATCACTGGACGACCCTACGGCATCATTCCTGGTCAAGCGCATCCTCCTCGGGATCAAAAAGGGCGAAAGCCCCTCGGCGCAGCTTCTCCCCATCTCTCCACATATTCTCAACCAGATCATATCACAACTCCCCTTCGTCACTGAGGCACCATACCAACAGCGACTTCTCCGCTCACTGTTCTCCCTCGCTTTTCATGCTTGCCTACGCATTGGTGAGCTTGCCAGCTCCAACAATAACAGTGAACACATCATCCAACGCAACCAAGTCACCCTACACGACTCCACGTCCAACACCCGCTCGGTTGACATACAGTTCAACACTTACAAACACAGCAACGGACACTCTCCAAAAATCTCCGTCCAGGCCACGCCAAATTCAGTGTCTTGCCCCGTGGCCTCACTCAGAGCATACCTCCGCATCAGACCCAACAAAGCGGGCCCCCTTTTCCTCGGACCTGAAGGACAACCGCTAAAAAGAAACAACGTTGCCAACTCCTTAAAGCTCGCACTGCGGTTGGCAGGCTACGATACCAGCAAATTTAACACCCACTCCTTCCGCATCGGCCGAGCCACTCAGATGGCACAAAATAACCATTCGGTCACTACAATAAAACAGGCTGGTCGCTGGAAATCCGCCGCGTTTCAACGCTACATAAGACCAAACTCCATAGTCCTGCCACCACCTCTGCCTTACCTCCCTTAATCTGTCTTCTCCCTCCCCCCTCTCTCCTACACTTTTTCTTTTTGGGTGCCAGCGCTCGCCTTCAGCGACCGCTTCTTGGCGCTCTCTACGCGAGGGCACCCAAAAGTTAGATGCATCGCCTCATCACCCCTCATGCAACACACTCCATCAACCCGAAGGGCCAGCGCTAGCTGCCTTCATCCATCGACATGCAGTCGTGCGGCGAGGGAAGCTGGGCCAGCGTAAGCTGCCAGACAACCTCGCCAATCGTTCATCTCATCACTCAGTCGCGCGACGAGGGAAGCTGGGCCAGCGCTAGCTGTCAGACAACCTCGTCGCCGGCACAACATTATCATCCATACCTCCTGTCTCGTTAGATTTGTTATGGTAGAGTAGTACACTTACACAGACGTCTAAGTAGTTGTACATATGTAGTTACCCATATGCGTTTACAAGATGTACATATGTTCCCACTGTGTAAGCAGCGCGGCACCAGATCGATGTCACCACGGTGCCGCGCAGATTTGCAATAAAGAGATTTAGGCCAACTCGCCTCGTTGGTGTTAATGCTTGCTGCGAGACAAATACTACTCAAAACACTCGCTTTTAGGGATATACTACACCAAACTCTCGGATATAGCGACATACGGTACAAAACACTCGGCTTTAGTGATATACAAGACAAACAAACATGATTCGATCATTTTCTTGACCAAAACACTCGGTTCTACCGATGTACAGCTCAAAACACTCCGTTTTATGGATTTTCTGTACAAAACACTCGGTTATAGCGACATTCGGTACAAAACACTCGGCTTTAGCGATATACATCACAAACAAACATGATTCGATAATTTTCTTGACCAAAACACTCGGTTCTACCGATATGCTACTCAAAACACTCGCTTTTGGAGATATACTACACGACGCACTCGGTTTTAGGGATATACTGTACAAAACACTCGGTAATAGCGACATACTCTACAACACACTCTGTTTTAATGGTATACCACTCAAAACACTCGCTTTTAGGGACATACTATGCAAAACACTCAGTTATAGCGACATACTACACAAAACACAATCGGTTTTAGCGATATATTAGTCAAAACAATTGCTTTTAGGGATATACTATACCAAACTCTCAGGTATAGCGACATACCGTACAAAACACTCGGCTTTAGCGACATACAACACAAACAAACATGATTCGATCATTTTCTTGACCACAACACTCGGTACAAGCGATATACTGCTCAAAACACTCGGTTATAGCGACATACTGCACAAAACACACACGGTTTTAGCGATATATTATTCAAAACACTCGCTTTCAGGGATATACTACAGCAAACTCTCGGGTATAGCGACATACGATACAAAATACTCGGCTTTAATGATATACAACACAAACAAACATGATTCGATCATTTTCTTGACCAAAACACTCGGTTCTACCGATATACTGCTCAAAACACTCGGTTTTAGGGATTTTCCATACAAAACACTCGGTTATAGCGACATTCGGTACAAAACACTCGGCTTTCGCGATATACAACACAAACAAACATGATTCGATCATTTTCTTGACCAAAACACTCTGTTATAATGATAAACTACTCAAAACACTCGATTTTAGGGACATACTACGCAAAACGTTGGGTTTTAGGGATATACTGCACAAAACACTCGGTAATAACGACATACTGTACAATACACTCGGTTTTAGCGATATACTACTCAAGGCACTCGCTGTTGGGGACATACTACTATAAACATTCGCTTTTAGGGATAGACTTCACCCAACACTCAGTTATAGCGACATCCTGTACAAATCACTCGGTTAGCGATATACTACACAAACAGACATGATTCGATCATTTTATTATCCAAAACACCCGGTACAAGCGATATACTGCTAAAAACACCCGGTTTTAGGTACAAAGTACCCAAAACATTCGGTTAAAGCGACATACTGTATAAAACACGCGGTTTTAGCGATATACTACTTAAAACACACGCTTTTAGGGATATACTACATCAAACACTTAGTTATAGCGGCATAATCTACAAATCACTCGGCTTTAGCGGTATACAACACAAACACACATGGTTCGATCATTTTATTAACCAAAACACTCGGTTCTAACGATATACTACTCAAAACACTATTTTAAGGATTTACTGCATATAACACTCAGTTATAGCGATATACTGTTACAAACACTCGGTTATAGCGAAATATTGTACAAAACACTCGGTTTTAGCGACATACAAGGGAAGCACACCAGATTCCAGTATTCCACTTCCCAGAACACTCGGTAAGAGCGATATACTGCTCAAAACACTCGGTACGAGCGATATACTGCTCAAAACACTCGGTTATAGCGACATACTGCACAAAACACACACGGTTTTAGCGATATATTATTCAAAACACTCGCTTTTAGGGATATACTACAGCAAACTCTCGGGTATAGCGACATACGATACAAAATACTCGGCTTTAGTGATATACAACACAAACAAACATGATTCGATCATTTTCTTGACCAAAACACTCGGTTCTACCGATATACTGCTCAAAACACTCGGTTTTAGGGATTTTCCATACAAAACACTCCGTTATAGCGACATTCGGTACAAAACACTCGCCTTTAGGGATATACTACACGAAGCACTCGGTTTTGGGGATATACTGTACAACACACTCTGTAATAGCGACATAGTCTACAACACACTCTGTTTTAAAGATATACTGCTCAAAACACTCGCTTTTAGGGACATAGTACGCAAAACACACGGTTATAGCGACATACTGCACAAAACACAATCGGTTTTAGGGATATATTAGTCGAAACAATCGCTTTTAGGGATATACTATACCAAACTCTCAGGTATAGCGACATACGGTACAAAACACTCGACTTTAGCGACATACAACACAAACAAACATGATTCGATCATTTTCTTGACCAAAACACTCGTACAAGCGATATGCTGCTAAAAACACTCGGTAATCGCGAGATACTGCACAAAACACAATCGGTTTTAGCAATATATTAGTCATAACAATCGCTTTTAGGGATATACTATACCAAACTCTCAGGTATAGCGACATTCGGTACAAAATACTCGGTTTAGCGATATACAACACAAACAAACATGATTCGATCATTTTCTTGACCAAAACACTCGGTTCTACCGATATGCTACTCAAAACACTCGCTTTTAGAGATATACTCCACGGAGCACTCGGTTTTAGGGATATACTGTACAAAACACTCGGTAATAGCGACATACTGCACAATACACTCGGTTTTAGCGATATACTACTCAAGGCACTCGCTTTTAGGGACATACTACTAAAAACATTCGCTTTTAGGGATATACTTCACCCAACACTCAGTTATAGCGACATTCTGTACAAATCACTCGGCTTTAGCGATATACAACACAAACAGACATGATTCGATCATTTTATTAACCAAAACACTCGGTACAAGCGATATACTGTTAAAAACACCCGGTTATAGCGACATACTGCGGAAAACACACACGGTTTTAGCGATATATTTTTCAGAAAACACTCGCTTTTAGGGATATACTGCACCAAACTCTCGGGTATAGCGACATACGGTACAATTCACTCGGCTTTAGCGATATACTCCACAAACAAAAATGATTCGCTCATTTTCTTGACTAAAACACGCGGTTCTACCGATAAACTACTCAAAACACTCTGCTTTTTAAGAATTTACTACACAAAACACTGAGTTAGAGCAATATACTGCTCAAAACACTGGGTACGAGCGATATACTGTTAAAAACACCCTGTTATAGCGACATACTGCACAAAACACACACGGTTTTAGCGATATATTATTCCAAAAACACTCGCTTTTAGGGATTTTCTATACAAAACACTCGGCTATAGCTACATTCGGTACAAAACACTCGGCTTGAGCGATATACAACACAAACAAACATGATTCGATCATTTTCTTGACCAAAACACTCGGTTCTACCGATATGCTACTCAAAACACTCGCTTTCAGGGATATACTACACGAAGCACTCGGTTTTGGGGATATACTGTACAAAACACTCTGTAATAGCGACATACTCTACAACACACTCTGTTTTAATGATATACAGCTCAAAACACTCGCTGTTAGGGACATACTACGCAAAACACACGGTTATAGCGACATACTGCACAAAACACAATCGGTTTGAGCAATATATTAGTCAAAACACCCGCTTTTAGAGATATACTACACGAAGCACTCGGTTTTAAGGATATATTGTACAAAACACTCGGTAATAGCGACATTCGGCACAAAACACTCGGCTTTAGCGATATACAACACAAAACTAAACATGATTCGATCATTTTCTTGACCAAAACACTCGGTTCTGCCGATATGCTACTCAAAACACTGGCTTTTAGGGACATACTACGCAAAACACTCGGTTATAGCGAAATATTGTACAAAACACTCGGTTTTAGCGACATAGTAGGGAAGCACACCAGATTCCAATATTCCATTTCCCAAAAACACTCGGTAAGAGCGACATACTGCTCAAAACACTCGGTACGAGCGATATACTGCTCAAAACACTCGGTTATAGCGACATACTACACAAATCACACACGGTTTTAGCGATATATTATTCAAAAAACACTCGCTTTTAGGGATATACTACACCAAACTCTCGGGTATAGCGACATACGGTACAAAACACTCGGCTTTAGTGATATACAATACAAACAAACATGATTGGATCATTTTCTTGACCAAAAACACTCGGTTCTACCGATATACTGCTCAAAACACTCGATTTTATGGTTATACTACGCAAAACACTCGGTTATAGCGACATTCGGTACAAGACACTCGGCTTTAGCGATATACAACACAAACAAACATGATTCGATAATTTTCTTGACTAAAACACTCTGCTATAATGATATACTACTCAAAACACTCGATTTTATGGTTATACTACGCAAAACACTCGGGTATAGACATACTGCACAAAAAACTCAGTTATAGCAAAATACTGTACAATACACTCGGTTTTAGCGATATACTACTCAAGGCACTCGCTTTTAGGGACATACTACTAAAAACATTCGCTTTTAGGGATATACTTCACCCAACACTCAGTTATAGCGACATCCTGTACAAATCACTCGGCTTTAGCGATATACAACACAAACAGATATGATTCGATCATTTTGTGAACCAAAACACTCGGGACAAGCGAGATACTGTTAAAAACACCCGGTTATAGCCACATACTGCACAAAACACACACGGTTTTAGCGACATATTATTCAGAAAACACTCGCTTTTAGGGTGCATATAGATAATAGAAGATGCAGAGCTGATAAAGTATATGTTATGGAAACGTATTTTTATTGCATCTGGTCATATTAATTGTCTCTTTGGAATCTCAGCTTTCGCGATAATTTAAGTAAAGCGCGAAAACCAAAATCACCTGAATTCGCTGCAGTCATATCGGGATGCTGCAGTGAATAATAAGCCTCATCACTAATAATTAATCAGTGTACACAATGATTGGCTGGAAATACCATTACTGTCCTGTCTTATGCATATGGTACGCCTGCTAACACTTGTACAATTTTTATTGCACGTGATATTATCAATTGGAACAAAATTTACTGGTTGGTTAATAAGATTAAAAACACTGTTGAGGCTTATTTGGAGATATCTTTGACGAGGATTAAATTTCGTCAATTTAAAAGCGAAAATTCTTTCATGATCATGATTATTACCATTTTAGTTGCGACAATATACTGAAACCAGTAATGGCTCAGTTGGTTACATAATCGGCGTCAGACACGGCGGCATAAGGGTAATTTGTTGTCGTCGGGAATGTAAAAGTGTAGGTGGCTACACGGGAGTCGTGCGACTGCAAGTTGTTGCAGGTCAACACGGGCAATGTTTCTGCGGACTGATGACTATCCATGGAAATAGAAGAGAATTTTCTTGGAGACATGGCATTTACATTGTGTACATTGTATTAACGTGTCTATTTTTTCAGGTAATCGATTTGGAGAGAGGGGAACTGGAGTGGTTGGCAAACCATATGGGTCACACCATGGATGTCCATCAAAGTTACTACAGGCTCCACGACAGTTCCGTGGAGATGACATAAGTGGCTCGTCTCTTGATGGCAGTAGATTCGGGTCGAGCCGGAGATTACAAAGATGCAACTCTGGACAAAATAAGCAATCTAACCATTGATGGTAACCAATCAAATCAAAGCCGTTCATCCTTGTCTTGTCCAGCCCCTTCACGCAGTTGTCTGACGTTTGAAATGTAATTAGGGGTCTGCACGAGTGGGTTTAAAGACTCCTTATGCTTGACGACTGATGTAAGTGATATGTCACATATATATATTGTGACGAAATAGCAGATGTAACTTTATAAAGTTAAGTAATTGAAGTACTGTAATGTTTTATATGACTTTAGAAGGTTAAGTTGTTAAAAGCTAAGTATAATAAGTGGTTTAACTCTGAGGTTTAGCCAAATAATTATAAAGAGCATTCTAAAGTGTAGAAGAAAGTATAAGAGCCAAGTCTAGTTGGTTGTTATTAGATTGACATGTTGTTGAACCAAATTGACTTTTGACTTTAGTGAATATTACTAGTTTCAGGTCAAAAGAGGGCTTGAAAGATGTAAATCTGTTTACTCTGGGATAGAATATTGCTTCATATAGAGATTCAGAGAATATGGGATGCTAGGGAAGACATATTTAATCATCTTGGGCCATCTGTCAAGCTTTGACAGATGACAGTCCCGAGTACACTGGGGCGATAATAGAGTTTCGAGATCAAAGATTGTCATTTAAACTACAAATACGGCATAACCTACCTTCATCTGTTAGTGTCTGGTTATGTAAGACGTTCTTTCAATATCGAGTGTACTTTTGGATCTTAAGTAACAGCAATCGAAGTACAAGAAGGCATTTTTGTAAACTCCGCGAGTCATTTGAAGTACAAAACCCATCAAAACACATGAGTTTCTGTATGGGTCACGTGATCAGCTTTGGCCTATAAAAGGGCGGCCAGTTTAGCAGACGACACAGTTGGCTCCAGAGCGCTGTCCGTGCCAGTTGAGGTAAAACTCTTCTTCAGAACTATTATTTAGCATATATGGAATTGTTATGAGCACGTAAATCTTTAAGTTCGGGTTACTGAGGGAATATAAATACTTTTGTAACGGGTTTGAGATTTTGACCCATTTAAATTCGTACACGTAGCTGTACGCGGAACATGTAGACGCGAGGGGCGGGTCAAGTCGATTTATGCGCCGTGCGCTCTTTTTAAGCAATAAGTGCTGTTAAGTTTATTTAAGCTCTGTGTACATGGACCAAGTAGTGAACGTCACAATAACCAATAAATACAAGAGAAAAGAAACTTTCAAGTCCTGTTTTTCACACAAGAAAGGCAACGCATCAAAGTCCCGCACTTTATCGCTCCACACGGTACACGGCAAGCCTGACAACTTAAACGTATCGTGCTAAGTCCGATCATTTAATCAATAAACCCAACCGCTCGACCCGAATACCGTGACATAATTGGTGTCAGAAGTGGGATGTACAAGTAGCTAACTAAGAAATAAGTCTACAAACCTAGTACATCCAGTGATTCGAACCTAACACTGTGAAATGGACGGACTTGGAGCGCGACCGAGAAGAGGAACGCGACGGGAACTGACGGTAAATGGGAAGACTAGTGATGCGCCCAACGGCGACGATAATCCGACTTTGTCACCACCAACACTTGAACTAGGAGAACAACAGCTGACATCGGCAACTAAGGAAGTGGAAGGAGCAATTGGGGACTCTGCTAAAACAACTGACCATCAAAGTCTGATTAAAGAGATAGGAAACGCCGTTAAAGAGGAGGTTATGACTTCTGTTATGGCAGCCATCAGAGGATTAACGGATGATCGGCAGCAACCGCACAGAGACTTGATAAGCGGGAGTGAAATGCAAGAAAGCAGGTTTCTTCATGATAGGAATGATAGAAGTCGTTCACGTCTCCAGAGAGATAACGATCGCCGCACGCGTGATGATTCATCCAGTGGTAGCGAACATGGTGACCATTTCAGCCGACGGTCTGAGGACATTAACAACAGAGCGCGTCACACTACTAATTCTAGACTACCCCCATTCACTGGTAAAGAGTCGTGGCAAATTTGGTATAATCGCTTTCAGGATGTAGCCATACTTAACAGGTGGTCAAACGACGAGAAACTGACTGAGGGACTGCCTAGACTACAAGGAGTTGCTGGCGAATTCGTCTATGGACAGATGTCAGCAGAGAATAGGACAAACTATCACACACTTAAGACAGAATTAAATAATACATTCCGAGTGGTAGAGACGAGAAAAACCTTCAGAGCAAAGTTTAACAACAGGAATCAGATTGCAGGGGAAAGTACTGAGGAGTACGCGGCGGATCTTAAACGGTTATATGACAAAGCTTTTCCACAAAGGGATATGCAGACGCGTACAGAGGACTTGTTGCGTAAATTCTTGGATGGGATAAACGACGAGAAAACAAGGTTTCACGTAGAGTACGTAAAAGACCCCGAAGACATAGATCAAGCAGTCTACGAAGTTGTACATTTCGAAGAAACTAAACGTCGGGGAGGTCGAGAGAACGGATATGAACAACGATATAAGAGACCAGTACGATCACTAAAAGCCGCTGAGGACTCATGTGACGAGGAAAATGAGACAACAGTAATGTTCATGAATAATGGAGAAATGGGAGACAAAATAGCCAGAGCCCCAGCAAAAGCAAACAGGTCCAAAATAATCTCACAATCTCCCAACTCAGAGGATAAAGAAACATCAAAAGAAAGTATAACAAGCAGTGCAACTTCGGAAAATGCTAGTGAGATTGGGCAATTAACATCGTTAATGAATAAACTATGTGCAAGCGTGGATCAGCTGCGTAAAGACTGCCAAAGCGCGCGTAGGGATAAAACATATCAGCAAAGTTATGAGAAAGGAAGGAAAAATGAGAGCCGACCTTACAGCGGACATACCTTTAAACAGACCACTAGAACCGGGTGCTTCCGATGTGGAAAAGATGATCATTTCGTGAGGGAATGCCCATGCCCTATCGTAACTAGTGAGATGCACGTAGCGGTACAGCCCCACGGACCGACACGGAATGAAGGTCACAGCTCTTTCACAACCAGATCCACAAATGGAAACGGTTCATCGAATTTAAACTACGAGGGACCGTCTCCGGCGGCCAAGAGCCGGTCCGCTTAGATGATATGAAACCGAGTGTGGCTGAACTGCATGAAGAGAAAACAGAGACAATTAAACAGGCGATACATGAGAATATCGAAACTAAGCCAAGCTCATTAATCCTGGAATACCAAACTAAAGAAATAGTTAGGAGAAAAATTCCGAGGATGGCAGGATTATATGTGAAAGGAAAAATACAAGACACGGATATTTGGTTTACTGTGGACACAGGTGCCACTAAAACGATTCTCTCCAGACGATTCTTTAAAAGCCTGAGTGAAAACGTTAAGCCTAGTCTAACCAAAAAGAAATCCTTTACTGTGTTGGAACAAGCCGGAGGAACACCATTAGTTGAACATGGGAGCGCACCAATGAAAATTGAGATCGGCAATTTTGTGACAGAGAAAGAGATTATCATGGGAGATATAAAGGATGATATCCTACTAGGATTGGACATTGGAACCATAGATGTTTTGATGAGTCAAGGAACTATCGTGATAGATGAGAAGCCAGCGCCATTCATACAAGTGAAGTCAGAACAGCCAAGTAGAGTGTCCGTAGCCGAGACATGCAAAATTCCAGGCTGCTCTGAAATGATAATTGACGCCAACGTAGAGGATATCAGGGGTATGAAACAAAAGAGTAAAGATAGCGTCATAGTAGAGCCAGTTACTGCTTTTGTTGAAAAATATTCTCTAGTACCAGCTGCTTGTATAGCGGATATCAGCAAGAGTAACATTGTTAAAATGAGAGTGTTAAACCCGAACATGCACACCGTGACTATAAGGAGAGGGTCAGTCATCGGAGCGATTGGGACTGATGAATACAGTGCAGAAGTCATAATGACCACGGAAGATGAAGACGAGATGCTAAACATGGATTCGGTTAGACGACTGAAGTTTTGCGACAGACAGGGAGAGAATGAACAAAAATATCACATGGCAAGGGATGAAGTAGTAGGGGATGTCAAGACGCTGAGAAATATCAAGAGTGTGGGACGGAAGGCAGTGGAGGAAACTGTTACCTTCGACATGAAGCCAGAGGGAGCTTCAGTTATTTCTCAAGGACAGACACTACCCCAGGAGATGGAAACTACTTTGGAGGATAAAATCCCGCGGCATTTGAAAGAGATATTTGCGGAAACTTCCCAAGGAAGGAGTGAGGAAGAGAAACTTCAAATACGGAAGCTCCTAACGGAATTCGAAGACGTATTTTCATCAGACGAGCACGATTTAGGATGTACAAATTTAATCCAGCATGAAGTAGATACGGGAGACGCAAAACCCGTGAGGTGTCCACCTCACCGTGTGCCACTGAAGTATTTAGAAGAGGAGAAAAATGCAATTGAACAATTAAAGTCAAAGGATGTAATACAAGACTCATGTTCACCGTGGGCTTCGCCAATAGTACTAGTAGCGAAAAAATGTGGAAAGATACGCTTATGCGTGGACTATCGCAAAGTAAATACTTTAACGCGAAAAGACGCATATCCTATCCCAAACATACAGACTTGCATTGACGCGATGGCCGGTGCAAAAATCTTTACAACTCTGGATATGACGTCAGGCTACCATCAGATACCTGTGAAAACGGAAGACATAGCGAAAACCGCGTTTATCACGAAATATGGACTTTTTGAGTATAAGACTATGCCATTTGGACTGTCAAATGGGACAGCAACATGTCAGCGATTGATGGAGCTAGTGTTAAAAGGACTGCAGTGGTCAACATGTCTCATCTACCTTGATGACATCATCATTTTCGGATCTAATCTGGACGAACACATGCAAAAACTACGACTAGTGCTGGAGCGCCTACGAAAAGCTAAATTGAAACTTAAGCCCCAAAAATGTGAATTTCTAAAGTCTGAAGTCACCTTTCTAGGACATGTGGTATCAGCTGAAGGAGTGAAGCCAAACCCACAACTGATAAACAAAGTAAAACAATGGCCAATACCCCGTAATGTAACGGAAGTAAAGCAATTTCTAGGACTCTGTTCCTACTACCGACGGTTTGTGAAAGGATTCTCTGGAATAGCAAAACCGCTAACCGAACTCACCAAAAATGAATCACCGCTGAAATGGACGGCACAATGCCAAAAAGCTTTCAACAAACTAAAGGAGGCCTTAATAGGACCAGAAATAATGGCGTACCCACAAATGGATGGACAGTTCATTATTGATACAGATGCGTGCGATAGCAGTATCGGATGTGTTATATCTCAGATTCAAGGTGGGATCGAACGAGTCATTGCTTATGCCAGTCGATCGCTAAATAAAGCGGAACGCAACTACTGCGTCACAGACAGAGAGCTCTTAGCTGTAAGGTATTTCATTGAATATTTTAGACACTACCTGTTGGGCAGCCATTTCGTCGCTCGCACGGATCACCAAGCTTTAAAGTGGCTATTTAGTCTAAAGGAACCAAAAGGAAGGATCGCCAGATGGTTGGAGATCCTCGCCCAATACGATTTTGTCGTGGAATACAGACCAGGTAAACAGCATGGAAATGCTGATGCAATGTCAAGATGCCCCAACCCACAGGACTGCGAGTGTCCGGAACAGGATAACATGGAGGAACTGAAATGTGGTCCTTGTAAAAAGTGCAAGAAACTGAGTGAAGAAATGCTAAGCTCATGGACTCAGCCCAGTGTCAAACGTGTATCCAGGTTGCTTAACAGTATACCCAAGCCACAGTCAATCGTCGCAACTGTAAAGAAATCATTAGTGACGCTAGTGTTGTATCTCGCAACAATACTGCCGACGTGCTGGCCTGTTGGAGTTAGCAAAAAGGGGACACTGGAAAAGAGACGGAATCCGTATACTCTACAATGGAGAGACTCATTGGATAATATGCCGTTCGGTGACGACGGAAGACAGAGACCGAAACTCAAAGAGGAATTATCCACACGACAATTTCATGAGGGAAAACTCAGACCTAAACTGACGGACAGATTACAAGACGGAAAAGTCATCACGCTTAATGACGATGAGACCAGATCGGCTGAAAATAGAAGAAATGCGACAAAGCTTCAGAAGGCCAAAGTGGCTATCAGTAATGTCATCTTCACTGTGAGGGAAAAACTAAGTATCAGAAGATTCGGCCGAGAAAAACGACGAAAGGACCCTCATTGGTTCGCCGAATACGATAATCTGCAGTTAAAGGAGTTTCAAATAAAGGATCCAGATATTCAACCAATATATCAGTGGAAAACCGAAAAAACGGCCAAGTAGAAAGGATTAACCAGGTTCTGATCAAGATGATTCGAGCCTACATTAAGGATCAACGAGACTGGGACTTACATCTAGGATTACTCACAGCAGCATACAGGGCCACGCCACATGAAAGTACCAAATTAACACCTAATATGGTCATGAATGGCAGAGAAGTAAGATTCCCATCAGAAGTAGCCTTCATAACCAATACTCCAGATTCCCCGACAAGTTATGGAGAATATGTTAGCCAAATACAACACAAGCTCTACAAAGCTCATCAACTCACAAGATCAAACTTGAAAAAGGCAGCTAAAAAACAACGAGAAATTTATGACACGTCAACGTCACTCCACGTCTACAACCCAGGTGACCCAGCTTGGTTGCTGAATGAAAAAAGAGAAGAGGGCATTTGTCCTAAATTACAGAAACCATACATAGGACCGATAATAATAATTCAAAGACTGAACTACTTAGACTACCTAATACAAATCAACGCCAAAGGAACCCAGAAAATCATACACCACAACAAGTTGAAACCATATGAAGGAAATAACTCTCCTACTTGGGCCAAGAAACTGGTTAAAAAATTAAAAACTGATCAGTCAAGTGTCATTTCAAAATGTTAATATTCCAGATTAAGAATTCAAGATGAGAGGACGTGCCTACGAATGCCGCAAGTGCCAGTGGGTAGGCGAGAAATCCGCCTGCTTGGAGCATTTTGCCAAGAAGCACTCCACCACAGGAACGGCCCCATTCAGCTGTAGAGCCTGTAACTTCCTGACGGGATCAACGTTAAAGTTGGACCGGCACCTTGCCACGAACCGGCACAAGGACAAGGCCCAGGGAGCCGGGGATACAAATGAAAACAGGTGTGAACCGAACAGGTACATCCAGGACAACTTTAAGGCAATGAGCCCGAAAACATCACGGAATCTCTGGTCGTCTAGGGTGAAGAGCAATTCCGAATGTCTTTCACCCCAGCAAGAGAAACTCCTAGAGGCCTTCAAACAGCAATTATTAAAACGGGACCTGGACCCGGTAAAAACCGCCATGGAGCTGAGTGGTCTGCCCGCAGCGTCCGACTCCACAGACGTACCTACTCAAGACGACGAGGTCATAGGGTACGTGAGCAGCAGTAGTGACAGCAACAATAGCAGTAGCAGCTCCAGTGATAGCAGCTCGGACAATAGGACTAAAGCAAAGAGAAAATACTGCACTACTACCACCGAGAGCGACTCTGATTCGTACAATGAGAACAACTTCAAGAGAAGAAAGGAAAGCAAAGATGAAGATCCCCCTGAAGATAGCAAGAAAGAAACTGAAGAAAACAGGAATCATCAAGAAGGACTTGGAGAAAAGGGAAAGGGTAAACGGTTGCAGAAGAGGAAGAGTATGGAAAAGGAACCAGAACCTAGAGAAGCAAAGAGGACAAAGTTAACAGAAGAAAGAAATCAAAAAGAAATTAGTCAAGAGAAGATCAAAGAAGGTGGTAAGAAGCAAGATATTCGAAAGACTAACGAGGAAGTCAGAGACGTGGATAAGAAGAAACAGGACGAAGATGCAGAAAGGAACAGAAGCTATCGGCAAAACAGGAGTGAAGGAAGCAGGAGCAGGCTAGGTCACAGCAAAGAAAGAACTGAACAGAGTTTGGGAGAGCCAAGGAATGAACCCAGCAAGAACAATATAGAACGGAAAGAAAAACGAGCGACTAAGACCAATGATGGAGAGAGAGGGTCAAGGGATGAGGCCAGTAAAAACAACAGAGAAAAAGAAGAGAAACAAGCAGCCACCACCAATGATAGAGACCCACGACAATGCCCACTATCCACACATACAACACTATCCACACATACAAACCTGCAACAGGATGTATTACAGCACTCCATGCATGATATGACAAGACAATACATGGACACCAACTTAAACCTAAATGAACTAAACCAAAATATATCTTCCTTAGTGAACTATGCCTCCCTAAACAATGCCGCAGACACTAAGAAGTTTCTGATCAGCCAACATCAGACTAGTAACAAGCTGCATGATGCTGTCATCGGATTGCAGAGAAGTGTCACCAGCCTGGATTCATCCATCAAGTCTTTCGCTGCAATGGCCCGCACGACCATGACCACCTTCATTGCGGAGATTCGCTGTCTCCATCCTCCCAGCTCCACAACACAGCGAGGGCTGCCTGCGGACCTGATCAACCATTTGCCTCCACCGCCTGTACAGCGCATGCCACCACCTCCACAGCCACCAACAACCTACAGACACCCTGGACTGCAGCGTGCCAGACACCTGGTAAACAGGAGTCTAAGCCGCCACCGATCTGTCTCGAGGACCACACGGCCATATGCCAGACATCGCTGAAGAATTGGAATGAATTTGTACAAGAATGTATATTAGAGCTACAAGAGAAATAGAATTAAGGGTTATCAAGTATTTAAGATGTAGTAGTTATGGATAAACATGAAAGAATATGTGAGCAAACTTCTCTTGTACGTGACACATGTCATGATAGACTTTAACAAACAAGCTATGGATCGGTATATGACCTGTATATGTATTAGAAAAATGTGAAGTCATAGAATATGAATCAATAATTTCATATTAAATTTCTCCATAGAATTTATAACTGCTTTAGGCAAGGTGGTATAACATTATATAGCATAGCTTGCCATAAGTAATTTAGAAATGTTAGGAGGACCTGAACATTTAAGTGGGGGGTAATGTGACGAAATAGCAGATGTAACTTTATAAAGTTAAGTAATTGAAGTACTGTAATGTTTTATATGACTTTAGAAGGTTAAGTTGTTAAAAGCTAAGTATAATAAGTGGTTTAACTCTGAGGTTTAGCCAAATAATTATAAGGAGCATTCTAAAGTGTAGAAGAAAGTATAAGAGCCAAGTCTAGTTGGTTGTTATTAGATTGACATGTTGTTGAACCAAATTGACTTTTGACTTTAGTGAATATTACTAGTTTCAGGTCAAAAGAGGGCTTGAAAGATGTAAATCTGTTTACTCTGGGATAGAATATTGCTTCATATAGAGATTCAGAGAATATGGGATGCTAGGGAAGACATATTTAATCATCTTGGGCCATCTGTCAAGCTTTGACAGATGACAGTCCCGAGTACACTGGGGCGATAATAGAGTTTCGAGATCAAAGATTGTCATTTAAACTACAAATACGGCATAACCTACCTTCATCTGTTAGTGTCTGGTTATGTAAGACGTTCTCTCAATATCGAGTGTACTTTTGGATCTTAAGTAACAGCAATCGAAGTACAAGAAGGCATTTTTGTAAACTCCGCGAGTCATTTGAAGTACAAAACCCATCAAAACACATGAGTTTCTGTATGGGTCACGTGATCAGCTTTGGCCTATAAAAGGGCGGCCAGTTTAGCAGACGACACAGTTGGCTCCAGAGCGCTGTCCGTGCCAGTTGAGGTAAAACTCTTCTTCAGAACTATTATTTAGCATATATGGAATTGTTATGAGCACGTAAATCTTTAAGTTCGGGTTACTGAGGGAATATAAATACTTTTGTAACGGGTTTGAGATTTTGACCCATTTAAATTCGTACACGTAGCTGTACGCGGAACATGTAGACGCGAGGGGCGGGTCAAGTCGATTTATGCGCCGTGCGCTCTTTTTAAGCAATAAGTGCTGTTAAGTTTATTTAAGCTCTGTGTACATGGACCAAGTAGTGAACGTCACAATAACCAATAAATACAAGAGAAAAGAAACTTTCAAGTCCTGTTTTTCACACAAGAAAGGCAACGCATCAAAGTCCCGCACTTTATCGCTCCACACGGTACACGGCAAGCCTGACAACTTAAACGTATCGTGCTAAGTCCGATCATTTAATCAATAAACCCAACCGCTCGATCCGAATGCCGTGACAATATAGACACTTAAACCGACGCAGTTCACTTGCGTGGAGATACTATTTAATGAAATATACGGTCTTGCTTAGATCACAACTAGTTCATGCCTTGTAATTTCGACTCATATATTCCTCCAGCGTTGCCAGATGAAACTGATGAGAGCAGCGACGAGGATAAAGAATCGGATGACAATGAAGAAATTGATACAGCTCTGGCTGGTAAGCTAACAAATATTATTTTTTCGTTGTGTTCGAATCTAGGAATGAGAGTCTGCCTTGTGGTCTAATTGAGTCTCCCCTAATATGGGGTGTCCCCCCTTTCCTAACTTGGGGTGTCTCCCTTCCCCTAACTTGGGGTGCCACCCCATCTTGGAGTGTCTTCTGTCCCCTAATTTGGGATATCTCCACTTCCCTAACTTGGGGCACCACCCCAACTTAAGATGTACGTGTCCCCTCTCCTAATTTGGGGGTTCTCCCCACCCCTAATTTGGAGTACGACCCGAACCAAAGATATTAGTAAATCCTTGGTGTACTAATATCTTTGTCCGAACTTAGGTTGTCTGCCGTTCCTAAACTGTCTCCCCTCGCACTACCGCCCAAAACTTGTGAACCAATCCATTCCGAGCGTGTCCGCCTACGACCCCCCTACCAGACCAATTGTATATTGGTGCTCAAGCGTGCCGGCTTATGAAAATGTTCAGATTTGATATTAAATAATCCAATTCTGGTGACGCTGGAAGAATCCTATATTGGTGACGATGGAAGAAACAACGGTGATGTATGGAAAAGTGTGCAGAACTTGAGACCCAACCGGCCCGCCATGCAAATATGCTGTGTCGATCGACAGGCGGAAAACAGGGAGATGGGTCGATCGATCCCTAATTTAAAATGTCGTAGAAACTTCAAGATATTTTATTTATAACCTGCAATACCTCTGTAATGCGTATGTATTCATGTAACAACAGATTTATTTTGTTTTGGTTAAATAAATGAAATGAACTCTGAACTCTGAACTCTCTATTTATGCTTGTTGCATTTTGTGGATGAAATAACTCTTTATAACGCATACTGGAATAGGGTATGTTGGTCACAATTCTTAATGCGGATGTCAACTGCCTCGATTCCCTGCTCTTTCGTTTAAGTAAAAATTCGAAACCCGCTAACCCACACCCTTAACAAATATGTTCTACGCAAATAGATTTTGGTAATGCCACTCCCAGAGTCCTAAGAAATGAGAAAAAAAAGCTTTGATTACAATTGGGATTTGTTGTGGGTTCATCCCAAGGTTGCAAAAACTATTGGTTGATCGAACCCCGTTGTGGCAATGTCTGTGTGTGGTCACATTTATAGGGGGTTAAACAATCATCGATCGCCTTTTATTTTTCTCGTTGACGCAATGTGGCCATAATTAGCGTCTTGATCATACAGCCAACAACCCATCAAATCGTCAATGTACAGGGTTCTTGATATTGATATTAGAATTAACTTAAATAAAATTAACTTATATAAAATAACCAGTTAACTATTATTTTTCCACAGAAAGCGCGTCCAAAACGAAACCATATCAGGAAGCCGCCTTACCAGGTAGATATGTTTTCCTTATGTGTTTGTAACTATTCACGCTTATTTGAAGATACGCCGGGTTTCAAAACACATTTGCCAGTTTTTTTCGCGCCAATGAGTTGAGGTTCCTTTGACACGGTATCTCTGGTGAGACCATAAACTTTGTCTAAGGCGTAAACAATGTGGAACTAAACTCCAGCCTTATGGAATGTTTTAAATGTGTATGTAAAATTTGGAAGAACAAGGCTCATTTCAACATCGTTTTCTGTCTATTTTGCTCAGTTGGCACTTTTACTAATCAAGCTTGTCTAGTTTACTGCTTAGTGAGGTTTACTTGGTAAACGTCTAACGAAACTGCTAATGTTTTGATGTCGGTAATTTTTGTTCCTCTAGCTTTGCCCAATGACAGTCAGGAGAGCAACAACGAGGAAGTCCAAGAATGTATGGCAGCTGTTGAGGAAAAGCTTTCCCAAGGATTGCTCATTGGCTTTATTCCCTATGGATACTATTTTACTTTATGATACTCTTTCGTGACTTTAATCGTTCCCAAACCGGTGACCAAAATGACACAGGTGACCTTCCCAACGTGAATTACGACTGATGGTTTGATTTGCTAAGGTTACAGAGATAATAAGATGGGTTGTCTGACAGGTGAACTCATATGAATACACAATAGCGATATCCGGTTCAAACCCCTTAACCCGCATATCTCCGGGCATTTCTCCGTTATCGGTGGCGGATCCGGTGGGGGGGGGGGCCGAAGTCGTATCATGCAGTGACAACTATATATCAGGCCTAAATGCCACCACGTCAGTTGTTTGTTTTAAGAAATGAGAGGTGATGACAACGAAAACAGAGGGTGCGTCTTTGCCCGTGACCCGTCTAAGTGTCGCCATATGACTTAAAAATATTCCTGTTGCAAAACAAACTTCCGAATTATTGAACCAAGCAGGATTATATGTTCCATGTTGTTTGTTACTTGCAGATGAATCGGGCTCGAACTTAAGGAATGGATTTAGGCGCATAAAGGGAACCAAGCGTGGTATGTAATAAATTAAAACGCGATCTGCCCTTTCTGCCAGCGCAATGTTTAGTTTTCTTACATCCGGAGATTCGACAGTATATATGTATTCATAGAGAGATACATTAACGCCACTGACGCGCCACGGACGAAACAAATGCTAAGCTAAAACAAAAGTAACGTCGTCAAAACGTGTGATGTGGTTCCAAATAAATTCAATGTTTGGTATTTATCTGTTCTTGGGATTCAGTATATACGCAGGAATCTACTGATAGTAGTGAGTCTGAACCTGCGAGCGAAAAGGCGAACAAAGAAAACTCGTCAATGTAGGTGTTTTGTTTAGTACGTTTGAGAAATTTCATGTTGCTAATTAAGTAGTTCTCAGTCAGGCCCTTTTAGGCATAGCGTTAATCCCGGTGTAGACGACAGATTTTTCCTATATGTCTGCCCGATAGGTTTTTCCTGTGGGTCTTTTGAGATTGATGATCAGGTACAGTAGGATTATCTCATAGGTCCATTCCTTATTATCGGATCACATGATTCTGCTGTTATCACGTGACAGAAAGACGTGCACTGATTGATCATGTTTTACTTCTTGGGACAATCTCGTGAGTGATTTTATGGCCGGTAGGTCTGGTCGGATGTAATAGAATGTTCTTTATAAAATTTATGACCAATCAGTGAATCTCTCTCTGTCAGGTAACGGAAGCTGAATCATTTAACCCAACCTAACATTATCTATTTTCCCACCGTCGCCGTGTCAAATGTGTTTTGCCTTGAAAATGTTTTGTAGAGGAAAAACACAAGTGGAATATCACTCTATTGTCAAGGTCACTCGTTGGCAATGAGGAATATGATAATGGCATCGTGTGAACAGTGAAGACCCATTAGACAATGCATGGAAGAAACCTATCGTCTAGACCGGCCTTTAGTATGGGAGCATAAACATTTCTTATAATTTCAAGTGGATGCTGATATATATTTGTCAAACCGCATCATATGACTTTTTGCCTAGGCTAAGTAACTAGGACAGTTTCATGGGAATTTATGAAGCATACATTTCATTTACAGCTGCGAACGTCACAAGAGACGAACCGGTGGAAAAGCAGCGTCCTGGTAAGTGCTATGGAGCACGACGTATAATAATCTAATGCCTAGTTTATACTACATGATTCTAAATCTTCTGTAGTACTGAACATAGACAAACTTGGTAGCTTAGTTCATAGTCCCAAAAATAGATTAAGTGCTATTGGCGATCTTGTCTACGGGAATATGATGTGAAGTAATGTTCGCCTTACTGCATCTGATCCTTTAAATATACTTTCATTGCTCCCATTTAGGAAAACGGGTGCCATGGACAAAGGCCGAGATCGACCTTATAGAAGCCACATTCGGCCGTCTGATACAAGACAAGATGTACCCAGGGTACAAGCGTATCAGGCGGCTGAAAGCGGAACATCCCATGGTACTAGGGCGGAGGAGTGTGGCGCAAATAACGTCGAAGATTGCGCATATAATAGCGTGCAATAGACGGTAGGTTTTATGTCAGTTTGAAGTATAAGTCCACTATCATTCATTCAAACCAAGTGTACAAACAAATTGACACACGTCAAGTCAAGAGACAAAAGAAGAAGAAAATAAGTACACACTTGGTTTGGGAAACTCCCAAATAAAATCCAAAATGGGTTGCTGGCGTTAGAGCGCCCGAATATAAAATAGAAGAAAATAGCTATGCGACATATTAATTTTCAAATAAGAAACACGCGTCCAACGGAAGAGTGTTGTGTGGTTAAACACAAATGCAGGAGGGCTACCATATATCATGGTGTACTTAATGTACAATCAACTCAAGGCAAATATTCGTGGCAGGTATGATGACAGTGTGGAATAATCATATGTAAGTCTAAGTTCCTGTAAGGCCTCGTAATTCTTTTATACAATGTCAGATATGCCCTGTGGTTTCTTGACCAAGAGAGACAATAACCGGTTCTCAAATCGTATGCCGTCGTCTATTCGACTGATCTTGGGCGTGTTTATTATTGATAGTCACTAAGTACGAACACTCGTATTCGGGTGGAATGCTAGAAATATTGCTTACTGGTTTGGTACAGATGTACAAGCAATACACACCTTGCCAGCACATACCTGAATTCCCTTTTTTATTTTTCCAGCAAATGAGTGCCAAAACGTGACTCGTGAAGTGGAAAGGACCGACGATGAGTTAACATATATGCCTTTTTTTTGTCTAGCTGAGAAACAACGGTTTGGTACCATTGCTTGTACTATAGATTATACGATAGTCACTTTTGTTTGGAATTAATGTTAGGTGCAGACAGACTGTTGTAATGGTTGTCAAGTGGGCGTTACCTGTGTGTTGTCCTCGACTAGCCTATGTTGCAACTTTGAAGCCTAGTAAGCCGGGCTATGTTTTGCGTGATTAGAATGGAGGCGTCAACCACTTCAGCTCATGTTTGATTGCAAATAAAGTTCTAGATTTATTCACCAAGCATTCGTTTCCTATTTCCTTTAAGTTTTTCAAAGTCCAAACACGTTTAGTGTAGGACCTTTATACCGAGGGTCCTGGGTTCAAATCCCACTGGTGACCGTGGTGGTTTTTTTGGGGGTACCAACTTACGTCCAAACACTTGGCCACATATGGCACCAGAAGATTGGGACAAACGACATGTTTTGTCGCAGTGGTTCCTTTCAAATAGGAGAAACTATCGTTGAAATCCGTACGCTATGGTAGTCCCAAGGGACTCCATGAAGAGCTTCACAGTTTTATCCGAGAATGACCTGATATATATATATACAACTTCCCAATTTGTCTCTCCAAATGGATATGCAAATTTTATCGAGGCAGCTCCATTTTGAATGGTCCATTTTATGTATGACATTCAAGTACATATTTTATGTGAACCATTCTGCACGTGTGTCACGATTGATGTATGACGTGTTTGGCGGAACATAGATCTTTTGCAAAGCAAGTGGTGTAAATTTGGATTGCACTGCAGTTACCAATTGTAAGAGAATAACCCGCTGTATAGGTGTCGTGGTTATACTATATGTTGGGACAAATGTGAAAAGAAACGGTATGATCAGTGTACGTAGGACGGAAAAATGAGTAACATGTTTAATGTAACATGTAGTCTTATGTGTTTTTTTCGGTCGTAAATGGCAAGTAAGCGGTGCTTAATGTAACAATGATAGGTTTAGTAAAATAAAAATTCCATTAAGTTAAAGTTTTTGATCAACCTACAAAGAACAACGGAAGAAATGGAAAACTTTCGTGTATGAATATTGTATACTGCCCGAGAAACTAGGTGGAAATGTAATGCGTAATTTATTTAAGATCCAGTGCGACATAACTTGCGTAGTGCAAGTTGAGAAGCTACACAATAAGTTACATGAAGGAGTTTCTGTTAAATTAAGATATAGTCAGAGTAGTTAGGTATGAATAGTGAGTGATATGTTTAATGAACTCTGTTATATGATTTTGTTTTCAGTTAGCAAAATATTTGTAAGAATAAGCTCTGCTTCCTTTAGTGATGATAGGTTTAGTAAAATAACTGTTCAATTATTTCGAAGCTATACATCAACATACCGCGAACGACGGAAGAATGTAATAATTTTTATGTAAAACTTTTGAAGTGAACATTAAATGTGAATCATTTTGTACGTGTTTGATGATTGATGTGCAGAATGTTTGGTCCCATATATCTGATGTGGCTCAAGGGAATCAACGCGGATTTACACTATCGTTAACCAAACAAAAACGATTGAGTAAATACTTGTCATAGCTGTCGCTTTTATGAGATGTGTTTAAACAAGTATTGAGAGAAGCATTACACGTATACATTTTGTATCGTTAGAGGACCTAAGTGCATATATAATGTGATTTGTTAAAGAACTAATATGAAATCATATGCGTGACGTAAGTTATGGAATAATATAAAAAATTACGTGATGGGAACATTGCTTAATTGTCATATGATCAGAAGAGTTAGGTGTCGATAACAAGTGATGTGTGAAATGTAACATGTACTGTGACTTTGTTTTCAATAAGTCAAATGTTACGCAATGTAATTATAAGCCCCGCTTTATGTTGTGATGATAGGTTTAGTACAATAATTGTTTCAAACATGGTGGAGTTCTATATCAATATACGTTGAACTACAAAAGAAAGTAATAACTTGTAAGTAAGGCATTTCAAGTGCGCATTAAATGTGCACGTTACACGTATATCCCCAAATTATGCGAATGAGTCTCAGGTTGGTTAACATAGAAGACCAATATGCAGGTGTGCATGACGAGTGATTTGTTTAATACAACATGCACTATGACTTTGTTTCAGTGAATGAACTATTGCGCAAGGTAAGTATAAACCTCGCCTTCGATAGGTTGTACAATAAATGCTTCAATCATGGTGGAATTCTAATACCCAACTACAGCGAACGACAGAAGAATGTAATAACTTATATATATATATAATATATTTCAAGTGAATACTAAATGTAAACCATACATTTACACGTATGTCGTGATTGATGTGTAAAATGCTTCGTCGGGCATAGATCTTTTACAAAGCAAATACTATAAACTGGGTTTGCATTACAATTACGCAATCGTAAAGTGTTTAATTAAATAACTCTCGATATGTGTCGTTAACATAATCTATGTGTTTAGTCACGGGTGAAAAGAAACGACACGCATATAACTATTGAACAAGTGAACATATGAAATGAGTTATTTGTGAACAAACTAATGGGAAATAACAAATGCAACACAAGTTGATGAATCGAATTATCAATTACGTAGAGGAGTTTTAGTTCAGATAGCATATGATCAGACCAGTAAGATGTAGATAACCGGTTCAATTGTTGTAATATAACATGCGGTGTGTCCACGCTAAGAGATAACTGGATTATGTAGTGATGATCGATTTATTACAGAAAATGTTTCACTTAGGTTGATGGTATCTTTTAACCAACATTGAATGACAAACGAACGCAGACAACGTATATGTGATAGATTCTAAGTGAAGTATAAATTGCGAACCATACCATTACGCTTGGCACGATATATGTGTGAAGTGTTCGGGGGGCCCATAGCCCTTTTGCCAAGCAGGTAATGTAAACCGGCTCTGCACTCCAGTTAGCAAAAACTAAACTGATTAAGTAACTGACACGCTATACGTCTCCCTATAATGCGTCATTTGCTAAAGCACTAATGTGAAACAGTAAGACTAACACAATTTAGTGAATCGAATGAGAAGTTACGTTTAGGAGTTTCTGTTAAATAACGAGCAAATGCTCAGAGAAGGTAAGTGTGAATAATGAGCGATATTTTATAAGGTACAAAGCAATGTTCTTCTTTTTCGAATATGCAATGTAAGTAAGCTCTGTTTTATCTATTCATGATGACTTTATTGAAAGAAATCTTTGAATAACCACTGAACTTGTGCTGGATGTATCTACGTCAGTAATCAACAAGGGAATGCGTGGTGCAGATCCGACTTTTATGACACCAATCCTTCTTATGAAGTGACGTTTTGGATCTTTCGACGTAACGATCTATGGGGTAGGCATAATTCACGCCACGACTCAGTGAGTTTATGTGGAGTCGAGCAATAACCGAATTATCTCATCATCAACTATCTGTCTGGTGCGAGGTCCTTTGTCATCGAATTTGTCACGATGTATATATATGATGCACATCCCGCAGCTTCCGTGGTATGGCAGTCTTTGTAGTTTGCCGTTACACCACCAAACAGACATACGCGCGGTCTCTGAAAACCAACGAATCGTGTCATCATCTCATTAGTCTCAATGATGGCGGCCCCTCTTCAAAATCTGGCCTTCTTTGTAACCGAGTACGTTTTCTTTCATTGCACCTTGTGACTGAAGTCTTTATAAACCCGCTGCGTACCAGAGAAATTACAAAGTTCATAACATGAAAACATAATGTGAGTGTAAACATTTACCACAATTTTAAGATATGGCAACGAAACAAACGAGTGAGGGATAATTTAACACTTGGCAATTATTTGTAACAAGTTGACCCATATTGAATGAAGTGATGTGATTCCATAACGAAAATATTCATGAAACACGTTTTAAGTGAAACATTATGTTAAATACTGAACATCGTTTGATAATGTAAGACTTTCGGAAAAGTACAATAATGTTTCTAAGTGAAAGTGAAAAATTGGTTTGAACCATGTGTCACGAAGTGAAATATCCATGGACAACAGGGGTTGTACAAAGTATAATATTTATTTACATTAAGGTAACATATAGGATCATATATGATGGCCAGGCGATAACTATGGTTAAATATGACTGTCAGCCCCAGGAATTTTCAAGCACGAACGGCATGCTGAGGCGAACTGCGGCTCCAGCGATGTCCCGGCGATGACCGGCGGATCCAGCGACGTCCCGCGGATCCAGCGACGTCCCAGCGATGACCGGCAGCTCCAGCGACGACGAGGCATAGACAGCAGCCTCAGTAACGACGAGGCATAGACTGCAGCCTCAATAAACACGAGGCATGGATGGCAGCCTCAGTAATAACGAGGCATGGATGGCAACAGTCCACAAGTGCAAACAGGGACACCAAAGGACAACCCCTGACGATCCGGCCGAGCAGCAGCAGCGCCGCTTGACGCCGCGATGTGGGTAGTTCCTGTGATGCCGTCTTGACCGGCCCCCAAGGTAGTCTGCCCTCTTCGGGACTGGCGCCGTATTTATATTGGCGTATGGCCACTCCCAGACAGTGTCACGAGTGACAGGGCCGAGTCGATCAGGCAAACCTTGACAATCTAAGGATGGTCGCAGCGCTCAACCCTGCTAGCCATGAAACTGACATGGTGACAGGGCCGAGTCGATCAGGCAAACGTCGACAATCTAAGGATGGTCGCAGCGCTCAACCCTGCTAGCCATGAAACTGACCTCCCGGTAGATTTGAGAACTGAGCACATCAAACTGAGCACATCAAATACATGGACTTCATGACAATACCCCCCATCTAAACCTATTTACAGTAGATTACATCTCGTAAGTGTAACTACTTAAATCGTTTACCAAATTATAATATATATAGCAATTACTAAACCACATCTCTCGTATTATCTTTTTACACAAGTTGAGAGACCTTCTGTAACATTCATATTCATCATACATTTGACATATTTGACATTTCATATGAGTTACAAAATTATATAATTGCGTCCATAGTTAGGGTCTCATCACTTACCGGCCTCAGAGATCGTTCTCCCGGCTGAGGAAATCCGCTCCCACGTTGTCACGACCCTTGATAGAAACGAGACGGAAGCGGAATTCTTGCAAGGTCATGGCCCTTCTCATTACCCGTTTATTAGCAACCTGCTTAGTGGCAATATAAGTTAACGGTTTGTGATCAGTGTGGACTTCAAATTCGTGTCCAAGCAAATAGAACTCGAATTTTTGCACTCCCCAAACGATAGCCAGACATTCTTTCTCAATAGCCGAGTAATTTCTTTCCCGAAGAAAGAAGCTTCCGGCTAGCGTATGCAATGGGAAATTCTTTCCCATCCTCATCCTGCATAAGTACTGCCCCTAAACCCACATCAGAGGCATCAACCTTCAGCATAAAACCCTGTGTGAAATCTGGCAGCTTCAATACTGGAGGGCTCGTGAGGGCTATTTTCAAACGAGAGAACGCCTCCTCGTGGTCACTACCCCAACGTACTTTATCAGGATTCCCTTTTTTGGTCAACTCAGTCAGAGGGAAAGCGATGTCAGAATACTTGGGGATAAATTCCCGATAGAATCCAGTCAACCCTAAAAAGGACCGCACTTCCTTCTTAGTAGTAGGACGATTCGTCTGAACGACTTTATGGCCAAAATCTGCTTTGGCCTTGATAACCCCTCGGCCGACTTCGAATCCAACAAAATCAAGAGATTGGAATGCCAACATACATTTCTTGGGACGTGCCACAAGATTGGCTTCCCGCAACCGTGATAGGACTTCCTCGACTTTAGCTATGTGAGAGTCCCAAGTTTCTGTGTGGATTAAAATGTCATCTATGATGTTTGCTACATTCTGTACTCCTTTGAGAACTCTACGCATGAGTTTCGTAAACTGGGCCCCCGCGTTTACAAGTCCGAATGGCATAAACCTAAACTGATATTGACCATCTGGAGTGACAAAGGCAGTTTTTGATTTGTCAGAATCCTTCATAGGAACCTGCCAATATCCCTTTGTGAGATCAATTTTGGTGAAGTATCTACTCTTACCTAATGAGGCGAACATCTGTTGAGCATTGGGCATGGGAGTTGGATCGAAGACTGTGACCTTGTTCAACCGCCTAAAGTCAATACAAAACCGATTCCTTCCATCGGCCTTACGGACAATAACTACTGGGTGAGCATATGGAGAACTACATTCTTCAATTACGCCCAGGCGCAACATATTCGTAACTTCATGTTGAATAGTTTCGCGCATAGAGTACGGAACACTGTAGGGATGGGACCTAATAGGTTCGTCCGTTGTCAAATTTATCTCACACTCGCCCATAGACGTTTTACGTGGGACATCGGAAAAGACATCTTGATAACGAGAGAGGAGCTGGGTTATTTGGCGCTTCTCGTTAGACTTCAATTCTGAACTGATTTTAACATGACTCACAAACTCTGTTTGATCTGGATTGGGACACTCTATGATCCGGTCATTCTCATCGATACACCCGGCATTCACTCCACCCGGCAAACACTCCAGTTTCCGATATATCCTCTAGAATCTGCATCGCACTAGCAATGTGATTGCTTCCCTTCGAACGATCATAATACCGTTTCAACAGGTTCACATGAAAAGTTTTTCGAACACCATTCATGTCTATTTTATAATCGTTTTCATGTTTGACATCTATGACCTTGAAAGGTCCCTTCCATTGAACAGTTTGTTACTGTCCGTTGGAAGCAAAACTAAGACCAAGTCACCCGCTTTTAATTTTCGGATTTTAGCTTTTATGTCATAATACTTCTTGTATTTTGACGATGTTTTCGTTAGCATTTCTTGCGCTAATTTCCAAGTACTCGTGAGCTTATCTTTCAAATCAATGACATACTGATACTCAGTTTGTGATTCTGAATTCAATCGCTCGTTGGTCCATAATTCTCGCAGGATAGCGAGAGCACCCTTGACCGTTCTCCCGTAAAGAAGCTCGAACGGTGAGAATCCAAGACTAGACGTTGGTAATTCCCTGAGTGCAAACAGGAGGGCAGGGAGATACCTGTCCCACTATCGAGGCTGCTCGACACACATTCGCCTGAGAACTTTTTTTACGAGTCCGTTATATTTCTCGATTAACCCGTTACACATTGGGTGATATCGCGTCGTCATCAAGTTCTGTATTCATAGCAATCTGGAGACTTCTTTCATAAGGTCGGACACAAATTGAGTCCCCAAATCGGTCAAGATTTCATTCGGGATTCCCACTCTGCTAAAAAGTGTCACCATTGCTTCAGCCACCTCCACAGTGGTAATAGTCTTCAGGGGTATTGCTTCAGGGTATCTTGTTGCGTAATCTACGATAGTCAATATATATCTATGGCCTCGATCAGAAGGCGGGTATAAGGGCCCAACTAGATCCATGGCTACCCTTTCGAATGGAACACCTATTACTGGCATCCTCCCCAGTGGTGCTTTAGGAACTCTGCCTTTGTCAATCGTTTTCTGACATATATCGCACGAGGCACAGAATCTTGACACATCATCTGCAATACCAGGCCAATGAAATTGAGATTGAATACGTTGCATAGTTTTTGCGACGCCTAAATGGCCTGAAAGTAAACATTCATGAGCAATTCTGAGGACATGATCCCTAAATTTCTTAGGCATCAGCAGAACCATCGGACCAATTCCGTTTTCTGGATTGGATAAATCCCTCATCTGTCTACATAGCCAACCCTGGTGGTCCAGAAATTTATATTTTGCGTCTGGGTTATTCTCCCCAATCTTCGCCCAAAGAGGAGCGAGAGAAGGATCATCTTTCTGGTCCAGGCTTAGTTCAGACGGTTTAACGTCAGGAACAGCGGTGGCAACTATTAACTCTTTGGGATCTTTCTCCTCGCGAGACGATTGAGCTCTGGTCATCACCGAGCAATATTCATCCCTATTTGCATCAGATACATTTTCTGAATCGAAACATTCTAGACAATTAGCTATTTCCCTTGGGACACAACTGTCTTCACCGACAATTGGGATAGTTTCACACTCTGCAGGAGGTTGCCAGTTGCAATCTGGACAACCTGGATCACGTGCGGAAGGCACATTCCCTATCACTACATCGCAGATGGGGTTGGGAATGCATAATACTTCTACCTCGCCACGGAAATATGGTGAATCTACCGATACCGAAGCGACAGGGAATTCCCGAGTAGTTCCATCGATTAACACGACTACTAGTTTCACTCCAGAGAACTGTTCTGTCTGAACCAGACTGGCTCTTACAACACCTGTGCTACACCTAGTATCTCTAAGAACTGAAACCGGGATATTTCCAGCTAAACGACCAGAAACTACTGGCAAGTGCTTATGCAAAGAGAGTGCATCTTCCGACGCCATCCCCAACGTGTGTACTAACTTCACTGGTTGACTACAGACAGTCACTTCTGCACAACCAGATTTCCGTGTCTCCATGTGAAGACAGGCACCCAGTGAACTCACGTTCTGCTCATTGGAGGTCGGGTTGGTCCCTTCAGCTTTAGGCCTCCAAACCCATTCTCCTTCACTGTTAGATCCCGTCATGGGAGGATACACGGTAGGTTCAGACTGCGTGATTAGAGCTTGTGCCGTATGCATTCTCATCACTCAGTCGCGCGACGAGGGAAGCAACTCTACTGTCCCAGTCAAATGGGTCGAGTTTGGCAGCGACTCGCCGTAACACCTCATGAGTTGGAGCATGTGCTCGTTGAGGCAGTCCACCGCAAGATAATTTCTCATCTTGGAGCTCGAGTTTGGCAAAAGGTGGTCCTCGGTGAGGTTGTGGTACACGCGGGCCGTCTCCATGTTTGCCGTGCGATCCCAATTGTAGGCCGCTATCCAATGGGACAACAGGATGTCGTGCCCATTCCAAGCCAGGCGCTGGTCAGAATGTTGTTGCGCATCCGTTTGACGACGTGCTTCACATCTGACCAAGGACGATTGTTCTTGCTCTGTCGTAACGGTTGGTAATTGTCACAATCAAGTGGGCTCTTGGGGCTGAATAACATTTTTAAAAATGCTCTGTTTGGCGAAGCCCCGTAAAACAGGCAAAACGAGACGTTAAACCCGTAGTCCATGAGGCTCAACACATATTTCCAGAAGATACTCATTAGAGAGTATGCCCTTGCCGCGACGGTGGGGAAATGGGGGAACGGGAAAGTAAAGCCAGTGTGACCAAGGAACATGAGCTGCAGGACATGGGTTGCCAGCTGCAGTTTCGGGTTGTTCTTCTTCAGCTGGTCAAAATTCTGAGTATAATTGTCCATGTGCGGCAGGCCAACAATGGAACAAATCCCACCTCTGGTGTCAATCTGGAGATCCGGCTGAATCGCCATTTCATTAAGGATGATTCCCCCGTCGTATCCTTCTGGAGGAACATTGTTCAATCTAGCGGTATCAGCCATCCACTGTTGAACTTTGGGCTGGAAACCGCTGGACTGCTCCACTGTATTCTTGTAGCGACGGAGTTGCGAGATGGAGGGCAACAACGAGTATCTGCCATCGACCAAATCTTCATACGCGTTGGGAGACCTGGTCCAAAGGGTCAAAGCAAAATGTATGAAGTGATTGTCCCAACGTCTGCCAGTCTAGGCTACATTGCTGTTCCTGTTCAGCATGGCATCATCAACGTTGGGGGCTAGCCGTTGGATCGTAACGCTGATTGATGCGCTCGCTAGCTGCGGTTCCTTTAAAAGAGAACCAATAAAAGAATTTTCGAATTGGTGACTCCGAAATGGGTTTTTCAAGATGATTTATGTCCTATCTTGTTAAGTTTGCAATGGAAACGCAATCAATTTTGCAACAAATATACATTTTAAACATTAATCGTAACGCGGAATTATATTGAACTTAAGATCTAGAAATCCGTGCTATAACCTTCACGCATACATGTTTATATACGCAACGATAAGACAACATGCTGAATTGAAGAAGTACATTCTCTATGCATTGGTTTCTGTTCGTCGACTTGTAAAGTTGACATGCCGCGTACATTGCCTGTAAGATAGCCTAAATCTGGGTATTAACTACAAATGTTTTTCTACCACCCATCAATTGTGGAAATTGTCCGTGCTGCCTGCCTGCCTGTCATTTTTCACACATATATTACGTTCCTTTATAAATAAGGTATGTAAATAAACAGCAACAGTTCGCATCGTCATGTAGCACCAGGACTATCTTATAGACTATCTTTTTGGACGTGTCAAAAGCAGGTGGATGCTTGCCTGCCTTAAAAACTGCCCACCGAAACCGATACCACCCAACCATCCTCATGGCAAGCGGGTCTCTGGCTTCTACCCTGGCCTAAATGCAACCTTCACTTTTTTGCGCACTTTCCAAAAACAACGAACGCGAAAGAATAAGGCAATTACGATGTTCAGTTAAAATTGTAAGTCTTACGTTTTCTGGGCACAAGAACATCTGGGAGTCTAGTGACATCCTTGAGACGTGGGTGGTGTACTGTGACAACAGTTTCCTAAACAGCTTCCCAAGAGATGGATCCTGCGAGGAAAACGGAGCATTTACATATGCTTCTATTAGGCTAATAAATGAAGTAGGCTCGAGATATATATGATCAATATAAGTGACCTAAAGGCCATACATATATACATATATATTTATACATAGCAGCTATGTAAACGTCAAACATCGGGTGACACTACATGTTAGCGCATAGTCTACTTTTTTTTGTGCATATATTGCATCATTTATTCGGGTTGTGCATACAATTTAAAACACCTGCAGTGACACGATTATTAAATCTAAATCAAAGTCAAAGTCTAGTCAAATGCTTTTGTCTGTCTGACAAAAAATACAACACGTCTTGCCTAGTCGGCAACGATTGTCTCTGTCCTGTTCTAGCGCCAAAAAAGGTGGACTGTTGCGCAGGCGCAATACCAGTCTTCTGCAGCCTGTGACCTTCTCACAAAAGTGCCATTACACATGGATCATTTCAGGTCACGCCTACATACCCCCCCCCCCTCAGAAGAAAATGGCATCCCGACAATTATATAGAATACAATGATATAGATTATCGCTCACTTGTTTAAAATGGCATTTAAAAACTCTTTCAGAAATTAATTCTGACGCTCAATCTTATGCCTCTGCCGCACTGACTGTTTCATGACGTAGACGTCAAGGTCATGACGCACAGGTCGGTGACGTTTACGTTGAAAACGCCGTAAATGTATTACCTCTTCCGTTTCCCTTTCCTGAGACGACCCAGAACTGGTGTCGCATCCATTGATGGATCCTGTTGCGGACCGCATTCAGCTTGGTCAACATTTCTTGGAATAGAAACGTTATCAGGAATTGGCGAAGGGATTGGGCACGTCCCTGGTTCACAAGAAGGGCCAACACGAGGAGCAGGCTCGGGTGGTGCCCTAGGGGCTGGTTTTGTTGGTTTCTTAGGCACTGGTGGTTGTTGACTTTCAGGAGCGGGAACGGAAGACCGTAACAGAATTTGTCCCGTTTGCATCTCAGTGGCGGGGCCCATGACATAGATATCCACCTCGTCAGAAGAGGAGGTATCTGGCATCGATTCTATGCCATCATTTTGTTGTGTACCTGTAACTGGATTGCAACTCGGCATGAACTGCATGTTCATCTTCCGGCAATAGATCTCTAAGGGTTGAAAATGCCGAGGGCATGTTCCTGTGGAGAACACGAACCCTTCCTTGCCCAGCCTCCCGCTTCACCTCTAACACTGGGATTGAATGATCGGGACTCTTCACGACGACATAGACATCCGATTGCCAACGATCCGCCAGTTTATGTGGCCCTTTAAAGGCAACGTTCCGGACCAACACCGGATCATCGTCGACAAGGACAGCAGTATTGACCTTCCGATCATAACCTGCTTTTTGTTGACCCTGTCGGTCTCCTGTGTTCTGAAGGGCTAACTTGTAAGCCTCTTTCATCGCTTCTTGTACACTACACATAAGACGTACATAGAGGAACTCTTGGGAAGCTCAGTCGGGTTATTCAGATTGAACAAAATGTCCACCGGTAGACGTGGATGGCGGCCGAACATCTAGTGAAATGGAGAGAAGCCTGTCGTACTATACTTCGTACAATTGTACGCATGCATTTTGCAATCAACTTTATTTGCTGGTGAAAGCGTATCTAACATGTTCAACAACGTGCGATTAAATCTCTCGCACTCACCATTCCCCATTGGGTGGTAAGGGGTGTTGCGACTTTTCTTCACGCCCATCAATTGGCATAACGACTTGATCAGGTCCGACTCAAAATTCCTACCCTGATCAGAATGCAGTCTGAGAGGCATGCCATAATGGACGAAGAGAGACTCAAACATTACTTTCGCTGTCGTCTGAGCGGTTTGATCTCGACAGGGAAAAGCTTGGGCGTATTTGGTAAAATGGTCAGTTACGACCAACACATTTTCTATGCCTCCTTTCGTCGCTTCCAACTTAAGGAAATCAACACAAGCTAGTTCCAGTGGTTGTGTGGTCACGACATTGACCAAAGGGGACTTTCGTCCAGGTAACACCTTCCGTCTGAGGCATCGGGGACACTTGGCGACGTAATCTGCTACGTCGGAAGACATGCCACACCAATAAGGTATATCTTGGACAAGCGCCAAAGTTCGGTCACGACCAAGATGACCTACTTCATCATGACAACCACTTAGATTTTGGCTGGGGGCACTTGCGCCAAGGTTTAGTCTTGTTCATTCGACTTAAATTCAATAATGTTAATACGTTTCTAATATTTGTTATAAACCCACACCTTTTAGACACTTTGCACGTTGAACATATGTTTATTGATCAAATGATACAAAATAGTGAATAACATTCAAGACAATGTGTTATCAAGGTCATAGACAGGGTAGAACTTCAAATTGTTGGTTCTCGGAGTCGATAAGCCCAGACTGATGTGACTGCACGGGCGTCTAATGACAACACACACAAAGGCCAGGCCGAAGTGACTGCAGGGACGCCTTATGACCACGCGCAGCGAGGGCTGGGGCGTGACTGCAGGGGGGCCTTATGACAGCGCGCACCAGGGGCAGGCCAGGCTGATATGACTACACGGGCGCCTAATGCCGGCGCGAACCGTGGGGCGGAGGATGAACCCTAACCCCAACCCTAGATGAAAGACATGGGATCTTTATCCTGCGACCACAGAGACATGGCCACAGTACTGCTCGAACCACAGATCCACGTGCAGCTAGGTGCCAGCGCTGCCGAGGCGGTCCCGGGTCATCACAAGGTCATTACAGGTTAACGGTCTCGTCTCGCACTGTCTAGGTGTGTGAAGAATAAATAATACAACTTGAGGGACCAGCCCCACCCCCAAATTACATAACTTGGCGCCTTACCTCTTTACTTACACAACCCTCTACTTGCACAACTGGTTGACCCTGCCCCACCCACTACTTGCACAACTGGTTGACGTTGCCCCGCCCCCTACTTACAAACCTGGAGGGATCTGCCCCCTACTTACACAACTGGAGGGACCTGCCCCCTACTTACACAACTGGGAGGACATGCCCCCTACTTACACAACTGGAGGGATCTGCCCCCTACTTACAGAACTGGATGGCCCTGCTCCCTACTTACACAGCTGGAGGGCCCTGCCCCCTACTTACACAACTTGAGAGCCCTGCCCCCTACTTACACAACTAGAGGCACCTGCCCCCTACTTACACAACTGGAGGTACCTGTCCCCTACTTACATAACTGGAGGGACCTGCCCCCTACTTACACAACTGGAGGGACCTACCCCCTACTTACACAACTGGATGGCCCTGCCCCCTACCTACACAACTGGAGGGACCAGTCCCCTACTTACACAACTGGAGGGCCCCGCCCCATACTTACACAACTGGAGGGCTCTGCCTCCTACTTATACAACTGGAGGGACCGGCCCCCTAGTTACACAACTGGAGGGACCTGCCCCCTACTTACGCAACTGGAGGGACCTGCTCCTTACTTACACAACTGGAGGGACCGGCCCCCTAGTTACACAACTGGAGGGACCTGCCCCCTACTTACGCAACTGGAGGGACCTGCTCCTTACTTACACAACTGGAGGGATCTGCCCCCTACTTACGCAACTGGAGGGACCTGCCCCCTACTTACACAACTGGAGGGATCTGCCCCCTACTTACACAACTGGAGGGCCCTGCCCCCTACTTACACAACTGGAGGGACCTGCCCCATAATTACACAACTGGAGGGACCTGCACCACACCTTACTTATACAAATAGAAGGACCGGCCCCACCCCCTGCTTAGTGTAATTGTACCACGTGTGGAATGTACATTGTACCACGTGCGGATTGTACATTGTATCACGTGTGGATTGCACATTGTACCACGTGTGGATTGTACATTGTACCACGTGTGGATTGTAATTGTACCCCGTGTGGATTGTACATTGTACCGCATGTGGATTGTAATTGTACCACTTGTGGGTTGTACATTGTACCACATGTGGATTGCACACTGTACCACGTGTGGATTGTATATTGTACCACGTGTGGATTGTACATTGTACCACGTGTGGATTGTGCAGTGTACCACCTGTGGATTGTACATGTGGATCCCTCTCTTTTGTCCTCCCTATTCCTGGAGCGCCCCCTCGCGACAACCCTTCGCAACACATCTTCGAGCCCTACCTAGCATGATTGATTTATTCAAACGACTAATGGTAACATACCTACATTGGTCATGGGTGGGGGATGATGGCCCTATTCTATATGACTGATTCAAAAGACTAATGGTATATACTTACATTGGTGATGGGTGGGGGTGATGGCCCTACCTAGTATAATTGATTGATTCAAAATACTAATGGTATATACCTACATTGGTGATGGATGGGGGATGATGGCCCTACCCTGCATGATTGATTGATTCAAAAGACTAATGGTAACATACCAACATTGGTGGTGGGTTGGGGGTGATGGCCCTAGCTAGCATGATTGATTTATTCAAAAGACTAATACTAACATACCTACATTTGGTGATACAACTAGATTCTGGGCCTGCGGTTAATCTAGGTAACAGTTTTAAAATATGTTAAGTGGATGTAATTCTAATATTAATGAACCTTCAAATTGATGTTAATGTACAAATACATTTAGGCGTAAAATTGTTCAAACGGGTAAAAAGAAAGTCGAAAGAAATTAAAGAGAAATTGCCTCTGTGAGCACTTTTCGAAAAGATCGCCTCCAGAGAGGTCTTGACGTAGAGAAAGAATTGCCTCATTTAAGGGGTTTTCGTAAGGCAGAGACATTGTTATCAAATTCGTATGGACATATAACTATTACATATTACATGGTTTACAAATGTACATAGCAACATAGCTCCTGTATTTCATTATACTGGATATACCAGCAAAGTAAATTGCTGTAGTGTCCGGGGCAGATCAGATTTCCGTTTATTGAAAGAGGTAATCTGGGGGTTCATCCTTGGGAGAGTCCGGGTCAGCATGGTGCAGTGACGTCACTGGGTTCTTCCTGGGCTGTGGTTTGTTGAGGAGAAGACGAGCTGCTGCTTTTCTCGCCTTTGTTGGGTGAGGATGGTAGAGTGCAGCCAGCGTTCCACGTCTGCGATGTTTACGCTTACAAAGTCAAGGCTTGTTATCTTTGGAGATGAGCCTTCCTCTTATTATGTGGCCGATGACATAGTGTCTTCGGCCTGCGGTTCGATGGCGGTTACCTCATGTCCCTTGCCTGACTTGATGGGTTTGTCAGCGTATCTGCGTGGAACTCCCGATGGTTGGGTGACTTGCATGAGTGCATACATGGGCTGCTAGGCTTGTAAGGATCGGGCTGTTGACGGCTCATACATGGGCTGCTAGGGTTGTAAGGGTCGGTCTGTTGACGGCTCATACATGGGCTGCTAGGCTTGTAAGGGTTGGTCTGTTGACGGGTCATACATGGGCTGCTAGGCTTGTAAGGGTAGGTCTGTTGACGGCTCATACATGGACTGCTAGGCTTGTAAGGGTCGGTCTGTTGGCGGCTCATACATGGACTGCTAGGCTTGTAAGGGTCGGTCGATTGACGGTTCATACATGGACTGCTAGGCTTGTAAGAGTCGGTCTGTTCACGGCTCATACATGGGCTGCAAGCCTTGTAGGGGTCGGTCCGTTGACGGCTCATATATGGGCAGCTAGGATTTCCAGGGTCTATCTGTTGACGGCTCATACATGGACTGCTAGGCTTGTAAGGGTCGGCCTGTTGGTCACGCTATCAATAATGAAACCCCGGTTAAAGCAGCAGACATGCCGTCGGCGTCGACAGAACGCGTTGCTACACCACCGGCGCTGTGGCCTGCCGCCTAGCCCGGGGGATCTCTTCACCCGCCCATCTACAAGGTAAGGAAGGAACGATCGTCAGAGCGCCAGTGTGTGGGTGTTGGGGTGTGGAGGGTAGGGGTGAAGTGGGGGAAGGGGGGTGGGGGAAGACGGGGGTGGGAAGAGGGGAAAGGGGGGTGGGGGAAGACGGGGGTGGGAAGAGGGGGATAAGGGGGGGGGCAGTGGGGAGAGGTAGGGGGAATTGGGGGATTAGGGGTGGGGAGAGGGAGAGTGAGGGGGAGAAGGACGGGGGAAGAGGGAGAGGGATTGAGGAAGAGGGGGGAAGAGATGGGGAAGGGTGGGTCAGGGAAGATGGGGTGGGAAAGATGAGGGGAGAAGGGGTGGGGAAAAAGGGGGAAGGGGTGTGGAAGAGGGGCTGGGGAAGTGAGGGACGAGGCGGGAGTGGGGGAAGAGGGGGGAGGGTGGGGCAAGCGGGGGCATAGTGGTCTTGTGGTTTTCTTGCGCTTCTAATGAACGTGGCCCTTTCAGATATCATCCCTAAAACGATTGTTCCTGGCAATGTGGCCCTAAAATTGTGGTTACTAACTAATATTAAATCGTGTCAATATAACTGTGGTACCTTTCTTTGTGGTCTCTATAACAGTGGTCTCTATAAAAGCGGTCTTTATAAATGTGGTCCATGTAACCGTGGTATACAACTGTGGTCCTATAACTATGGTTACTGTAACTGCGGTCCATATAACCGTGATCCCTATAACAGTGGTTACTATAACTGTGGTCCATATACCTATTGTTCTTGTAACTGTGGTTCACATAACTATGGTCCCTATAACTGTGGTCCATATGACTGTGGTTCATATAATTGGTCTATTGAACTGTGGCCTATGTAACTTTGGTCCATGTAGCTGTGGTCTATTTAACTGTGGTCCATATAACTGCGGTCAATACAACTGTGGTCCATGTAGTTGTGGTCTATATAACTGTGGTCTATATAACTGTGGTTCATATAACTGCGATCCATACAACTGGTCCATGTAACTGTGTTCTATATAACTGTGTCCAGGTAACTGTTGTCCATATAACTGCGGTCCATATAACTGTGGTCTATACAACTGTGGTTCATGTAACTGTGGTCAAAAGAACTGCGGGCAATATAACTGGTCCATGAAATTGTGGTCTATATAACTGTGGTCCATGTAACTGTGGTCCATATAATTCAATTAATTCAATCACGTCGTCTGGGCTTCCACATTCGCAAAACAATTATTCTTCAAAATGAGTGAAGCACTCGAAACCGGTAGCCTAACAACGTCCATAGCACCATAACTACGCTATTAACACTGCTACAATACAGTTTCACAAAATAAAACAATTCTCTAAACCAATAATAATATATTCGGCCGACCACTCCTAGTTCTATTCATCCATGTGGTGAGGCATGACACAGCACATGCATGTGACATGAACTAATTTCAACAGAGTTTACCCTGCCAGAAACACAATTAAACCCTCGTAAATTACAGAAAATACATCAATGCTTAGGCTCAAAACGCCACAAGAACCTGTTTACGGACGTTATAGAGTTTATAAGAGACTAAACAGCATGACATGACACGTGCTCCAATATTTATACTCTCAAAACCCCTATAGCAATTACCAATTTATAAATTCAAATTAAAGACAGGAAACATACCTATAATGAAGACCCTGCACTGTTCTTGGTAAACTGGGAGTAAACCACTAGGGTTTTCCTCAACAAGTTCAACAAATAACCTTAAGTAGCTTCGAGAATGACCATGGGGTGGTCGTTCAAGAGCTACGCACTGAACAGTTGAGGAAATTCCTGCTTGACAAGATATCCTACCAAATGGGAGTTCTACCAGCCAACAGGCAGATAGACTGCTCATCCTTTCGGGATATAGGATTGGCCCGGGCTATAAAAAGCCGGCGTCCACCGTAGGCGGTCACAGTCGGCCGTTACCTTCGAGATAGAAGAATAAAGTCAAAGTCATAAATGCCGTAGAGTCACGTTTCGGCCCATATTTTCCGCGAATTTGCCGGGGTCGCTCTAAAAATCACTAACGTGACAAAGCAACCCTGTGCAATTTTAATGATACCAAACTTACGTGTGTACTGCGAGGTAATCTTTTTCTAAGACACAAACAATATTTCTCCATGCTGACACTCCATTGGCAGCAGACACTTTGTCGCAAATAGACTAAATCACAGACAATGGAAGGCTCTATAGTTGCCATGGCACGCGTAGCTGGTGCAAATATAGCTCAGAGCCCGTTCGGCGCCATGGCAACTACGTCATTTTATGACATGTGCTTTAGTATGTGCTTTAGAAACTGCGTTTTGTGCCAATGGAGTGTCAGCACGAAGAAATATTGTTTATGTCTTAAAAAAGGATAAGACAAAGTCCAAAACTGCTAAAGTGGCTATCCACACTTTTAGCACGTGAAATTTAAACTGAAAATATGTATTTATAAGAGTAAAAAGTGTTAATTAATACATATCGACATACATAACAATGAATAAATATCACATAAGCATTTAATACCTTATAATAAATGAACCAGGAACTCTTGAATAGGCCAATTTTTTCAATAATGACATGGGCCGGACTAATTTTACCCCTCATTTTGAGGCACTAAAATGGCTATAACTTTGTAACCACTTAACATAATTAAGAAAAAGAAAAAGCATGTTAATCTACTAATTAAGAGCTTTCATTTGAGCTATAGAAAGTGTCTAAACTCTAAAATGAAAAAAATGACTGACTGCCCTATTTATGACTTTGAATTATTAAACCTTCAAGTTCGAAACCTTACAATTGATTTGATTTGATTTGATTGGGGCTTAACGGCACTTTCAGCCTGGAAGGCTATATCGTGCCATATTGGTCCCTTACAATTGAATATAAGGACCAAAAATACCTTTTTTAACATAATTAAGCACGTGATGGATTAACGATTTATGGTATGAAATAGTTTCAGTGAACAACGCTATTGTATCTAAATTGCATTCCTAATGACCATAATTATTCCCTACTTCCTTATGAGACCCTTTTCAGACAATAATTCTAATGGGAATGGACAGTATTTTTATAGTCCCGAATTCTATCATACTTCCTTAAGGTTACGTAAGGTGGCTAAATGTTGTGGCAAAACTATTTCTTTTGTCCTATAGGTCAGAGGGCAACTAAAGTAGCGATCCCTGAAGAAATTTCAGATATTCAACCGAAATCTTTAATTATTTCTGGTTCCTAAAAAGTTAATTGCATATCCCTTGTTTACCTCGATCTGATCCAGGAATCCGTAGTTCCCCCGTCGGCCGGGCAGCTCTTCTAGCACCAGGAAACCTAGTGCGCTCAGTCTGTAGATACAATGTACACACAGCCCGAGAGTGACGTCATCAGATCTGCTTTCACCCAAATTAAAACTTACATATAAAACTCTCCACAGCCCAAGTCTCGTGTGCTTCTACACACGTATTTCCCATAGGATACGCATGAATAAAGCTATTGTTTGTGATGGTGATAGTTGGTCAGTCACGATATTGGTCAGTACAGTCTATATTCGTGGGGATGAATGGATGGAGTCGAGTTTTGGGCCACTTTTGTGAACACACACATGAGCTTTATCAGACCAATGCAGGGGCAGATCCATGGGGAAGGGGGGGGGGGGGGGGTCCTGGGGATCCGGACCCCCCCCTCCTTCTTTTGAGGAAGAATGCCGTTTTTCAATGCAAAATTCAGGCCACCTGAAGTGTTGACTTCCCCAGGCCCCCTCCCCCATCCCCCTCCGATCGTGAAAACATTGGTGGACCCACCAGTCGGTTTTTTTAAGAACCGCCCCCCCCACTCGCCCCCCGTCGACTTGTTTTGCTTAAGTCAAACTTCATATGCGCAAAACTGATACCCCAACATTTCATACACGCCCTTTTTCTGCGTGATACTGATGAATTATCGTATGAATGACACATACGTAATATATCCAACGTTTAAGCTGTGCTTTAAATAAACAGTGGGTTAAACTGGACATAAAAGGGAGGCGTATTTTTGTTTGCGGTAGCAACATACTGCTGGCGGCCAATATGAAGTTAATATCAGGCATGTGATTGACCCTCACGAAAAAATAGGAATAGAGTAGGGCTACTACTGCATAAAAAGTAGGAAAGAAATTAGGGACAGGCTTCACTTCAGGAAAAAAAGCAGGGAATTCTGCTGAAAATTAGCTACGCCTTTTCTGCATATTTATTTTCCGAGATGACTCCTACCCTTGCCACATGATGAATCAATTATTACTTTGGGACCAGGCCAGATACATGCATTCCAGTACCACAGAGTAGGTATTATACAGTATAATAACTACTCTATAATACCTAATTGTGGCAGTTCCCTGTGGCAGTTCCCAGTGCCACAGGTCAACGTCACAGGACACTGGTGGCAAGATCCTGATGCACCGATTCCATATTCAAACTATGGGAGCCTTTCATGTCACCTGGTTAGATCTTAGAAATTTCAATAGAAGTGGTAACAAAGTAGGGACAAAATAAAGAAAGTAGGAAGTAGGGAGAACCGTAAAAGCTAGTGACAAAGTAGGAAAGTAGGGAGAACTTAAAAAGGCTAGTGACAAAGTAGGAAAATAGGGAGAACTTAAAAAGGCTAGTGACAAAGTAGGAAAGTAGGGAGAACTTAAAAAGGCTAGTGACAAAGTAGGAAAGTAGGGAGAACCTAAAAAAGCTACTGACAAAGTAGGAAAGTAGGGATCAATCACAGGACTGCGATATTATCCAGCGGAGGCCAGGCACGATTTCGGTAGTATCCTACAGTTATGAATGTGACAACTTGAAAGATATTCCAGCAAATTTCGCAAACAAAACCCATAGAAATCAGTATCTGTATATCGATACCTGTGACCGGACTACCACAGCCTCTGGTAGTCATACCTACACTCATCCTTCGCCTCCCAGTAGGTCACTAGGTCAGTCTACTTCAGGCGCGCACAGATGTGACACCCAGCCCGGAGCCGGCGCGATAGCTCAGTGGGCTAGAGCGCTCGCCTTGAGTGCTCTGGCCACCTGAGAACCTAATGGCACGTGGATTAGGGGTTCGAGCCCTGCTGTGGCCATGTCTGTGTGGTTGCAGGATAAAGATGTCTTGACGCGATATGAGCAAAAGTGGTTGATTTGATTTGATTGGGGCTTAACGGCACTTTCAGCCTGGAAGGCTATATCGTGCCATATTGGTTTAGGGTTATTCTAAATAACTCAAGAGTCAATATTAAAACCCTGAAAATAAATACATGTGATATGAATAAAACCATGGATGTATCGATCCATAGATCAATAAAACCCTGAGGATATCAAGTAATATCATTGAGCAGATCGTCATAAAACCATGAAAGTGAAGAATGGTGAAACGATCAAGACAACAAATTGTCAGAATATAAAACCATGAGTTGGTTTTTAAAACCAAGCTTTTGAGATTAATAATTACAGCAAAATGCACTGTTTGGCAGTAAACGTTGAATGTATCATATGCATTTGACTAGATTTATTGTAGATAAATGATCTAAAATCTTTTGCACTGTTTGGCTGTAAACGTTGATTAGATATATCATATGCACTTGACTAGATTTATTGCAGATAAATAATCTAAAATCTTTTGCTGTGGTATATTATTAAATAGTTCTTTCATAGTTTCTGCTCTGTAATATTGATCCCTTGTTTGTTGAAAGTCAACACACCTCAACAGAATGTGCTCCACAGTCAGGGGTTCCTGACAGGGAACACATTCGGGAGGTGGTTCTCCTTTGAGGAGATAGCAATGGGTAAGGTACGTATGTCCAATTCGGAGTGAATGACAACGTCCCTCCGCCTACCGCGGATTCTTGGCCGTTTGGTACCCACAGTAGGCTGAAGCCGTTGCAATTTGTTGGAGGATTGCTCGTCCCAGGACGACTGCCAATTTTTAGTAATTTCATGTTGGATGTACGGCTTCAAGTCCGAGTATGGAATCTGGACTAGAAGGACGTCGCCATTCAGAGCCTCTTTGGCGGCAGTGTCTGCTAGACTGTTGCCCTCTATGCCTATATGGCTAGGGATCCAGCAGAACACTACCGCCTTTCCATTGCATATTAAATAATGACATTTTATCAATATATCCTGTATCAAGGGATGTTCATATTTTTGATGTTCTATGGCTTCTATACATGATAGGGAATATGATAAAGCTGTCATGTAGCGATTGCTCTACATATTCAAGTGCCATCACTAGAGCCACCGCTTCCGCGGTGTATATAGAGCATTGGTCCGGGAGGCGGCTGCTGCACTGGTGTTCACCAGCCACCGCCGCAGCAGCCACCCTGTGGGAGTCCTTTGAGCCATCGGTATATATAGAGAAATGGTTGGGGTGTTGATTGTGAATAGTATGTTTAAGTTCTATAAATTGTGATGGGTCTGTGTCAGATTTGTTGTAAGTTGCTAGTTCTAACAGAACTTTTGGAGATTCGATTTCCCATGGTGGGATTTCTGGAAGATGCCAGGTTCGTATATCGTTGAAATTGATATTGTATCTTGTCAAAAGGTTATTGACTCGAATTCCAAAGGTAGGTATTGTCTTTGGTTTGTTTTCAAATAGTGTTGTAAACTTTGGGTGGAATACGTCTTCAAAGGTAGGATTATTGGGATTTGTTTTGAGCTTAAGTGCGTATTGTAGTGCTAATTTATCTCTACGGTAGTATAGAGATGGCTCAGCAGACTCCACGTAAGGCTTTCCGCAGGAGATGTGCGGAAAGCTCTCAGACATAAACGAAGTGCTTGGTTGTGCACAGGGTCCAGCATCTGCAAATATGATTTGCGTGCTGATCCGTAAATCATGGACCCATAATCCAGCCGTGACCGTATCAGGGCTCTGTAGATATTTAATAATGTCTCTCTTTCTGTTCCCCATTCTGTATTAGATAGCACTTTAATTATATTAAGTGCTTTGGTACATTTCTGTTTTAATTGTTAAATATGGGGTATAAAAGTCAGTTTTTTATCGAATAAAAGGCCGAGAAATACTGTTTCTGGCACAACTGGTATTTGGTCCCCATTCATTTTAAATTCAGGTTCAGGATGGAGTTTCCGGAGTTGTCAGAAGTGCATACACACTGTTTTAGTTTTAGAAAATTTAAATCCATTCTCATCGCACCATTGTTGTAACTTATTGAGGTTCATTTGTAGTTGCCTTTCTATTGTGTGCATATGTTTGGACCTGAAACAGGCCAAAAAATCATCAACAAATAGAGAAGGATCTATGTTATTAGTGAGACATTTTATGATGCTGTTGATTTTAATACTAAAAAGGGTTACAGATAGGATACTGCCTTGGGGAACCCCCATCTCCTGATCGTATACTTCGGAGAGGGTAGTTCCGACCCTTGTCTGAAATAGACGTCTGTTTAAGAATTCTTGAATAAAATTTGGCATATGACCTCTGAGTCCCATATCATGGAGGTCTTTTAAAATACCATATTTCCATGTGGTGTCATATGCCTTTTCAAGGTCAAAGAATACTGCCATCACGTGTTCTTTTTTGATGAATGCCTCGCGTATATAGGTCTCCAATCGTATTAAATTATCGGTGGTATTTCTGTTTTGTCGAAAGCCACTCTGGAACTTAGTGATGATATTATTTGTTTCCAGAAAATATGTAAGGCGGTTATTTATCATCTTTTCTAGTGTTTTACATATACAACTTGTAAGAGCTATTGGTCGGTAGGAAGAAGGATTGGTGTGATCCTTCCCAGGCTTAGGGATAGCAGATAACCATGAATCCGGTTGCTATTGACTGGGTGATAAAGGGATATCATGCGTTTCAAATACGACCTCACCCCGATATTCCGATGGCCGTAATTCGAGAAATGTCCAATCCCTTCGATCCGTCAGCGTGTCTTGTTGTGATGTCCCCTCAACAAGAAATACCGCAAGATATGTTACGTGCCGTTACCCGTGACGCCACTGGGCATAGACCAACCCAGACACTTCAAGATATTGCTGGACGCTCCGTGGGCCGAGTGCCAGCCAATTGTTGTCGTCTCCTTTCCATTTTGCTGGACCAAGAAATGACCTCCCGTGGAATAGCCTGGTACGACGGACATGTCCCATGATATAATTAATAATTGGCCACTTGTAAGGACATAACATCTTTGATTACTGCTCGTATTTGTAAGACGTCGAGAGGTGTGTACATGTCATTGCATTGGGGTAAAATGTAAATTTCCCTCTCGTGTACGTTATCCACCAGGGGCGACATTGCCACGATTAGTGAATTAATGAACATTCCAAAGTACTAACCTCAAATTAAATATATACAACGAAGCATTACATGAGGGAAATTACAATACATTTCTGTGTGTACACGGGTGAAGTGGGTCCAAGTCGTAACCCCGGCCAACATCAGCGATTCAACCAAGGCCAGCCTGGAAGACGGGATACTCCCGGGGGAGGTGCGGACCTCTCGGCCCAGTACCGCTTCGATATCGACGTGGCCCAAGTGGAAAGACTAGATTCCTTAATTAAGCTGTACATCCCTGTTGAGCATCGCATTCGTTGCCACATTTAGGAATGTAATGCTAATAAACAATATCGAAACGACATGGTGATGTTATTATCTTGTAGTTAAATCAACAAGTTACCTCTGTCTCTCTCTCTGTTTCCCTCCCCCTTGTGTCTGTTTGTCTCTGTGTATATATATCTACATATTTTACACGGTGCTGCTATATAACCCGCCAAAAAAATTCATGTATTTGAAATACTGAATGAAGTAGTCGAGAGCTATTTCCTATAATTTAGTAGCAATATATAACTATTTCACATCAAGCGGTACATTAATACGCATACGAAGGTCACTTTCCTATGTGAAAGAATCATTTTTTTTTACTATAAAGTAACTCTAAGAACGCGAAAGGTCGTAGTATACTCACTTAATTGCTACTATTACAGTGTGGCCGTTTATTACCTTTTGCAAAGTATTTTTTTCCACAACTAATGTTACATTTTTTGGATGTCTTTTACAGTGAAGCCGTCTAATCCCCCCCCCCCCCCCCCCAATCCCCGTTGGCCATTTCCACTAGTTGTTAACGTTGCAACTAACCATTAACTTTTTGGTAATTTTAGTAGGTAATTTCATTAATATGCCCAAGTCCGGAAAGTGTGGATGTACCCGTCACACGGAATTCTGTCCCGCTAACAATGCATCCATGTATCATGTAACACGATCGAAGAAAGTAGCGTCCAATTTATTACACTATATTAAGTCTCAATCTTGGTTCACCAACGACTCCCAATATATTTGTGTCACATGTCTCTCCTCATTACGAGAGATATACAATTCCACACTGTCTCTCCTTCCATGGGGTTGTCAAAACAGAATCGTATTCTGGTGCATTTTCTTCTGGCCTGCACAGTTCTGACTCTAGAAGAAGAATGCAAATGTATTTTTTCACTGGCACGTGCGGTAGAGTTTCTCTTGTATACCAAGAACACTTCAGCTTTTTTCTCCTTTTAGTTTTTTTTTGGCCATTGTGGTATATTTCCTGACCGGCAGTAAAATCACGATCAATTTGCTTAGTAATGAAGCCCCTTCACCTTCCTATTATCTACTCAAGCAATGGCTTGAAAAACAATCTACGCAGCCTCTCTCCTGTGCCATTGCTGATGATTGTTTCACATTTTTTGACAACTCGCAAATCGTCGCCCGCAATTGGCGTGTGAAACTCAACTGTAAAGTTTCATCCAGTACAGTTACCACCGTCATTCATATTGGAACTAATGTAAAATCTGTACTACAAGAAGATTCGTTCCTTTCCCCAAGATTGTGGTATCCATTTTCTTTACAAAAAGGCGATTTTGCGTGTCTCAAAGAAAATGACAAGCGAAACCTGTCGCACTTCGAGACATTCCAGGATAATTTCTTGGCAAGCAAACTCGCGGAGCTTGATAATGCAGCAACCCACGCTTTAGGGGCACACAAGACACACCCTGTCACCTTTGAGAAAGAGGGTTCCCCCATCTTTAAGAAGGCAAAGACATGTCCAAAAGACTACTTGCCTTGCGAAAACCGAAACCCCTCTGACCCACCCGTTATCAAAATGGACGAACCCGTCATCGTTAATCCGAACAGTTACGACCGGGTTCAGGAGGTTTTGGAACATCTCAGTGATGTGTGCCTGGCTTTTGGTCGCTATTGGACAATATTGGGGAGTGATGGGTTGCCATACATCCTAGGTACCAATCTGCAAGGTTGTTGTGTGAAATGTCCGTTGTGCTCCATGGAATTTAAAGGACACTCCAATGACTTCGAGGCCCACCTTAGGTCTCAGCATCCATATTGCACCCGTCTTCCCCATTCGTTTTCTCTGAAGTTCGCAAATTTGCTCCTCGTTCCAGGATATGGTAACCTTGAAATGAACAGCTCCAGATCGTTGTTCAAGATGGGATGGGAAATTGTGTTGAAGCCACTGGTGCAGCTATTGGGATTCAAATCCGAAAAGGCACTCCAATACTGTTTTGGGTGTAAGGATCACCATAAGTCCTTCCAAATACTGGACATACTTCTGCATGGTTGTGCCGAGGAAATGCTGTGTACATACATTGTTTCCGCCCGGACGTCAGGACATACTGTGTCGCTCGATGGCTTCAAGTCATGGAAGTCCACGGTACAAAGCCCAAATTATTTGTTTCTGTTCGATTTTGTTCTTCATTTCGTTTTGGCTTTGTTTCTTTTCCGGAAGGGCGTTCGCAACAACAACAGCTACGTGATCTTCATTGCACGCACAATTCTTGCACCCCTGTTTTATGTGAACACGCAACCCAAGTACGTAGAACTGGACATCAAGGATCGCTTGATGAGGGTGCACGCCCCCCTACCAGTCCTGGCACTACTAAACAATAATGAATCCTTCAATGACGGAGTGGCAGGACATGGCGAAGGTGGAGACTTTAAGTTGGAGAACCGCAATAAACGGGTTATGCGAAGGTTACCACAAGGGCTACCAACCGCCACGCAATGGAAGCAAGCGTGCCGGACACTCGACGAAATGGAGAAGGTAAAGGAAGCAACAAATGCATTTCAGTCATTCTCTTTATTTCAGGGAACCTTCATCTTTTACGTCCTTCTTTTGAATCAGCAGGTCTAGTCATGCTGGAAATAATACAGGTCGCTATGACTACGTGCTTTGTTTTATATATTTTTATGGTTTTCTAATGAGATATATAATTTCCAAACACAAATAATTGAATACTCCTTGGCATTTCTACGTCATTATTGTACTTAGCATTTACCTGTGGTCAGGACAGCGGAACGTAAATTCCAGCGCTTGAGTTCCTTGGGAGCCACCGTGTAACCAGTACACTTGACGTGTGCCCAGTACACGCAAGTGGTGTTGGCTTCGCATCCAACCCACGGTCCCTGGGCCCGATCTTTTCGGGAACCGAAGACGATGCCACACTCGCCACACCTTTGCTCCGTTGACTGAAACAACAATGTTGTAGGTCCATACACCTTCATCAAATGCTGTATTCTAAATAGAAGACGACGTGGCGTAATTAATAGCCTAGTTCACTATATATGTAAACCCAGAAACACTTACGTCGTCACTACCCTCTTCCGCCTCCGGAATGGGTTGTGGATCAGCTGATGGCTCTTGTCGTGTGGGTGGGATGACTGGTGTTGCTGGGATGACTGGTGTGGATGGGAGGACTGGTGTGGGTGGGATGACTGGTGTTGGTGGGATGACTGGTGTGGCTGGGAGGACGGGTGTGGCTGGGAGGACGGGTGTGGCTGGGAGGACGGGTGTGGCTGGGAGGACGGGTGTGGCTGGGAGGACGGGTGTAGCTGGGTTGACTTGATTGGGGTTTCCCATCGCTGCTACAGGGGCAAGCTCCTTCCATTCTGTGCCGTCAGACCAATGGAAAATGTCGCCTTTCTCCGTCTTGATGCACAAGTAGACAGAGGTGTTTGTCGTTTTGTGCAGTTCCAAAGCCTATATTGGTATAGAATAAATAATTACCTTATTTTAACTGTTACAAGTTAAATAGTACCATATTATAATATTATAGTTTATTTCCATTTCCACAGATTAAGAGTCTATTTGCCAACAACCCTGGCCATGAATCGTCCCCTCCCTCATTGGCGTCGGAAATCCGAGAATGGCGCCAGTGTATCCGGACTTCCGGGTATTTGAATGACCCAACCGAGAAAGCTGCTCACACGACCATGGATGGGCGCCTCGTACACGGAGGCCTCGTTAATCTCAAGGCCAATGCCACCGCGAGGATGACTCAGTGCTGGGACGAAGTGTCTGCGCATGGGAAAATAAGAGTCGGCCCAGTGATGCAAATTCTCGAAGCAAAACCCCCTCCCCAGACTAAGGCCGATTTGACCCGTCTGTGGCTCACTATTGCAGCAGAGTTGGATGCCTTGGGAGGGGATAGCCAAAATGTGCGAACACGTCTGTCCAAGGGTCCGGACAAAATGGGGCTGCATCAGATGGTGGAACAAGTTGCAGAGGAGGTGGCCATGCTCCATATGGGATACTACGAGGTGAGAGCATGAAGAAGACAAGATATTTTTAAAAACAATCCTCCGGTTTGTGATTTAAATACCTTTCGAAACAGAGTTCTTTTCCGTTTCCATAGCGTCGTCGATCGTAGTTTTCCCGCTGGCCTCGTGTCTGTTTTTTTTGATGACGTGTGTCGGCAGGTATCTTCTGAATAACGGGGTCCATGGTTTTAGACCTGCCAAAATATTTTAACAACTTTTAGTTATCGCGGTAACTGCAAAGGCAAAACACGAAAATAACTATTGCGCAAAATTGAATACATTTATACCCTCGCTGTATGAACGACTGAAATCAAAAATTATAGCGAACAAACAATTAGATGAAAGCATTCCATGTTACGTGTAAACACAAGGGGACACACAAGTTTACGCCCCACAATTCCACAGTGACCTACTTTGTGACGTCACTTCCATATCAAGGCAAGCATGGCGAGCAAAACAAAACGCGGCAGATACAAGCAATGGCATCGAATTAAACGATGATACCCGTGCTTTTAGCAAATATAAATGGATAGCGGACATACAAAACCAGGTGAGATTTAGTACTTATTCTTCCTAAAATTAAATCATGACGAATCACAACGATCTGGTCGAGGCAACCAACATTTAAAATACACAACAATTTAACATGGGAATCACCACTGATTAACAGGCCTGTGGCAGTGAAAGACAGCTCATTCTGTTACATCTGCCCGTTTATAAAAACAATTGTTCCCTGCCAATGATAAGAGAACTCTCCTCATTAACTGCACTTAGAACAGTAAATATATTTCCTGAATCAGTGTCTAGCAAAGACATTTTACAATTCGGCCATGTCAATCCAATCCAAGGCTTGATTCCTTGACTTGAGTGACAATTCAGAGACCACTCTGCTAGTTGCTTACCTTAACTAAACATAGTCATTTCATACAAGAATAATATATAACCATAAGCTCTGAATTCATTCACTACTTCAGATATTGTTCGATTGCTTGACCCAAAGAACGACATAACTCTGTATCTGTCGGATTATCTCTTTTGAGTTCCACACAAAGCTTAATTTTATTTAATGTCATTAAATGGCTCAGGTAACTTTGCCTGATTTTCCCATCCCACAACTGGCACGCATCAACATCTAATTGTCCAACAAACCTAGGATCTCTGAACCAAGCAGGGACTCTGTGAAGTCTCTTAGGTCTTACGTTCCTGATACATTCATCTTCAGACTATGTTTCAACTTCAGAGAAGTTTTGAACATCTTCGTGTAAAACATTTAAGTCATTGTCATCAACTTCGTCTTCTAGGAACTGATCAACAATAGGATTTAATCTTTTCGCTGACCCCTCACACCAAGATTCACTCCCATCATTCTTTCTATCGCCAACCACAACATGATCATTTCTGGCGACATGGTCTGTTTCACCCAATGGTAAGCTCAAAGGCAGCAACATATTCCGATGAAGAGTTCTAGGTTTACCACCATTTTCTCTCTCGACAACGTATACAGGAAGCTCAGAATGGGGTTGTTTGACGACAACATAGGCATCTGTTTCTCATTTATCTGCGAGTTTGTGAGCCCCTTGAAAGCCTACATTTTTCACAAGAACTCTGTCACCAACTTCCACAACGGCACCACGGACTCTCACGTCATAATGGGTATTGTGCCGCTTGGTAGCCTTCTTGGCGGCTTTAACTGCCAACTCATACGCTCTTGTGAGTCTTTGAGACCAACTCCATGACCATCGCTATCATTTTTACCTAAGGCTAACACAATGTCTATTGGTAGTCGGGGTTTTCGTCCAAACAATAGGTAAAAGGGACTGAACCCAGTGGTTTCATGACAAGTGGCATTGTATGCATGTACCATACTTGCAACCTCACTCTTCCAGTCTTTCTTTTGGTCTGGTGGTAGACAGCGAAGCATACCCAATAATGTCCTGTTGAATCTCTCAGCAATTCCATTTCCCATGGGGTGATAAGGGGTTGTACGGGACTTTTGAATACCTGTTATATTGCATAACTGGTTGATGACACTGCTTTCAAAATTCCTCCCCTGATCTGACAAAATACGCTTTGGAAAACCATAATGAACAAACAAATTCTCAAAGAGGACTTTGGCAGTTGTTTGCGCGGTCTGGTTCCGCGTGGGAATGGCTTGGGCATACTTGGTAAAGTGGTCGGTTATGATCAAAATATTTTCAAAACCTCCCTTCGAGGCTTCCAGTTTCAAGAAATCCATACTAACCAACTCCATGAGTTGCGTGGTCACAATGCTTTTGGATTCAGCAACTCCAGGTAACCTGGGCGCTTTTGCCCGAATGCACCAATTACATTCCCTAATCCTTTTTTCTACGAAAGGACTCATGCCTGGCCAGTAGAAGCGCTCTTGAAGCAATGACAAAGTTCGAAATTTCCCCATATGGCCCATCTTGTCATGCAAGCCAACAAATGCAACATTCCAGAACTTTTCTGGCAGTAGCAGCTGAAAGTTTTCTCCACATTTAGCACTGACACGTCTGTACAGCACTCCATCCTGCACAATTAATTTAGCCCACTGACTCAAATAGGTTTTCAACTTTGGTTCAGTGGCTTGGCGCTCTCTGTATGTGGGTTCCTCTTCTGTACTAAACACTTTGAGCAATTTAGACAATACAGGATCAGCATGTTGCTCCTGCTGCCAGTCAATATCAGATAAAAGTTCATTTCCTGGGGGCTCAACCTGTAAGGCCTGCACAGACAAACAAAAACTATCCGCTAATCCATCCTCATCCACAGACCCTTGTGGACAGATGGTGCGAAACATTTCTGGGGTGATTTCAACCAGTTCTTTCTCCTCCACCCTACTAGGAACTGTCAACCTAGATAAAGCATCTGCATCTAAATTTGACTGGCCTGGCTTGTATTTGATGTTGGAATCAAAGGCTGCCAGCTCAGCCACCCAACGATGCCCTGTAGCATCGAGCTTTACCGTGGTCAACAGATAAGCAAGGGGGTTATTGTCAGTATAGGTAGTGAACTTTTGGCCATACAAATAATCGTGGAAATGTTGTATGATAGCCCATTTCAATGCCAGAAACTCTAATTTGTGAGCAATGTAGTTCACCTCTGCGCCACGGAGCGTGCGGCTCCCATACGCGATTGGTTGAAATTTCCCCTCAACCTCTTGTCCTAGAATGCAACCAAGGCCCTTCCTGCTAGCATCCACCCTTAGCACAAACGGTCTATCAAAATCAGGATAAGCTAGCGTGGGAGGGGATGTGAGCAGTCTAATCAACGTATCAAATGCCTGCTGCTCTTCATCCCGCCAGACCCAGTCTATATTTGCCTTTGACTTTGATTTGTTATTTGATTTCTTTCCTAACAGGGCATACAAAGGGCTTGCAATTTTTGAGAAATCTTTCACAAATTTTCTGTAAAAACCAGCAAAACCCAAAAATCGCTGGAGTTCATCTGCATCTGCAGGTACAGACCAATTCTTTACTGCCCGGATCTTCTCCGGATCACACTCCATCACTGGATACAATATGAGCCAGGTATTTTTGATTTTCGTCTGAAAGAGCTTACATTTGTGAGAATTAAGCTTCAAACCTGCCGAATTCGATCCAAGACTTTATCCAGATTTTGTAACTGTTCTTCAAAGGTTGCGCCAAACAAAATAATATCATCGATAGAGACAATGCATATCTTCAGATGCAAATCCCCCAAAACATGATGCATCAGTCTTTGAAATGAACTGGGCGCATTTTTAAGTCCGAAAGGGAGCCGTTCAATCTCGAACAGACCTAAGGGCCCAGCCGTAAATGCTGTACGCTCCTTGTGTTTTTCTGAAACACCAAGCTGCCAATAACCAGAGCGTAAATCAAGGGTAGAGAACCACCTAGCTCCTCTCAAAGCTTGTAGGGACTCCTCAATCTTAGGAATCGCATAGGCATCTGACAGTGTTCGCTGGTTTAGCCGGCGGTAGTACTCAGTGAGTTATCCTTTTTCCTCACTAAAACAATGTTGGAGGCCCAGGGCCTCTTAGAAGGCCGAATGACACCAAGGTCTAACATCTGCTGGAGACGCTGTCTTACTTCAGCATACAGAGAAGGTGGAATTATTCTGGGTTTGTCTTTGAAAGGAGAAGTGTCACTCAGATCGATATTATGCTCCTGCAACGACGTAAATCCAAGATCCAACGGACTTGTAGAGAAAATATTTTTCCAGTTATCAATAAACTTCCAAGCCTCATGCTGCATCTCACTATCTAGGTGACTGTACACAACAGTGGCCAGGGTGATTTAGCACTACGGTCTGTTATGTATATTCGCTTTTTATCCATGTTTATTTTAAGACCTTTGGTGTAACTGAGCTCCCGGGCTTGTGCGGTCAAGGGTCCGGTACCTGGCTTGACCGGGGCTGTTCCCTGAACCGCCTACCCGCAAGTGAAGCCTCCCCTCCCCGCCTAGCAGTCGGGCTCGCGAGGTGGGGCCTCTGGTTACGACCAAGGCTGTCCCCCGTCTCCGCCCGGGAATCGAACTCCCCCCCACCCACCTCTCCCCGGCGTATTAGCCGCGTCCCCCGTCGTGTCTCGGAGGGTGGACTTTCGGAGTGGCGAATCAAGCTGGGCAGTGTTGTCCAGGTTTTGACGTCATGACTTTTGTATCCATTATAACCCTGCATTTTTGAAATTAACTGATGCTAATCACTTTTATTTGTAGGGCATTTATTAAAAGTTTATGTGGCATTCAAGTCGGGGCGGGGGGGGGGGTCAATTGCAATTTCACCCAAGGAAATTGAATTATATTTTATTTTGGGCTATGATTATAATTACATTTGTTGAATTGTATAATTGTTTTTTTGTTGCTGATACTTTCATGTATTGAAGGAGGCAAGAATGACATGGTTGCGGATTATGTTTATAAAATGTACCAGGAGAAATTGTGCTTCTTCTGAACACTACGTAGATGGAAAGGTGAAATTAATATATATATATCAGTAGTCAAATAATCAAATAAAATTTATTGTAATGATATTCGTCTGTCATAAAATTTGTATAATATATATTCGTATAATATCACAAATATATATGTATATATATATTTTTTCAGAACTTTGGACCACTTTATTTACCTATAATACCTTTTGTAAAAAGTAAGAAACTGAATAAGAATGAAGAATATTTAAAAGTCACAGTACAATACCGCGAGTTTATATTTTCTTTAATTAGCTAATATTTTTTTTTTTTATTCTATTATTAACACAAAAAGTTACATGTAACATTAAAGCTGTAATACCTACATAGACCCCTACACTATTGTAGTAAAAACACTAATTATAAAATGTTATTATTTCAGGAATATATGAAGACATCAAATGACTGCTTGAATTATTGATTTAGCTGCAGCATTATGTAGATGACATAAATCAAAATTTGATGATGAAATATTTATTCACTATGAATTATCACAAAAACATGGAAATATAATTTCATTGAAATATGACGGAGATAATAAATGCAAACTTGTGCAACAACAAACCAATTGACATAGATCGATGGGATTTCCCAAGTTTTTTATATATTACCATTGTTACTTCGTATTGTCTAACCCTGCATGGGAAAGATGAGAGGGAAACCTCCGCTGCAAAATAACAAGAATATAACTGTATCTAGTGTAAATGATGAACAGTACATTCATAGCGTAAGATGTGATATACTGATGTGACCGATCAGGTCAACGCTTAATATAGTCGTTGGAAAACGGCGGCGATCTAAATCTTTTCTTCGTGCATTGACGTAATGCGCAAGCGCAACCTGCCTTTTCGCGGGAATATCTGTAGTGAGACAAAGGTTGTCAAAGAGAAAGGTTGTCAGACAGACAGCATCAACAGAGCCTGTCAGAAGATTGATCTCTGATTACTTCCAATTCACAGACATTGAGCTTTGGTTTGGTTGTGTGTCCCCACAGGTAAGAAAGTAGTGGATTAACTGTATTAGTATGCTTGTAATTTTATTTGTTATGAAAGAGTCAAAGTATTTACTCAGTTGTGAAAGTACCGCCATCTTGGTTTGGTGGGTCTTTGTTCTGTTGGGTGTCATTACTGCAATAGTCTCACACTGAATGTATGAATTCGATTACTGTATTATATTATTATTTTACCACAGGTGTATTTGTGATTTTAAACCCCAGCCTAGCGGCTGTGGTAATAAATCGGATGTATTGAAACGTCGTTGTCATCACTTGGCCCACCACAACCCCTGTTACACTGACAAGAAAAATGTCTATGCTGCAGTATTTGCAGTCGGACATACTCGACGATGCTGTCGGCGTACAATAAAAGGTATATGTTAATATTTAGCATTAGTTAAAATAATACTTATTGCATAAATAAGATTTGTGTACAATCAAATAATAGTACATATGATGTTACTCAATACAATTATATATATCGAATAGTTGTATTATACATAAGATTTATTTGGTTAAGAAAAAAATTGCTACCGCTTTTAACAGTAGAGCCCAAAATACAAATGATAACACTGATGCACAGGTATAGTAGTAATTTTTATCGTGTATTCATATTTATGCGCCATATATATATATAATCCAATGACTTAATGATATATTTTTACTTCAATGTATGATTATGTATAATACCTTTGCATTGTCAATTGTACGCATAAGTTAAGTCTTAAGTGATTTTTAATAACTTATCTGATATATGTTAGAATGTATATCTTATTTTCCTTACCTTAATACTAGGACGCCATACATGCGAAGTCGGCAAAGACTGTCGAAGAAGATATGAATACATAATTGCGAGACCATGTTCCTGAACTTAAGGCGGATAGTAAAAACATCATGGCAAATATTGTACCAAACAGCTCTGTGACTGCACAAGGACGTCGGTGGGATCGCTATATAATACAAATGTTTCTTCCTATATGGACCATTTCTCCAAAAGTTTATGAAGAAATACGAGTACATGTAAATTTACCAAGTGTCAGACTTTTGCAGTATTACTAGAATATTAAACGAACTCCAGTTTCAATGAATAAGTTTTTGATTGGATGTTGAAAACGGCAGATGAAAGAAAGATACACTGGGGTAATCGGCAAGAAGAGGAGATTATTTTCGATGCAATGACTGTATTACAAGACTTACAGCTTGATAATAGTGGTGGAACCAATGCTTTGATCGGATCTGTCGATCTAGGTGATGAGGCAAGATGTCTAAATATTGATACGAAGAGAACAAAATGTATCTACTTTAGCTTCTCATGCGTTACAATTTGAGTTTATTTCTTTCAATGGCTTGGTCTTTCCATTTGCCCATTGGCCCACTAGTGGTGTACAATGTTACCAGTTAATTTATATATTTTGGCAAGGTGTGCGAAGTTTATTTGAATATGTGTTTTGTTGATTATTGTTTATTTGATTGTGCATCAGCAAATAGATCCTTCTTGAAAACTGTACGTAATGGGTGCGATCCTTTGAGCATCAATATAACGATACAGAATTTGGAAGTCAAAGGTGATAATATTCTATTAGGAATCGATGTAAAACATATTATGAAGCGTCTTAGAAATACTTTTAATTCAAGTGGTTTTTCTAATAACTATAATAAATTATTGACAAAGAAAGGTAAACATATAATATGAAACCATTGGACAAGTGCGTATGAGTGGGACGTATCCGAAAATTCGGAAACTATGCGTGTGCACCATTCTTTCTAAAGATCACACGGAAATTACGAGCGCATCAAAAATGAGAAATCATCTAGCTGAAGAAGGTTTTGATTATAATATGCTTAATCTCATGAAATGTTACTCACATAGCCTTGATGATGCTTCTCATTTAGAATTGTCAATTGCATTTTAAAAGTTTAAAAAATGATAATCGACATATATTTTCTATTGATGATACAAGGCTGATTGATATCCGTGTAGTGTGGAAACGGTTTAACGACTGGAAAGAGGAATAAAAAAATAAAAACAGATAAAATAAAAACTGTCTACAGAAACGTGTGAAAACATAACATTTCCTTGTAGCATAGCAGATAGTTAATATACGCGTTCGTGCAGGAGAAACTTTATAGCCATCTAGTTTGAACAGCGACATAGTCGAAAAAAAATGTTGTCCTCAAAGATGTAAAAATTACGGGGCAAGTAACAATCCTACTTACCTGCAGTATAGCAAGGGAGTGAATTGTATTATCCTGGCCAGTCATAGTTTAAATTCTGGAAATAAATCATCCCTGGTGTAAGCGGAGCCACTCGTTATAATTATCTGTGTAAGGAACCTCCGTGTAAGAAGACTAATTAGAATAAGAACAAATATGATACTGTAAATCATTAACGGATTTTGTGTAAGATGTGTCTGTATATGATGTACCTAATCGGAATCTTGAACAATGCATGCAGGGCAACCAAATGGCAAATCCTCGTCGTCTTCCATTTCATGCATGTCTTTTTCCGGGAGACCGGTACATTCGTAGTGCATCGATCTTTTGTATGCTTTACATTGTATCAATTCTGGCATCAAATTGTTGTAAGTGGTTTGTTATTACTATTGGATTTAATAAACAATACTATAATAAAATAATTCTATTCATTATAACAGTTTATGCTATTTAATTTAAGTTTTACCTCCTACGTGGTCTTCTTCACACTGTGGGCACACGTTATTCAATTTCTTCTTCTTATTCGCAGCTTCCCCTTTCTGACCGACTCTTTCCCATTCGTCGTTTTCTTCCTCTTGGTGAGGTAGAAAGAGCGTTCACCGATACGACGCTGGTCTTTATAGAAGATTGTTTTGTACAAACATCTGTGCGATGTGCGTGATTTTGGCAACGCGCATTTAAAGGGAACCGCCAGTCTGGCCTCTAACGCTGCTTTCCCCGATTTATATATTACCCAGTTGTCTATCCTCCAAATTACAGAATTTTTCGTGCTATCTATAGTTCACAATAAAATTTAGAAGTGACTACCGGGCACGATTTCGCCGCCTACCTAGACAGCAGCCCTTTTTGGAGGCGTGTCCGTCATTGACCAATCAGGAAGCGATACTCTAATTTATTCAAACCGGAAATTACGCCTATTGTGTGAGCAAAACAAGAGCGCGTGATCATCGCTAATATAAAGAGTTGCGATTCCAAACATGGCATTGCTGCGCAGTCAATCGTCGCAAGACGTATATCAATTTTTTTTGGATGGTACTTTTCCATGAAACACTAAGATCAGCGCGACTTGGAACTGTCGCTATTCATCTGTAAATCGCAGCCCTGATCTCTCTGTCCGCGAGTGATAGCATAAGGCGGTGCCACATGAATAGTCACAATACGCGTCACTGCTCCCCACAAAATGGCGCTCAGCTTGACATTGCTGGGGGCGGGTTGCCTTATTTTTTTTCTCCCTACCAGTCGGCCGAAACGAAGCGTTAGTACTCGCCAATTGAATTTTAAGATGTAAATTTTCGGTGCAGATCTCGATTAAATTTGGTTGGACACCCGCTTTAACGAATGACAAAGTCTTTAAATATACAATTCAAACGATATCCCTCTAACCCCATGTAAACAATAATCATAATCGATCACTTTCTTCCAACTTACTTTTAAAACTTCACTTTTCAATACAGCTCGTTCCGCTTTGACAATGACAATACAACCATACTTACTGAAAGTTATATGATTTTCTTAAGCCTGTTGTATGACATCCAGATCACAAAAGAATGTAAACATTTCGTCCGATACGTGCGACAGACCACGTCGAAAGTTAGGCCGTCTGTCAATCTCATGTAATGATTCAGGGAACTTGGTGAACTCTCAATACTTCATTTTCGGAAAGAATAAATTCGTTGACTGTTATAGATCTGCCCAGTGGGCACCCGACGTCGAGAAGACGTCTCATACTGGTCGGTCGGTCGAAAACCACGTGAAGACCAGGTCAAGACCAATTTAGTCTGGTCGCAATGTGGTCTTAATTCAGACGTCCCACGTACGTCATAATTCAGACGTCCCACGTCCGTCGTAATTTAGACGTCCCACGTCAGACGTCTCCTCCTTCCTGGGTAAACTTGTGGCAGATGTGCTTGCCCACAAGAAGAGGTGTGTTGGGGTCACTTGGGTGGTCACTGCACTTTGCCAATGCCTGGGTCAGCAACAGCTTCACGTTGTGGGAGAGCTCCTCCACGGAGAGATCCCTCCGTTTACCCTCAACCACGTGGCTGAAGGCGAACACATTGGGGCATTCTTTGGGGGGGGGAGGGGTCTGCCGAAAGCGCAGCTGTGCCTTCAGAGCTTTCTTTCGTTCTGAGACGCTTGGAAGGTCCCCAAGCGCAGAGTCTACCTGGCTTTCTGTCTGCCACAGGCCGTAATACAGGATATCCTGTGTGTGCAGCTCCAGTTGAGCGACCTTCCTGGCTTTGGTAGCTTCATCCGCTCTGACCTTCTCCTCGGCCGCCAGCCTGCGTGCCGCCTTGATTTCCGTGGCCCTAGCTTGGAAGTTGGCTCTCACGGTCTTGACGTCTTGCCTGGCCAGGCGCAATACCTCGTCCCATTCCTTTTGAGTCTTTTGTTGAAGCCACTCGTGCGTCTTATTACAGCTGAACATCACGCATGCCTCTGATGCGATCGTTGAGATGTTTGGCTTACACCTCATCGCTGGGAGATCGCTGGTCCTTAAAGAGTTTCTGGGCAAGGACACCCATGGCAGGAAGAACAACTGCGAGGATGGTCGCCACCTTGTCGTCATGCTCCCAAGGGTTGACCAATTTCTCTAGCAGGGCATCTTTTTTGACGACAGTTGCATCTCCCCATGGCAAGTAATTTCCCTGCAAAATCTAAGTTGTCAGATACAGGAGCGTTTTGAAAGAAAGTTACCAGCTGTAGATATTTTTTTTGGTGTTCATGTCCAGAATGTGTGTTTGTTTTTCCTCGATCATGTGCCAGAGTGGAGTGGTTACAAATTTACTGACCAGGCCTAATGCTTTGCACCCAGCAACGTACTCAATGACACTGAGATCCTGTGCGACAGCTTTAAGAAGTTTGTTTGTTTGGTGTCCCTTTAAGAAAGTGTCTATCTGTTGGTGCGGGAAGAAAAGTGCAGATGCATTGTGAAATAAAAAGTTAAATTTGTGGCCCCTGAACTGTTCTAGAGGCAAGCGATAGAGGCCATGGTTCTTCAAATATGGTTCGATGAAGGCCTTGAAGCTGCCATGCGCCCCAGACTTCTCGTCCCCACCGCGAGTTCACTGGAACGAATGAAAGGGTCAGAAGTATCCTCCTGTTCACTCATTAAGGTCTTCTCTGCTTCTTTTAGTGACACGGATGCAGTTTCTGCGAAGTGGACTAAACTATGGAGTCCACAGAAGAAGTTTTTCGGGTTGCCAAGAGCATCCTGATCTTCTTGGGGCAAAGTGTCAAAGCCTGCGATAACACCAGGCAGAATTTCCTTTCTATAAACTTCAACAGGGTGATTAAATTTGATTTCTGTTGCTGCACGGTCAGACATAGTTGATGTTATCTTTGACATTATCTGTGCAGAAGTTTCAGTGTCTGTGACACGACACCTGTCATCAATATCGTGCAAAATAGCTTGCAGTGTTGAAAACGTATCTTGGGCACTTTTTGTCTTTAAATCACGTAAACCTAGCACCCAGGGGCGACCGGATTCATCAGTGAGATGGTAACCACCATACTTGGCACCAAATTTTGAGGTTTCGTCAGTGAGTAGGCAGTAATTTTGTTTGCTACCAACCTCTGTTCCAACTTGCTTTTGTGCTAAAACAAGTCTTTGCACATTCATGTTTTCGATGGTAGATTTACAAGGAAGTCGCCCTGGAACTTTACCAACCAGCTTTAAAACAGCAGTAATGACAGGCGAAACCTGTCTAGTGGTTACATGATGCTCCAATAATTGGTAAGCACACTGTTGCAATTCTGGCAAAAAAGCCTGCTTGGTTTCATCAAACACATTCAATTCTGCTTCATCATTAATGACAGTTCTAAGCCACTCGTTCTCTGCTAAAATGTCTCATACTTGCTTATTTACAGCATCAATCTGATTATCAAGTTCCTGTTGCATTCTTTCAGTTTCATCATTGATAGCATGTAAGCTATTTTCATTTTCTCGGGCTTCCTTTAATTCCCTTTGAGCTTTGATGAACTGACTTCTCCAGGACTTTTCTCTCGCTTCTGTACTTTTCAGTTTTAATGTTTTTCTCACTGTTATGGCTTGCATTTTTTCATCTCTATCGGACATTTGCTTGTTACATCTTTTAATGTCTTTTAGAGTTTGATTTTTTCTCTTTTCTATTTTTAAGTCAGCCTTAAGCTCTTCATTTTCTGCAGCAAGTGCAGTAATCTTTTCTTCCATAACAACAGAAGATGCATTTAATTTAAACACGGCATCCTTTTAGGACTCACTGAGAACAGATTCACATGACTTTGGAGTATCTACAGAGGCCCTTCTCTTTTTACTAGAAGACTTCACAGGAAGCATAATGTCTGCTAATAGAAACAATTGTAAATTCTTGTCACCATCTTTTCGCGATCTAGACTTGTTAAGTTTCTGGTAATCCTGCCAAATCCTTGCAACAGTACATTCAAAACCTCGTCTACTGGCAAGATCACTGTCACTGACATTGTCACCCTTTGCTAAGGCAAGGACAAAATCGACACACTTTTGCTTCCCATCTTTCTTGTACACTTCAATCAATTCACCACGAGTAATACAAATAGACATGCCCTCTTCATTTACTATGTTGAGGTCAGCCATTGTTAGATAATATGAATATTGTCAACAAATTAATGGTGTACCACTACTATCTGTAGAAATGTCAAACTGATCAAAGTAATCTGGCAACTTTCCAGGCAACAACAAGTCAGGAAAAACACACATGCAACATTAAACCATTCTTATTCCCTTGGTCAAAGTTAAAATTATTACAGTTTAGCAAGCTTCTTATCCATGCAATTTGTTTTACAAGAATTGCCTATTACAAGACACAATTAAAGTGCTGATATTTCAAGTAGTAGTTATTAAACTGTGCACGCATGCAAAAAGTGGTACCCCATATAAGATACTACACCATATTAGCAGGCAGAGAGCAGTGCATATTTACAGTATATGAAACAACCACAATTATATAGTACTACAAGCTAGAAGGTCAAAGATAACTGTACAGATAGTACAACAAGCAAGCAGGTAGCAGATAACTATTTTGTGCAAGCAAGCAAAACTGGTACCAATTATAATACCCTACACCATATTAGCTAGAAGGGAGCAGTGCACATTTACAGTATATCTTATCAACACGATGGTATAACAAGCAAGAATGTAATGGATAACAGTGTGGTTATTACAATGGCATTATACTATACCAGGTTTAGAAACATGTATACAACAAACAAAAAATAGTACCAAATGTCTCACCCTACACCATACTACTATTATTAGGTATACATACTGGCTGGAGACCAATGCAGATTAGCAGATTTTTTGGCTATTAGTCATGCTCAGTTACATAATGGTAAATTATGCCAAACCATGTTCATTAATCTATACACAGCAATCACGAAGGGATATAATATACTACCCTACACTATAATAGATACATATGAAGGAAAACTAGAAACTTGCACATTAATAGTACATTTTATCAAAGCAATGTAGCATTAAGCAAGAAAGTAGCAGCTATTAGAGTTCATCTATCATCATCTAATTTGTGATCGGGTGAGGGTGGCCTTGAGAGCCATGAGATCGTCTGATCGGAGGGGGGGGGGGGGGGACTATAACAAGCATTACACCCCCTCCACTGGATCCGCTACTGTCCTGTGCTTAATTCCTACCGATATTCCATTGTAACCCAACTATTAGCCATACTGTAATATATTGCAGCTGCTGAAAGAGAGTGCTGAGCTTTAGAAGCGTGAGCAGTTTGAATACTTATACTCCATACACATGGAATACTGTTTCATGTATGATTTATTCAATGTCCCAGCAACTTACGTACTACACATTTAGTATGCGTAGAAGTTATATAAGGGGCCTAAACATCAAATCCGTCATCCTGAATCTCCAAATGAGCATACATAAGGTTATTACTTTTTCAGTTGTTAATAGATAATACATAGTTATTTTGATATTGGTTATTTTGATAATGGTTGCTGTAAAAATATATGATGCATGACTGGTGGGGTAACAATCCGGGTAGCACACCGGCTGTACGGCCCACACAAAAAATACGCAAGGTTGGGGCGAACGCTTTAAAAGAGTATCCCAAGTTGTACTAATAACCTGTGTTGGAGGCAAAACGCAATACGGAATAGAGGTTGGGAGAAGGTTAGTGGCATGGTAGGCCAACCGTCTTATGGCAAATTGTGCCGAAGGTAAATATGTAACTAATCAACATGATTTAAAAAGGGTCTGGATTTATATTGCCAGCCGTATCTATATCGCCGATTCACCTTTGATTCAAATACAATAACAAATTCTACATTTTCTTTGTTTCTGCTCATCGCCGTAAGAAACAACAAAAGAAGCGAGTGATAAGCCGGCATACGTGGTTGTCAGAAGAATTGTCGGAGCTGCGTACCACATTCCAGAAGTTTTTCTTGACTGGGAAAGCACCGGGCCAAAGCACCATTCAAGACGGTATCACTACAAGCAGAGTCAACAAGGGATTACTATGAAGTGTGTTTATTTCGTACAACTTAGGCCATGGGCCCATGGTACAACACATTTACACATTATTTGGTAACAGTGCACAGTCATCCATAATCTTAAAACAATGATACGTGTATGCTGCCAAATTACATAGAATCTTGACATTCGTAGTTTTCTTTATTGTGTGAAAATTAGCTCTGGTATCATATTTGTCAGGAATACAAATGTCATACTTTGTTCGTATATCACAAAATTGCGGACAAACCATGACAAAGTGAAGCTCATCTCCTAGCACCTTTACATTCTGATTAAGACAATAATTGCAATATCTTTCCTCTCTGGGAACACGACCGCGAAGCTTTTCTATTGGTAATTTATGGCTAGAACATCTTAGTTTGGCAAGTGCAGTCCTGTGATTGTATATTGTGCAACATTGTAGATAAGGTTCTAACTCCAAGTGACACTTAAACTGTTTATAATGGTCAAGGTTTGAAATACTGTCAACGTTATCGGACCATTCCTGTAGTGATATATCAGATAAACGCTGTTTAAATTCAGATAAAAACCAATTGACGTCTCCCACACCTTGCGACACCCAGACATGGCCGTAACCATACTTATACAGTAGATCACGGATACATGTCGCCCAAGTCAATTGTCCAGCTTCTTCTAAACAGAATAGTTTATTAAAACAACTGTTAGTGTACCGACTCGGTGTATGTATAATATTTAACCAGAACTTAACACATCGGGTCATGTATGAGACGTAGATTGGCTTCCTGCCGCATTCCCCTAGCACCGCGCAGTCTAAGTTTACTGTATCTGATGTGACACTTTTCAATCTGGGGGCGGTAGCTATATCCCCATACGTCAGATCCATAGAGTATAATAGGTAAAATCATTTTATCAAACAATTCGAGGCTGACCTTCACTGGCAAGTCTCCACATTTTGATCTGATATTTCTGACGATAAACATTGCTCGTTCCGCTTGCTTTACTAACGTTTCAAGGGCTGCTGTCCATTTTAATGAAGAAGTAAAAAGAATGCCGAGATATTTGTAGTACGTGACGGTTTGTATAATTTTTCCGTTACAAAACCATCGTTCATTTTTTCTAAGTTTACCGCCATTTCTAAAAACTACTATTTTAGTTTTTAAAATGTTAACCTGTAATCCATATCTTTGACAGAATTCTCCTAGAGTGTCTAATTGCTTCTGCAGACGGCCAACCGAATCATTAACAACCGCAATATCGTCTGCGTACATAAGCCTAAAAACGCCTGGGAATACTTCATCAATGAACACTCCGGGACAACCCTGCTGCTTACACATAGCTTCAAATTCTTGTATATACATGATAAACATAAACGGACTTATCATACACCCTTGTCGAGTGCCAACTCCACAGTCAAAATATTCAGAGATGCCTTCGGACGTCTTAACACATGATTTAAGTTTCGAATACATATCCCTCAGGACATCGATGACATGGCCGTGAACACCGTCCTTCATAAGTCTATAAAACAACTTGGTATGCGGAACTGAGTCAAACGCCTTTGAAAAATCGACGAAAGCGCAATAGAAGCGACCGCCCTTTTTGCATAAATACTTTTGAGCCAGAGCGTACAAACTAAAGATGTGATCTACAGTCGATCTACTTTTCCGATATGCACATTGACTCTCAGATAGTTTACCATTGTCCTCGGCCCATATAGATAACCTATTGTTCAAAACTTTTGTGAAGATTTTGCTGATGGCGCATAACAACGATATTCCACGGTAATTGTTCACGTCTGTCTTCGACCCAGTCTTATGGATAGGACTAATAACAGCTTTACACCACTCATCTGGGAATATTCCTTTAGTTAATATAGCATTGAAAAGACGGTGCAAACAACCTATGATTATATACTTCCCCGATTTAATCATTTCGTATACAAGTCCGTCTGGACCCCTTGCTTTACCATTTGGTAATTGTACAAGGACATCATCTATTTCATTGACTGTAATTTCAGAGTTAAGCGGAGTGGGGTTGTTTTCCATACAGGTGTCACATTCTTTGTCATGTTCATTTACATATCTCTTAACTTCATCGTCGAATTCAGTGCCAGTGTCGGCACTTTCATTCAGCAACGAGCTAAAGTGTTCTAACCATTGATCAACCGAAATATTTTGTGATGGCTGCGATCTGATCTTAAACTGGTTTATCTTACTCCAGAAATCCTTCTCAGTGTGTAGTGAATGATTGAGGGCATGATATTGCTTAGTTTCGTACATTCGTCTTTTTCTTTTACACAAATCTTTAAATTCACGCGTTGCACAGTGATAAAGCTCACAGTCATGGTCAGTTCTCGTGTCTTTATATTGGCTCAGCGAACGAATCTTTTTAGATCTTAATACGGAGCATTCATCATCCCACCACTCTGCACCTGTTTTGCGGTTGGTCGATACCTTGACTTTCGAACGCCGCATACAAATTGCTGCGCGCTGGAGAGCATGAGAAAGTTTGTCAACTGCATTATTTACATCACCATGTATTCATTCATTCTAGATGGATCCCAGCGATAAACGGGGAGGGTTGGTGCATGTTGGTTGTCAACGCGCGCTCGTTCGCTGTTACATTTGAAGAGGCTCACAATTGGAAAATGATCTGAACCGCTACTCATGTCTACCTTAAAATCCGTTACGAAAGGAAAGATACTAGTGGAAGCTAACATGTAATCAACAAGGCTGCGTCCATTTGGCGAGCAGAAAGTAAATTCTCCGTCAGGATCACTGACGCTTCTACCATTTAGCATATGGACATCAAAACGCTTGCACAAGTTCAACAAAGAGTGACCAAAACGACTAACCCTAGTTTTGCTATCTCTCGACTTACGTTCTATATTAAACGTGTCGCCACTATACCACTCTGCATTGGGAATGAAATTTAGATTACCGTCGTGGAAAAAATCCGACTCATCGCTTGTGCGTGCGTTAAAATCCCCTGTTATTAACACATGACAGTTTTCATTTTCACATAACACATCTGCTAGATATCGTTCAAACTCCATTACACCATCGACTTCATCCCTGTTGTCATAAAAAGTGGAACCATCACTTGGAATGTAAACACAGACAATTATAACATCTTTATCGAGACCCATTGCATCCTTATCAGCTCTAAAGTACACTCCATAATCCGTTCGAGTTAGGAGTCGTAAACTCTTACTTAATCTTTTACTCACAAACACAGACAGTCCTCCGGGAGTCCTACCGTACTTAGCCCTCCTTTTTCCGTGCATAAAGTATCCTGTGTGGTTATCGAGTAAATCGTCGACATCTTTATCACATTTTGTCCATGTTTCACTTAAGGCAATCACATCAAATTGTTCCAAGTAGGGTACAAAATTTGGGCAGTTTCTGGCATCGCGTAGACCGTGTACATTCCAATACACAAATTTGAGGTCGTTGGCAGGAGCAGTTTGGGCCGGGCCAATGTCCTATTGGCGAATGGATGTGGTGCACACAATCTGTCCGTTGTCATCGACTATAAAGGTTTCGTTATCCACGTGAAGTTTGTCGTAGCGTAGACTGGCCCGCTTCCCATGGTCTTTGGCCTCCTTCATCTTCGGGTATAGGATCTTGCGGACATCTCGGACGCGTTGGCTGAAGTCTTCGCTTATCTTCAGGGGTGAGCTTTTCGGCAACGTTCTCGCTTTTTCCAGTACTTCGTTTTTCGTTTTCCATTGGAGAAATTTGACGATAATTGGCCGTGTTCGGTTTTCTTGTTTCTTGCCAAGCCTGTGTGCTCGCTCGATCTCCCACATGTTGTTGTCGCCGGCGTCTGTTATTTTCAAACATTCTCGCATAGCGTGACGGACCGTTTCTTCACTTTTTTCCCAGGTTTCCCCGCTTCCTTCTTGAAGGCCAAAGAATATAAGGTTGTTTCTGCGAGAGTATTCTTCTTGACGGGTTATGTCACCATGCAGTTGTTTCATCCTTCCTTCCATGGTCTATTTCTCTCTTTCCATCTGTTTATTTGCATCGCCTTGCTGAGTGCTGAGCTCTTCCTGCCTGGTACTGAGCAATTCGATGGCCGCTGTACAGAGCTCAAGTTTGTCGTCCACGTTTGCCATGTGTTCTTCTATATGGCTCAATTGCGCCTGAAGCTCACACTGGGCCTCCCGGACGGCCTTGACGTCTTTCCGAAGTTCAGTAACCAGTGTCACCAGTGTTGTGAGCAATTTTTCAGTGTTTTCACCGACCTTCACATGCTCAAGTTCCTCCTCGGGCAGAAGGTCAAACCTAGAGGGCTCGCCTTTAGCCCAGGTACACGTGTCCGCACGGCTTGACGAAAATGGCTTGTTTGGCATGGGACTGTCGTTATCACTGCTGGAACTCCCTCCACTGTTTCGTGACTTCCTCTTTGATTGGGCTTGTTTCCAAATATCCGACATATTCCTGAGTACTTCTTCTGCCTCGACAGAGGGTAGGAAAATAGTGGGCCCTTGATATTCTGGTTATATTCGTCATAAAATCGAGAGCTCTTAATTCGTGTGTGCAGCTGTGCAGCGCCACCTATCGTCAATTGTCAACTATGGAAGTTACCCAAAGACAAAAGTTACCCAAAGACAAAATCAAAAAGAAAGTCCCATGGCTCCGAATGCAAGAAAGGAAGCACAGTGATCGGGTTCCTTAAACTGCTCGGGTTCTTTGAACTACTCGCCACTCCCCTTCCTTATATGCTCATGTTTCCTGAGAATTATTGAGGAGGTGAATATAAAAAACATGTATTACACTGCATGTGAACGAATTTGGAGTGTTCGTAAGCATAATCTAAATGACGCGGAACATTTACTTGCTGTCAGCATTATCCTTAGCAATATGGTTTTTCTGTTGAAGTTTCATGCTGACTATCTCGGCAGTTGGCTAATAAAAGTTTCTGAATAAGATTTGCTATCTTGATATTTCCTTGATATATTGCAGCAAAATTGACGGCCCCTTTTTGACGAAACATTCCTACATGATTGCACAAGCAACTGGAAATTGGTTTTGTTTCTAGATACGAGCATAGTATTAATTTAAAAAAAATCAGTTCCAGCAGTATGAACATGAATAACTTCAGATACCGACTGGCAGCGCCCTCTTGCGAACAATGGGGAGTAAGGCCCACAACGTTGTATTGTACTTGTAAATTACATGACACTCAACGTGCGATTCTACTTGTACATCAAACCCCACAACGTAAATTCCCACAACGTAACTCTCGTCGGTATGTCTGTCAGAGCATTATCTGTCGAGTGCCTAAAGATATCGTTCTATTCTTATACCAAAACATTCCGACAGCCCATCGACAGGTCAAGTTCGTGAATGGGCAATATAACTCAAAGGTCAAGGTCACGATGACGTCATAAGTCCAAACCACATTTTCCGCTCTAGCTCTCTTAATATTGCAGCTAGAGAGCCACAATTAGTGTTAAAATATTCAGCTCCTCAAAATCTTTCGCGTTACAGACATCAGATTTGACGTAGGATGAAAATTTCCAAGAACTTTTGGAACAAGTTGATGTGACTCATTGTCTTCCGCTTTGTCGATTTATTCTTTGGTTTTTTAATGTAATCCTGAACAGGGACATTTTTTGCAAATCTATTCTCACAAGTTGCATCCAAGACGATTTCTGAGTCTTCTGTTTCAGAGCCAGATGAATAGTCAATATCGTGGTTTACCAGAGCTGGCCTCAAGGCTAGTCTGTGGTACGCGGCCTCACGCTTGCCAGGTGAGTCCGTGAACGTCCAATTTATACACGGTTGTGATTGGTCGCGCAGTGGGTAAGCTGGTACCGCCGCTTATACTCATACAAGCTGAGAGAGCGAAGTTGGGGCCGCGGAACCAGGCTAAGCAGTGGGCCCCTATCGGCAAGTCTGATTGGGTGCTATTTGTGGCTCATAGCAGGAACGGGAAAGCCTGAGCATCAGAATGGCAGACCATGCGAATGTAAACATTCCAGAGATAAAGAGAGGATCGAGTCCGAATTTAGCCAAGAACATTGTGTTCAAATACTGTCTTGTTTACCTAAACACGAAAGCAAGACAAAACCAACCGCCCTATCAATTCTTGCGGCCGAAACAGAGCGATTGCATTCGAAAGTGTGCAGAACAAGGCAGCGATCTGCTTGCGGTTCTGGCTACAAGCTCCGGAAAATCCTTGGTGTTTCACCTCATCCCGATATATCGCAAGTTTCACATGGAATTTATGGAGCGAAGTGGGATCACAGACACAGGGATATCGTTGGTGATAAGTCCACTCAACGCCATCCTGATGCAACAGAAGAGGATGTTAGGGGGTGATCCAACTCTTTGGGAAACAGCAGGTAACCTGCACTGGCTGCTTGCAGTCAATTGAATTTATAAGCTTACTTTAACCATAACCATAGATCTAGCCTCTAGGTCAGTATAAATCTTATAATGATTTTTTTTTATCTAATTAAAAAAAAGTTTAAACATTTATTGATTGATTGATTCAACCACTGATATATAGTATGTTAAATATAAGAATTTGTACATGGTAACAATTCAACTCTTTGTGGTAGTTTGTAATAAGTTATTAAACTTACGCAGAGTCAATCTAATTTACAGCAACTTTCCACCCAAAGTATAATTTTTTTTTTGACAAAAAGTGGTAAGTTACAGCAACTGACTAGTTTCATTCATCATATACAATATATATGTATTGATACACTGATCAACTAAGAATGTAAACACATCATTTCAAGTCGTATGCATGGAAATATTGCTGTACATGTACCTTGAAGTATGTTAAACCTACATTTGCAGATAAGGATATAGACTTCTCAGAAAGCAGCTCAGAAGATTTATCATCTGATGAAGAAGTAGAAGGAGAACCTAAGAAAGAGATTCATGGGATGTCAGGCAACTTCAAATTTATATTAGGACATCCAGATAAGTTTTTGCACAAGAATGTGCTGGATTTGATGAAGAATGCCAAATGGAATAAGGATGTCAATTACATTATTGTTGATGAAGCCCATTGTGTTGTCACCTGGAGTGACAATTTCAGGCCAAAGTACAGAGATATTGATCAACTTATATCAATATTTCCTGCTGCCGTTGTAATTGCATTAACTGCTACTGCTACAGTGCGAATGCAGACTGATATCATACGCCTTTTGGGAATGCACAAACCACAAGTAATCACAGCTCAGATAGACCGACCAAATATCAAATATAGTGTGAAGAAAAGGCAAGCACATTCAGGAAGTGGCAACTCTGCTGAGACATCATATAGTAATGTGATATTACCTCTTCTGGAGGAACTCCGCCAAAGGAAGAATGCCTACCCAAAGACTGTTGTTTACTGTGGGTTGAAGTGGTGTGGGTTTGCAAATGAGCTTGGTGATTATACCAATGTGGTCACTGGGTGCAAATATCGATAGGCAAACAATGTATACCGGAAAGTAGGCCTAGTTGCAGCTAGTGATGACAGGTTGAGCTAAACTGTGGGCTTCACCTGCATTACACTAAACCTGTGAGCTGTGTAAACTGTGTTGTAAAATTTATTTATTACACCCACTTTACTACAGCATGAAATATAATCGACCCAATAACTGTAAGTTTACTAAGCGTAACATGACTACAAGTACATTTGCAGCCTTTGACTGGAGCCACGAGAGCCTTGCAGCTGACGCCCTGAAGGGTGACAATGTCCCCATGAAGGAGAGTGGGCGCTGAGGTATGTAGGTCGGCCCTCTCCACCGGTGATAAAGGCAATATGTCGTGCGCAGCTATGGCCGGTAGGGGGTCACGCTGCCTCTCGTTGTTTACAAACAACGCGTGGTTTGTGACCTTGATCTTGACTTTGTCGGGAGCAGCCGGCTGTCTGACCGGTTGGGCCCGCTCGCCGTAGTCTCGTCGCCGCTCAAAAATATCCGGTGGATTGTGCGGAGTTATCCTGACTGCATCCGTCCCCTTGGGAAGTTTTTCTCTGCTAAACATAAGCATCTTTTCAGCGTCTTTGAAAGGAAGCATCTTCACCACGATGGGTCTGGGTTTTTTTCTTGAGTGTAGGTTCCTGAGCGCAAGTCTGTGACATCTTTCAAAGACAGGCGCCGCGCCATATCCGTGACAGGCTAGCAGGTCTGAGGATTTCTTTTCACAATCCTCAAACCCACTTTGCTGGCCATCTTCGGGGATATTGTGTATTAATACATTATTCCATATTGACCTTCATTTCAGATCTGATTGTTCACCTTCCATTGTTTTCATACGTTTATCCATTTTCATAACGTATCCTTTCAAAAGCGTCAACTCAGCCCTTAAATCTTCATTTTCACGTTGTAATGTGTCTATATGGCTGGCTTGGTCAGTGTGTTCATCGTCCTGTGACTTAAATCTCTCTGCAAGGCCGCCCTTGCCATAAAGTTCTGAGCTGTGGACGTTTTGCTCGCCTGTGAGGGTGTCGATTTCGGAGCGAAGGGCACACACACACTGTTGTAGATTTTGTACAGCGCTAGTTTCGTCCTCCGTTGTGGTGCCTTGTGTGATTGCCTGCACATCCATTGTTTTATCGCCCATCACAGCATCAAATATCGATTTATTTCGCTTTTCCGTCCCAGCCTTCTGAGGTTTTCGTTCTGTTCTGGTTCCTGGACCTCCACGTCACATAATCCTACGGAAATCCTTGTAGTTTGATATAAATCTGACGTATCTACAGTGATAGTGCGAGACCTCTTAATTTTGTCGTGTTAGTCCTCCGCCATTAGTGTAGTGTAGTGACAAAGAAGGATGTAGCATCAAAATGTCAGAAAGCGCTCCAAACTTTAAAACTAGTACTAACAGGCCCAGATGTCATGGCATATCCACAAGATGAGGGTGAATATATACTTGATACAGATGAAAGCGATGTGGCCATAGGAGGTGTGTTATCACAGGCCCAGCCCGGGCAAGAGCGGGTGATAGCATACGCTATTCGAGCGCTTAATCGCGCGGAGAGAAACTACTGTGTGATCGATAGCGAGCTTTTAGCGCTCAGGTATTTTGTAGAATATTTCCGTCACTACCTGTAGACACGTCTACTTTCTCGTCAGAACTGATCATTAGGCACTGATATGGTTGTTCAGTCTGAAGGGACCAAAAAATCGCTTAGCCAGGTGGTTAGAGATCCGTGTATGATTTTGCTGTTCAGTATCGACCAGGAAAGAAACACGGATATGCAGACTTTATGTCCAGGTGTCCTAAACCTAAGGATTGCCAATGCCCCGATGTGGATTCATTAGAAACACTTAAATGTGGACCTTGTAAGAAATGTAAAAAGAGAACAAGTGAATTTTCAGTCACATCAGTCGTTAAAAGGGTTAGTTCAAGCCAGAGGGAGGGTGGTTTGGTTTATAAGAAATTTAATGCTCTGTGGCTATTGCTGTTAAGTTGGCTTGAATTCATAGTTAAGTTTACCCATAAGGTTACGAATAAGGAAATTAGCCAGGAATGGTATTGGTCACCTAGTTGGCCGTTAAAAGTGACTTCTACAATACTGGAAGCCATAACGCGTTCTGTGAAGACCAGAGCAGCCAGTAAACAGGAAATTGCTGGAAAGCCGTGGGTACCTTGGATAGGAACGTATTCCTTGACGGAAGTAGCCGAAATGCAAAGAAACGACGTTCATATTGGGCCGGTAGTAGCATGGGTATTAGAGGGAAACAAACCCAGTGGGCGAGATATCGCATCTTTAAGTCCCTCTAGATCGCCTAGCAACTGACATTCTGGGCCCGCTTCCTTTAACGCCGAGGGGGAATAGGTACATATTGGTAGTGACAGACCATTTCACTAGATGGTAGAGATATTTGCGGTACCCAATCAAACAGCATATACGTGTGCCTTGAAGATACTTAACGAAGTCATCACCAGATATGGTTGTTCCTTGGATATACATTCGGACCAGGGAAGGAATTATGAAAGTCACGTATTTAAGGAAATATGCAATTTGCTAGAAGAGGTAAGGAAAACACGGACAAGCCTAGGAATCCGAAAGGGAATGGCCAAGCTGAAAGGTTTAATAGTACACTTATAAGAATGATAAAGGCTTACTTAAAGGGGGAGCAGACGGATTGGGACCTATACTTTGGATGTTTGGCGGCCGCTTATCGCGCATCCAAAAATCAGAGTACGGGGTTGACGCCAAATATGTTGATGCTAGGGGTGAGGTTCGATTGCCTTGTGAAGTCGTGTTTGATAGTACTACAAGTGATACAGGAGTTATTAAAGTCAAAGTTACAGCGAGCACATGAAGTTGCCCGCAAACATTTTGCTCTCACTGCAAAGAGACAGAAAGCATTTTATGATACCAAGACAAATTTGTATGAATATCGAGCAGGTGTGCCATTCTGGTGTTTAAATGAGCAAAGGAGGAAGGATATATGTCCGAAGTTGCAGCCAGCTTATGTTGGGCCGTACTTAGTGATAAAACAATTAACGGACCAGACCTATCTTATCCAGAAAAATGAGCAGGGAGCAAAGAGTGTCATTAATCACAATAAGTTAAAATCGTACACTGGTAAATATCTCCCTGGCTGATTTGCGGGAGAGGGGGTGTACCCACTGATTGGGAAGGGTGAAGATGACCTTTTGATATAGAAACAAACTTCTTGTTGTTCCTAGTATATTTACCATGGCCAGTACCCTGAGAGGACGGGCGTACCGCTGCGGCTATTGCGAGAACGTCGTGGGTGAGAAATATCACGTGACGGCTCACATCTATAAACATCATGTGACCTTGGAGAGGGCCCCCTTCTATTGCATCCTTTGTTTGTTTCGGTGTGAGAGGAAGCGGGACTTGACAAGGCACCTTCAGGGGTTTGCTCCCCACCAGCACCGGATGCGTCAGGTCCAGCTTTCAGGGGCACAGGAGCAGAGATATCTGCGGCAGAGCAGCCAACCGCACCTGTTGGACGAAACAGAGTTGGTGCAACTCTCCAGAGCGGCCTCACAGGACTTGTGGAGGTCGAGGCAGCGGGCCAGTGGGGCATACGACCCCTGGGTCCCCGGTGAGCTTCTCCGTGTATCATCCTACACCGTTGGCGTCGGACGGTCTGGACTCGGTGACGGACCAGCCGCTTGGTTTTAGTGTGCCGGAGGAACTGCTGTCGGCGGCACAAATCGCATTAGACTTGCCGGAGGAGCTGCTGTCGGCGGCACCAATCGCGTTAGACAGTAGCTTTGACTTTGGCGAGTGTCTGGGTGAGACGACAGGTACGGTGGCTACGGTGGAGGCGGGCGGCGGTGGCTACGACAGCGGAGACGGCAGGTGCGGTGGCTACGGTGGAGTCGGCGGCGGTGGTTACGGCGGTGTCGGCAGCGGAGATGGTGGCGGTGGCTACGACAGCGGAGACGGCGGAGATGGCGGCGGTTGCTACGACCGACGCTGGGGGACTCTCTTCATTCAGCGAGGGCACGACCGTCTCCGGCGATGCTGCCCTGATCTTGCAGGGGTTGTGCCGCGCCATCCCCGAGCAGAGCGACGTCATTAGGGAGCTGTCCGCGAGCGTTCGCGAGCTCACACAGGTGATGCTGGCCAAGGTAAATCAGTGAGTAGGGTACGGTAGGTGTAGTCATGTGCAACTCTCACATTTTTTTAGATCTACTGTTTTGTATTAGTGTTTGTGGGGACACTGCACACTAGGAAGGGGGTGATGTAAGGAATACCCTTAGTTTAGGTGTCGTAATATGGATGTATTTTATTTGACAGACGAAATAAATGGGGGATGTCTTTAAGGTGACATATTATAGCAGATATTCGTATTGTATCTGTTGTACGCGATTAACTTTCAGCTTTTAGGTGAATAGACGCAGTTATAGCAACGGTTGTCATGGTAGTGACATCAGATCAATTATACTGTTATCGCGTCATGGTAACGGACGCGCTTTGTTACTATGTATGTCACTATGTTGCAATTTTCCACAACGGTAGATTCCCGAAGCCGTGGAACGGTAAGTTTGTATCATTAACTGTTGATGTACTGAGGCCATATTAATATTTACATTTCATTCGGTGCTATCTAGTAGCGAATATATTTCACAGTCTTACCAGCCTGTTAGGACTGCGATTTGTGTATGTTGCCGTTATAATGAAGTGACTATCTCTTTGGGCTTAGCTTACATGTTATATATGGTATATATATGGTATTGGTTGAAATATTGTGGAAATATGTGAGGTATAAAAGGAGCGCGAACGGGCGTACAAGCAGTTCGCGTGGGTTACTCTCACGGTACTCATTTTAGGTTACATAAACTGGTTATTTCAGTTGGGAAATGCTGATGTATTAAATGAATTATGAGCTTAATCTGATTCACAGTCTAAGTGCATACGGGCTGCAGGTCCCTGTATGGTGCCTCTAGAACATCAGAGGCCTATTTTACCGGTGTCATTGACGTTCAGATGTTTATTCCTGGTGCCACTCGGGTATTAATTTAGGACACTAGATGGATAGTTTGGACTGGTTTAAGCCGCCACGAGTAGGTTGCGGCGAAGGAACCACAGTCAAGAGGTAGAGGGGCTGAGTAGAAGTATAAACGGATGCCAGTTAATGAATCACAAAGACTTATTTTACGTATATGACTGCGATTATTCCTGGGGACTTATTCTTTGAGTATAACTGCCTTTGCGTATAAAAATGTATATAGGTGTATGATACTACGTTCGTTTTATCACCATATCGAATAAACGGGGCAACCCAAAAGTATTTCACGCCTTGGTTACTAAAGTCCTTGCGAAAAACCGTTACAATATGGGTGCATTCGATTGAGCGCCATATCTGGTTCTAGAACTAGAGCCGTCAGTTAGTTCTGCGCGTTCGATTTGACACCTGCATCAGTTCCAGAACTTCGGAACCGGTTCTCATTTTTCGCTAGATATGGGTCGCAAAGCGCATGCGTGAAGACTGTGTGCGACAAACTTAAGATGACAGACAGTCAGGTCTTGTACGCTTAACAATTTGAAAGTCCCATGTTGTTAGTAAACCAGGTCAAATGTAATTGTGAAGTGTATTATTCGCTACCTAAAACAACGTTTAGACAAAATGTAAACAAACAAACTGGCAGAGTCGCTTGAACAATTATAGTTCCGACATCAAAACCACGAACAAAGTGGCTGCCTTTGATATCTGAACTTGGAAGGGGAGGGGGGAGGGGGTTCCAAAGAACGAAGAATAAATTTCTTTATTCCCATGTCAAGATGAATTAAATGGTGAACTCACTGCATACAAAGGAAGGGCGGATACATGATACACATTTGCGCTTTCCCAATTCATGGTTATTAGTATTGAAATTCTCAGTTTAAATCATTGATCACGACGGCCGGCTAATATCTCATTCCCAGTTAACGAAGAATTAGTTTGCTCATTCCTAATTCACGGTGAGATGCAAAGCCTGTTCCCGACCAACGGAAATACCCCCTTGCCCCCCCCCTCCCCCCCCCCCACCCTCGAACCCCCCTTGAAAGGGTCCCATAATAAAAAAAGTAGGCCCTATAGAAGTTTTTAACCAGGTCGAGGACCATCGTCGTTCGTAGTACTACCGTCAAACGAAGTACGTACTTCCTTCGCAGTATGCGTGAACCTAAATCGAGGTACAGCCACTTTGTAACAACATGCATGTGTTCATAGTATGCAAACATAGATTTACGCTGGATTCCTATTGGTCTAACCATGAGAATCCCTTCACAATGAGCAACTCTATATTTAGAAACCATGACCTTGTATCCTGTTGGGCGGGGAATTCCAACGTATTGACTGAACGGGGCGAACGAGCACTGAGAGACACCAATTTTCCACAAGTTTTTACCTGGTACATCACATGGAAACCTTTCCAAGCTGAACCCTCATTATATTTTAGAAGACTAGCATCTGCAGATATGCTATGAACCGATTTGGTAAAAATTCTATGGCATATTTGTCTGATTAGGCTAAAACACTGCCGATGGTAGGGTAAAGCATAGCAGCCGCCCTTCGATAGAAGGACGACCAACTGGCGTACTACGAATGAAGTACGGGATGCTCAGAGCCCAGGTACTGTAAGGGCGGGTGGGTTTGGGACCCTAATGTCGTTGCAGAACATATCTATTTAGCACAGTATTGTTGACACAGTTAATGTTGACACAGTTGTTATGAATTCTGATAGTTTCGCATCGTCATTCAGACAAAACAAGATTTTTTTTTTCGGAGCAGCCTTGGTCAGGAGAGTTGCGCGTCCGTTGATCTAGGGACGCAATTTTGTTCGTGAAAACAGGTGCCCTTTCCATCCATTATCTGACAAATATGCCCTGGAATCTTTTGTAAATGACGGTAAAACGAACCTAGCGATGCAAAGCTATCAATATACTTACATGGCAGGTCTTGCAAAAAGTCCTTCAAATGCCTTTGTAGACTTTTAAGAGTTTGTAGAGCCTCCGCGTCGGACATTTTTACATGTCTGGAACGCTCCCATAATTCACTCCCGGGTTAATTATGATCTCACAACGAGGTTTAGACCCTAATAATGGGCTTCCCTCATATCATCCAATCCAATGAAGGTGAACAAGGGTAATATATGCAGAAACAAATATGCATAAGTAAATCAACATGTCAAAACCATCCGTCCTTGGAACGAAGTGCACACGAACCTTATTGGAAGTACGTACTACGAAGGACGTTCGTCCGTCGAACGACGGTCAGTCCTCGACCTGTTAACTGCAGTAAAGAGTGTTTTACAAATCTGGTGGAGGGCTTCCGCGGGTCCCTTGATGCCTAAGAGGGGGGATATTTGTGATGCAGAATATACTTATGATGAAAAAGATACCCCTATAGAGCGGATATTTAAAAATTTGCGACCCGGGGAGGGGGGGGGGGGGGGGGCTGGTGGTGCTCTGAAAGTGTGCGTGTATAGAGCGGGTTAAGAAAGGGTTGCCCCGACCGCGCGGATTTGGGCGGTAAAACGCCCTGAGCAAGCAGATTTGGGCGGTAAAACGCCCTGAGCAAGCAGATTTGGGCGATGAGAAGGGGGGGGGGGGCGTTACTGCAAAACCCCCACCCCGAACCCAGCAATGTATTAAATACAACATACATGTCGACCTTGACCCTCATACCAGTTTTAGTGTCGTTCGATTCGTACCGCATATTCCAGAACTACATACATGCCGACCTATTTTGAATGAAAAGTGGTAGATCTGCGTGCGACGCAGTCGCGCGCGCCGCTAGGGGGGGCTGGGGGCATGTCCCCCCCAAGAACAATTTAAAAAATGGTGCTAAATGGTGCCTCCTCCTGCATTCTGGGGAGTAATTTGACTGCAATAGAATATGATTTTGCAATGCGGTAGGAATAATGTTAAAAGCGGTAGGCGGTAGAAGTCTTCAAAAAGCGGTAGTCTACCGCGTAAAGCGGTAGGTTTGGCGTGTATGGCAACTAAAACCCACTTGGCATCCTGCAATTCTGGTTCTAGAACCGAGTCAATCGAACGCACCCTATGTTGCAGCCTTGTTCGCCAATTCATTGTTTTCTAACTGTGACGTTTTGTGAAAGATAAAAACTGTTGAACAGACGTAACGATGGACTGCTGTCAAACGTCACGTCTGCCACATAATTCATAATTTTGCCAACCACTATCTGTCGAAATAGCGTTCTGCTTATGCATTTAGCATTACATTCGGTTATTCAGCTTGGTTTCTTCGCGAGAACCGTACTTGCGTACAAGACGTGATGCACTTTGACCGACGTAATTAGCAACAATACTGTTGACGGAAAACCTTACCTGTCGGCGTCCTCCATTTCGTACAGACAATATTCCCGCCAAATGCAACGCATACTTCACAATTGGGGCACGTGACTTGTAAGGATGGCAACAATAGCGTGTGTACGATTGTTTCTGACTTATAAAGTAGTTCAAATAAACCGACGTGATGACATGAAACTTGACGGAATATATTATGACGGCGTTGACATTATCTATTACATATTATGCAGGGTAATACGTCACAAAACGGGGCTTTTATCAAAGTTAGAAAGTTATATGTAATGCATATATTTTGCCTTGAATTTTACGTTTTACTCAAGTAAAAGGTCCGATACTAAGCTGTACAAACGAACAATTTTTGGACTGAATGCATCACGTCGGTGGGCCATACAATATTAATCAAGGAAAAAAGAACCTATCATCCCATATCAATGTTTTTGAAAAAAAAACGTATCTTCAATGTGTTTACATTATTAACGTGGGGCGAACTGATGAGAACTGGCTATTTCCGACGAAGGATTCAGTGATCAATTCAGTCCCTATATAGATGTCACAATTTCATGCTGTGTTATGAGCCTATTGTGATACGTTTAGCTACGTAAATGTTTCAATGTTATATTATTACTCATATATCTTTGACATATAACCTTCAAACTACAACTAATGCATTATTGCACTATTAATATGTTAGCTGCAACAAGCCAACAAATCCGGCCCCTCTGCTGGCAGTAGTGAGAGCTGAGCTTTTAGCTACCCCCATGACCCCCTCAATGTATAATCAATGTTTGCGTTGAACAGGCCATGTGAGATCCTATAAGATGTGTAATATGTTTGTTTGTTTGTAAAAAAATATGTTAAAGGATATGTAACGAGTAAGCCGAGATGGAAAGCGGTGTCCGACGACAGTATTAAGACATAAATACATTCATCCAGTTTGCAAAGTTTTTATTCCTATATCAATACATGAATACCATTACCCGCTACAACATCTATCGTGGTCAAAAACTTAGTATCACAAAAGCATACACCTTGATTGATATGATTGATCATATTATTATACATGACAATTTAGACCATGGGTAAAGAGGTACTGCACACGGTATTTGGAGACCAATACTCTCGATAGATTCGTGACATGGAGTAATTTCGACATTTGAAATGTAAGTAAAATAGACAGTATTCTCCGCAGCAAGGATACAAGCGGTGGGCAGGCGCGCGGGCGCGCTGGTCGGTGGGGGGCGTGGCTTCGACCGTGACAAATATCGATTTTTTTTCCAAGCCCCTCAACACAGAGCCCGCTGCCCGTCACGACCCAGTGATTTTCGAAAGTTCGGGCGAGCCAGCGGAGCGTCGCAGGTTTTTGGCGGGGTGGTGGTAGGTGTACTCCCATTGGTCAATATTTACACACACTATACTTTAAATGACACACGTACGTATACTAATCACCAATTATATATATATTCATCTACACCAGTGTAACTTTCACCATAATTCAGGATTAGTCATCCATAAATTCATAAAATGTAACTTAGTGGATACATTAACATTTAGGATAGATGTATCTTATCCAAACCTTTCGGGCAACATTCAACACAGTCGAAGTACCCCTCCTGATTTTGGTGAGATGACATACAATCAACCAACTCGGTGAGTTCCGGAACACACTTATCATGGATCGTGTTGAGATGGAACTTCAGTAAATTCCACTGCTTTAAATCGAGAGTAACTCCTTTTCGGGTCGGCACGGGCGTATCTTGTGTATCCGGCAACCAGTATTTTCGAATATCTAGAAACTGGCCACGGGGCAGGACCTCGGCCATCACCAAACCTCCGAGATGATATTTGCGTGACCTGTTACCTCTCTGCATTTCTTCATCAATGTTAGTAACCCAGGTCTGCAATATCTTCCAGCGGGTTGCGATGAGATTGACACCCACTTTTGTAGGGTAATCACGGCCGTTGTCTTGACATACGCACTTTCTAATATCAAAGCGTAAAACGTCTTTGAAATACTGAACAGTTAAATAGACATTCTCTCCGATGCACACTTGACAGCGTATATCGTGAGTTTGCTCGGAAGTACACTGCGTATTCTCCCATTTTCTTCTCTTGGCCAGCGGGATGAGTGGTAGCCGATTGGAGGGAGCGAAGCTCGCTGTTGTCTTGTGGGAAGTCATGTCGTTGTGGTGAAAAGATGGAGACCGCCCGCACATTATATTGACAACGCCCCCCTCCCCCTCCTCGTCATCCACCCACTTGGGACGTGTCTGAACATGCTTTGGCGAGGTGTAAAAATAGCATCACGACTGACGCCATACATCGGCGTGGCTTTGTCATCTGTTTAAAGATAGACAGAGAGGGGCGTGGCCAACGGGCTTTGTACGCACGGGTAATCGCTGTAAATGAATGATCAATCACTTTTTTAATCCCAACAACTCAAGCCCGCGTTATAATAAGACTGAGTCGCTTCACTACGTTTTCTAATAATTGGTTCATGCACTACTGTGTGTGAATTGTGTGATTGATGTTAAAGGTCACAGAAAAGGGCCGTGGATGTTTTAAAACTCATAAAAAATAAAATGCTACCTTTGTGAAAGAGCGGTGACCTTAATGACTTGTCTGCGAGCGACAGATGTTTCGTGGTCTTTGTCTTGAGTTGCAGCGACAATTATTTATTTTCGGTCGGTTATTTTTTTAAATGCGCGTTCGAATTCACCGGTGGGAGGGCAGTGAGTCGAGCCCGCGGGCGCGCGAGCGCGCTGGACGGTGGGGGGCGTGGCTTCGACCGTGACAAATATCGATTTTTTTTTTCCAAGCCCCTCAACACAGACCCTGCTGGCCGTCACGACCTAGTGATTTTCGAAAGTTCGGGCGAGCGAGCGAGCCAGAGTCAGCAAATCTGCAAGCCATTAATACATCGGCCGGAAAGGTCAATGGGTTAACCTCTTCAACAACCGCCTGTGGGCATTTAATTATACCTCCCCCCACCCCCCCCCCCCCGTATGGTTAGAAGAATCATCGTTACATGATCGTCACGCCAATCCGTGGCAGCTGGTTCGCTGAAGCTATTTAAATCATGATGGTATAAATGAGTTTGACGAGGCCGACGGGATTTGTACGTATAACTTTGGAGTGTCCCTATGATATGCTCTTTGTGAACTATCGGAGAGAATAATCACCTTAATTATCGTTTCGGTTGTAACATTATTCAACTGTCGGTTCGTTTGTCGTTAGGGAGAAGATTTATGACAGTTGTTCGATGAGTCAGACTAATACTTCAATAGTAATAAGCGGGCTTTATGGCCTTCACCTCAGGTAGTTTTTCATCTGCAAGTCATTAATACGTCGGCCAGAAAGGTCAATCGTTTAACCTCTTCAACAACCGCCTGTGGACATTTAATTATTCCCTTCCGCTCCTAGATGACTAGACAAAGAAAAAACCGTTACATGAACGGCACGCAGCAACAATAATCGCATGCCAGTGGTGATGATTCATTTATATTTTGCTTATGTCTGCAAAACCAAAGTGAGCGCGTCCCCTGCGTTGCGTATTATAAATAGTGGGGATACCCACCGGCTTAACATCATTCGAAATCAGCCATCATGGAGAACCACGCCACCTGCTCGTTGTGTCAAAGATTCTGCGGCAACCGCCATAATCTGGATCAACATATGAGAGCCAAACATACTGTTTGTGAAAGAGAGAGTTTTAAATGTAAAGACTGTGGAAAAGAAATGGATAATGGCCATAATTTGCGTGTGCATGAAAATACTCACGCTCAACGCAGACCCGCGGTGACATTTCCGTGCTCACAGTGTGGGAAAATAATGTCAAACGAATACAACTTGCGGGTTCATGAAAATACTCATCGTCATCCCTATCATTGTGGACAGTGTGGTCTAGGAGTGAAAACTGCTATTGATCTTCGGGCTCACCAACATCAAGAACATGGAGATCACACTTGTTCACGTTGTAACGTAAAGTTTATGACTGCCCACCATTTAAGAGAACACGCATGTCACAAGGAGGGTGAGTCTACCGCACACGCTTGTCAACAAGGCGGTGGATCTACCGCCAAACGACAGAAATCAACCCACATCAAATGTCGTATATGTGGATGCATTTGTGATAATTGGAAAGAATTGTTTGCTCATCGACGTGAGGTACATCAAAGCGGTGCTGGTTTGCAAGACCTTCCTTTTCCGACAGAAGGTGCTCCATGGATAGAAGAAGGTACGATCAATAATTCGTTACATGATGTCTATAATAGACACTCTTACGTCATATTGGAGCAGCATCGTATGAATCCTGAAAGGATGATCGATACCTTTAACTTTCCTGTTGACCCTGCCCATTTTCACGAACGTGATTTAATGGAACGTGAGGAGAAGGCTGTAAAAGTCAATGCTGCCGCTGGATTCATTTTACGTCACCGTGAGACTGGAGAACTAAGATATTATTATCCTCATCTAAATAATCAACTTTTTGAAACTCCACTCACGCTCAGTACGCCATCTGATCTCGCTCGTATTCAGCGAGTGGTTCATCGGTTACACTTGTTGGATCTTTTGTTACGAGACCGACCTGATACCAAATGGACTTTGGTTTGTATAACGAACATTCGTTATACTGTAACCAAGATGGCTTACACCATGGGAGCAGCTCTTGAGTTACCAGAATACCTCATCAACAAGCGGAGTATTTTAACGATGACATGCAATGCCAAGACTGGAAAACCATATGAAGATAACAAATGCTTCTTTCGTTGTTTGGCTTATCTTCGTCAAAATTCGATGCGTTCTACTATCGCCTGGACGGATCACTTACTGAAACAATGGTGTGAGTGGCAGCGCCAACACGATCCCGATCACGCTCAAACTCCTGAACAATTCACAGGCATAGACCTCCAAGATCTCCCCGCTTTGGAATCGTTGTTTCATGTATATATTTACGTTTACGATCTCTCGAAGGAAGATATCGCTACATCTATCTATAGGAGCTGTGGACAACATGGTATGGATGGACAGCGTAATGATTTATATCTAAACATGCACGATCGTCATCTGTCCTACATTACCGATATGAAAGCCTTCGCAAGAAAATTTACATGCGACATGTGTCAACGTCATTTTGATCGGGCGAATAATTTTCAACGTCACCAAGGCACATGTACGTCCAAAAGGAAGTATATGTACCCAGGAGGTTACTATAAACCGTCAGAGACTTGGTTTTCACGTCTGGGTGAACTCGGCATTTCAGTAAGTGAACGTCAGTTTCCTTGGTTTGCGACATTTGACTTTGAAGCAGTATTGAAGCGATTCGAAAACAATTCACCCAGTGGCAAATTGCATTTTCAGTCCACACATGAAGCCATCTCTGTCGCGATGGCGTCTAATGTCCCAGGCTATACTGAACCCGTATGTTTTGTAGACAGTCACCCGGATAACTTGGTGGAACGGATGTTTCAATATTTAATCGACATGCAAGAGAAAAGCAACGAACTTGCTCGAAAAAAGTGGGACGATGTATTTCAAGAACTATCGCAAATGATGGAAACATATGAGTTGATGCAACCAGATATGGAGAGTGACGATGAAGACATAACAGCAGATGGGGAGGAATCTGAGAGACGTGGCGAGAGCAATCCTTTTATCGCTGCTATAAGTAAAGTCACGGGAAAACTGAATAACTTTTGTCGTCAACTCCCAGTGATCGGCTTCAATTCCGGCAAATACGACTTGAATCTAATTAAACAAACAGCTTTCCTGAATCATATGTTTAACGACGAATATAAGGGTGAAGATATACCTACAACAAATGTTGATGAGGAAGGAGAGGAGAGACCTAAAGGGTTTGTTGTTAAGCGTAATAACGCTTACATGTGCATGTCTAATGACAAATTCCGCTTCCTGGATATGACACAGTTTTTGCCACCAGGAATATCCTATGGTAAATTTCTAAATACCTTCGGAACTGAACAAAAGAAGTCATATTTTCCATACGAATGGTTGGATGATTTTAGTAAATTAAGCCACACCTGTCTTCCCGAAGTCGATGCCTTTTATTCAAACTTAAAAGGACGAAATATACTTGGAACTACGCCACAGGAAATAGAAATCAATTACTTATCTTTGCAAGCTGTTTGGGAAGAAGAAGACATGAAAACCATGTCCGACTTTTTACAATGGTATAACAAATTAGATGTAGGACCATGCGTCGAAGCAGCCGATAAGTTACGACAGATGTTTTGTGCACAAGGAATTGATCCTTATAAGGAATGCATATCGGTTCCCTGCGTTGCGCGACGACTGTTAGATAAATGTGCGCAAGGACTCAACGCGTCTTTCGCCATCTTCGGTACACGAGATAAAGATATGTACGACAAGGTTCGCGCAAACCTCTTTGGGTGATTGTCTGTTAGCTTCACGAGATACCATGAGGCAGACAAGACCCACATACGCTCAAACCCAGAATTTACTTGTAAAAGTATTTTCGGGTACGACGCAAACGCACTCTATTTGTCATCATTTATGGAAGAATTCCCCGTGGGACCCTTTTACCGCCGGCGCATGGACGATAATTTCAAGTGTCAACGCTCCACCAGATATCTCAGCATGTTCCGATGGATGGATTGGTTGCAGAGAGTCAACCCTGAACTCCACATTCACCACCAACTGAACCAAGGTCGAGAAGTGAGAGTCGGAAACTATAGACTGGATGGTTTCAACCCGAAGGACAATCAAATGTATGAATTTCACGGTGAGTGCACTCATGTGAATGGGTTATGGTTATGGGTGGATAGGTTGACTCGGCTAGCTATCTGTACTCAAAAACTTGATGAGTAACGACAAGTTAAAGTACAGTTTTTACTGTGTAACTAAAAATGATGCATCAGTATATAACGTATTGCAGGCATTGTAAAATAGAACCTGATGTTAGTTATTGTTTTGTTCCTTTCTACATGATGTTACTACCACGGACCTGACTGCGTGACCTACACTGATGAAGGAAAGGAGACAGAGAGGCAAATTCGTCTAAAGAAAACGGAAAACGCACTCGAATAATAAGAAAGGCTATGAAGTTGTTGAAAAGTGGGAGTGTGACTTTCAGAAAGAGATAAAGCAGTCTGAAAGGTTACGTGCTTTCGTCGCCGAAACTCATCCCCCATTTACAAAACAACATGAAGATGGTGTGGTGTCAACAGAGACATTGTTGGCGGGTGTACGAGACCAGACTTTCTTTGGGGTCATGGAGGTGGATATTGAAGTACCCTCAACATGGACAGATCCCTCCATGAAGATCAAGGCGGGGGGAATGAGTCCTAAGGCGTATTTTTCAGAGTTTCCACCATTAATATGTGCAAGTAATATTGAATTCGAGCACTGGGGACAACACATGCAGAGTTTTGTGGAGGAACATGACTTACCGAAAACTAGCAAACGGTTATTGGTGGGTGGATCGAAAGCTAAGCGATTGCTCATTACATCTCCCTTACTAAAATGGTATTTGGATCACGGACTGCATGTCACCAAAATTTATGACGTGGTGGAATATGCCCGTATGAAATGTTATCTTCCCTTTGCAGAGAAAGTAACAAAGCCAGACGTGCGGGTGATTGTGATCCCAATTTTTCATTATTGGCTTCACTGCACAAGTTACAAGGAAATGCGGCTTATGGGTGTTTATTGTTAAACAAAACAAAATTCCGAAACGTGATGTTTTCCTTTGAAAAGGTAAAAGCGTTTCAAAAAGTAAATGATCCACTGTTCAGAACCTTGAATGAGATCACATCAGACATGTTTGAACTGGAAATGGCTAAAGGTAAAATCTCCATGGATTTACCCATTCAAAACGCCATGTTTGTTCTACAAAACGCTAAGAAGCGAATGTTGCAATTTTATTTCAACTTTTTACGAGTTAGAGTCTATATTTTGCACTATCCGAGAAGAGTTAGCAAGATGTTCTTCTTCCCGAACACAAACAGAGTGTGTTGAATGATTTGTATGGACACTGCGGTGAAGAAGACATAAATGCCGATCGGTTCTATTTTCCGAGAGAGTGTTGCAATAGGCACAGAAAACACGACAGTCGCACACCGGGTCTGTTTAAAGCGGAATACTGCAACGGCCATGTATTTTATGGCTTGTCATCCAAGACATATCTTGTTGTTGGAGATGATGCTTCTTATAAAATGTCATGTAAGGGCATCCAAAAGAGCAGAGTGAACAATCCCCGAGAAATATTTCAATATGTGATAGACAACAAAGCAACCGTTCTATTACCAATCGCGGTTTCCTTGTTAAAAATACTCGCAGGATAGAGCCGGATTTGCCTATCTGTATGTCAAAAGGCAGATACAAGCTGATGGAATACATAGCCTTCCCCATGACATCACGCTATGTCCCTATAGGGTCTGTAAGTGACATCACGGACAGCGCGCGCTCACCTCCAGCGAATTCGGTTTTGGGTACATGACGCTTCACCGCCCCATATACAAAGCATAGGGAGCTCTTTGTAATGGTGTGAAACGCACAGAAAACCAGCGTCTTGCGATTTAAAACTAGTACGAGTATGAAGGTACACCCCCAAACATTTATTCCATATGGTTTTCAAATCTAACATTGCATTCATATCTCAAACATCAGTGAGTCTAGTTTGAGGCCCATAGTAAAGTATAGGGACCCGCTGACGCGTTGTACCCAGAACGGTTGTTTCTAGAGATGAGCGCGCGCTGTCTGTGACGTCACTTACAGACCCTATAGTGATGCGAAGCCAGAAACATATGAAGACGTTTTAGTGTGAAGCCATTGATGAATGTATTGCATCGGAATAAGTTCGTAAGATAAGATCGTAGTATACACATGTGAGTAAATTTAGTTATAATGCTGGAATATTATGTATCGCAAATTGTCTGTTATATATCATCTTGGTAGATATGAATGTTAGTTTGTATGTTTTGTGTCGAATGTTTGTGGTACATAATAAATATGAACTACTCTTTATTTGATTCTTTATTTCATATAATCGCACATACAGAACTTCACATATTTAATGGTACTCTTTGGCCAATTGTTCAATGACATCAGTCAACCACATGAAATCGGGCGTTGTCGAAGGTGGTTCTTCATTCGTGGGTTCAACTTGTGGCATTTTATTCGTCTTACATACGGGTGAGGAAACTTGTACTGTCTCACATCGGGTTGGGACGACATTTATCTGAGAAGGGGACGGGTCCACTTCTACCGTCTCGCGTCCAATCAGATTCAGGGCTCTGTCGATGACTGCAGCGTTGTCCGCCACAGCTCGCCACGCTTGAGAAATTAATTTTACGCGACGGCCTGATGGTAAAGAGATGTATACCAGAAAGCCATTTTTGCTATTTCTTTCAATCTCCGCAAAATGGTCTTCGCCTAAAGGCAACTTTATACGATGAAACTTGACCTCCATGATGTGTGTGATGCTTCAAATTAAATTCATGTCCGTTATTGTCAAGCGTTTTATAACCAACCAACTACGACGCTTCCATTTGTGCTGACATCTGCGATATTTTCCATTGTTTCATAACGATGAATCATACAGATCTCGAACATTCTACAAAATTACACCGATGTCATGTCTATCAATAGCACACGGTGACTCATCATCATTTGACTGTAACGGCAACATATTACAGCTGATGTCACTTCTATAAATAGCTTATAACCAACTGAGCGTTTGACGCGCTCAGTCCACACCATCTGTCACATTTTGAAATGGGGTTGCTCAGGAGTCAAAGTAGTGAAAAAACTGTTCAATCTCACGCCCAATGGAAGGAAGGTGTTAAAATGACAAATTCATTGAAAGTTTACCAACACATTCTAAAACGTTTTTTAGCAAATAATGTGTGGCATGATGGACGACGCGATGTATTACGTTTATTTACCCATGATGTGTGCGAATATTTAAAACAGAACGGACGCATGCGCGTTGCCGAACAAATTCAAGCGTACTATATAACCATCTTGAAAGCTCAGAATGAAAAGCATCACGATGAGTGAACAAATCGTCCTTTCGTGGAAACCCTACTCTACCTATTTCCTCCTTCCAAGTGTGGGAAGACTCAATGGATACAAAGATCTATACATCATAAGAATAAGATGTTTCAAGATCCCTCACCCGGTAAAGTCATTTATTTCTACGGGGTTTGGCAACATACTTTTGAACAGATGGAACGTGACGGTATCATATTTGTTAAAGGCTTACCGACGATGAAAGAAGTGGATACTTATGGAGATGGAGAACATACGCTGTTGGTGATTGATGATCTTTATCTAGAAGCGGCGGCTTCTACTCTCGTCAGCAACTTATTTACGCGTGAATCACATCACAGAAAGCTAAGCGTCGTCTTAGTGAGTCAAAATTTATTTCACGATCGTGAATACACATAGATCCAATCAACCAGGAAGACACTGGTTGGCTTTCTATAAAATGTCATCGGGGAAAATTGAGATGTTTGACTCACTAGGAAAACCAATTCGTGCCTATGTGAACCTTAAACACTTGGAATATTTAATTCAACAACCCATGAGAGCGGTGTGGCAGTCACTTGGCACAGATGTATGCGGAGAATACGGTCTATTTTACTTATATTTCAAATGTCGAAATTACTCCATGTCAAGAATCTATCGAGAGTATTGGTCTCCAAACACCATGTGCAATGACAACTATATTCATAATATCCGATCTGTTCACTTTCCGCGTATCACTCGCCGGCAGTCCCCGCGTTTTATGCAAATCGCGTGCAAGACCTCTTTACCCATGGTCTAAATTGTCATGTATAATAATATGATATGAAGGTGTATGCTTTTGTGATACTAAGATTTTGACCACGATAGATGTTGTAGCGGGTAATGGTATTCATGTATTGATATAGGAATAAAAAACTTTGCAAAATGGATGATTGTATTTGCGTTAATATGGTTTACTCGATACATATCCTTTAACATATTTTTTTACAAACAAACAAACATATTACACATCTTATAGGATCTCACATGGCCTGTTCAACGCAAACATTGATTATATACACGTGCCATTGACGATTAATCATACTGTAACGCGAGAATATACAGTTTACATGGCGATATCTATAGCGATTAAATGATTTACTGTTTCATTAAAGCAAAATGACTTGTTCATCTATTACCTTTTCATAATAGTACTTGATCGCAGATTAAAGACTTCAAACAATGATTACTGACATAGTTAATACCTTCATTGCCTCTTTCGCCACCCATGTCTTCTTCATTTACTCGTACTATAGCACGAGAACATAGACAAGCAATGATTAATAACCTTGTTGAATACACCTATTTACATACTAATTTATACTATCATACCCCGTACTATAACGCGGAAACAAAGACTTCAAGCAATTATGAATGACCGTGTTGACAGCTTAATTAGCTATTTACATCATAATTTATGCTAATTATATCCCGTGCTATAGCACGGAAACAAAGACTTTTGACAAAAATTATTGACCTCATTAAGTCGTGACCGGCAATTTCAAATCGATATTTCAAAAGTTTCGGGGGGGGGGGGGGGGAGAGAGGGTTATGGGGGTAGCTAAAAGCTCAGCTCTCACTACTGCTGGCTCCTGTTTGTATGGATGTGGTCTTATACAGAAAAGTGTTGTTACAGAATCAGTTTTGGTTGTGGATGTCAATGACATATCTCAGCTATACAGATTGAGGTGGGGGTGAGGGGGTCATTGGGGTAGCTAAAAGCTCAGCTCTCACTACTGCTGGCTCCTGTTTGTATGGATGTGGTCTTATACAGAAAAGTGTTGTTACAGAATCAGTTTCGGTTGTGGATGTCAATGACCTATCTCAGCTATACAGATTGATGAGGGACCTGGCCAGCCAACGTGGTGGGTATGCAATTAGATATAAGTGCATAGATCTCTGTCAGTAAAGAAATCTTCGAAGCTTAAATATCGGTTAGGATCAATTTGTTCCTCTAATCACATTGAACACATTATATTATTATGCAACTCTGTGTCTAATCAAAGTCGGTACCCATGTATTATGTTCTGCATGCAACCTTTAAATATCTTTTAGACGAAATGCAACAGTCCACATATGAAGAAACTCCTACATGCGGTAAATATGAATAAACATCTTTTTTCCTTGAAACAAGTAGTAACCTTGTGATATTTTAGGAATGGGGGGGGGGATCTTTACTTTACTTTAATGTACTTCTCGTTGTGTTGTTCTAATTACTTCTAAACTTAATTTCGACAACCCCAACTGGGTGTTCGTTCCGAATTCGGTCTTACGTTAACACGTGGTGGCGAAGGCACTGAGGCGAAACGAAGTGGTTAAAGTTTCAATGATTTATTAAACACCTTAACCCAAATAAAGACAAGTTACAACTCCGTAATCGGTGTCACTTACCTGGCAGCAATTGGTAGAACTGCTGCCAGCCCCTTGCTCCGCAGGGCGGTTATCCAAGAACTCAAACTATTCCTGCCTAAAAAAGTGCGACCGTCTCGCTCGCTGCCTCCCCGCTGACTCACCGCCCAGACCCAAGCCAAGCGGTGACATCACCGTTTCGGTTGCTATCGCAACGCTCGCGAGACTACACTCGGGGCCAAAAGTATGGGCACCCGAATACCACACTCCCCACCCCCCTTCAAAACGTTCGCCCTCGAACGAATATATCGAAATGGGGAAATAAGAAGAAGAAAAAAAAAATGTAAGGCATAAGCCTAACTATGGTAAACCCAATTAAGACAATATATCGAATGACCTATAAACACAGTAATGACCACATATATTAACAGCCGAACACACGGCAGTAATATAGTTCACTGGCAGCTGTGTGATGTTGTGGACGCTGTCTCATAGGCGGCATAGCCAAGCCCGGCAAAGTCCGTATCGCTCCGCGACGCAGAGATGTCACTGGGTCACCGAAGTGGCCGACCGCGCAGCGATTCCGTGCTGGCGCCCAGGCCTCGTCCCGAGGCCCTGCGGCACCGACGCCACCACATGGTCACGCCCAGCGCGCAGAGGATGCCCCGAAACAGTCACAACCGCCGGCTGGGCCGGTCCTGACACTAGCAAAGTTTAGTGTCGGCTGCCGCAGCAGCCAGGATGTCCACTGCTGTAGCGACCACAGGTGGCGACGTCGTCATGGACGTCGTCGCCATCCGGGCAGCCAGTGAGCGTCGCAGCTGCAGTAGCAGCCGCTGCTATCGCGGACGCCGATGCTGCCGCCGTTGTTTTCGCGGACGCCGATGCGGTCGCGGACGCCGATGCTGTCGCGGACGCCGATGCTGTCGCGGACGGCGAAGTTGTCGCGGACGCCGATGCTGTCGCGGACGCCGAAGCTGTCGCGGACGCCGAAGTTGTCGCGGACGCCGAAGCTGTCGCGGACGCCGAAGTTGTCGCGGACGCCGATGCTGTCTCGGACGCCGAAGCTGTCGCGGGCGCCGATGCTGCCGCCGATGAAAACCCCGTGTTGTCGCGCACGCCGAAGCTGGCGGCGATAACGACGCCGTGTTGTCGCGCACGCCGATGCTGGCGGTGACGCCGCCGATGTCTGCCGCGGTCACCAATGATACCGGTGACGCCCATGATGCCGAGGACGCTGCTGATACGGTGGGCGCCCATGCCGCCGCTGACGCCGCGGACACCAATCAAACTGGTGTCGCTGCTGGTGTCCGGGCCTTGAAGGTTCCCGTAAGAGTCCGGCGGCTGTAGAGATGGCAGAGCGGCTAGAACGGCTCCCGCCCTAACGCAACAGACACTATATAGCGCCCTGCTGGGGCTCCTTGCGGTCCCGTCACGGAGTCAACCAGGCACCAAGGCAGCCGTTAGACGAGCGAGGTCATTGAGTCCATCTGTATTCAGATAACTTCACAACAGCAAGTGTATTCGGGTGATCATTACTTTCACGCTTTACACATAGGTCATCGTGTTTTACAAATATCAACCCCAAATTACTCAATAGACAGGCTGTAAATTTAATCACTAGCAATTCGACAAGCAAGGTCACCACTACTACCGCAAGCGGTTCAGTGGGTTCTACTAGACGTAAGCCTCCGACAGTCCGGTGGCAACAACAAGCATGTTGCATTCTTTAAACAATAGAATGAACCAGAATTAAAATGTAACGTCCATACTCTGGACATAGAATTTAAACGATATGACATATAGTCAAACATGATACAGAGAAAAAAATTATGCAATCGCATTAGTAATAATAATGACAGTAATGTAGTCAGTTTGTTGAAGAAAAGTTGGCTACTGAAAAGATCTCGACATATTGAAACATTAACATACAATAACTAACGTACCGAGTAACCAGTCAACATGATGGCTATAATACCGTACCCGCCCCCTCATACCGCCTACCCAGATAACACACCAGCTCACACCGTGGATGTACTCCAAAGCCAGCCCAATACACCTGCCGGCAGTCAATTGTCTCGGTTACATCCCATACCAGGCCAACACCCTGTGGAGGCACACCGTGGTCGGCGGCTCGAGAGTACAGCTAAAAAAAAAACGCCCTCTACTTCACAGTTGGGGATTGATGCTGGACGGCGTCACCGAAGTGATCTGCCTGGATCCAGAATGTCACCCAGTGCTTCAGAAACAGCTGAAAGGAAAAAAAAAAAAAAAAAAAAAAAAAACACCGCTTACACTGCGTGGAACCCATGGCACCAATATCGTGCCCCGCCCAACCACCTAACCGAATCCTGTGCCCCACTACACCGCCTGAACCATAAATTCCCAAGACCCTTACAACCCGAGCAACATCCACCGGTGCGACGCCCTACATATCTAGGCGTTGGGGGGGTCGACGTATCCTCGCCCCACGTCTGAGAGGAGGACCATCCTCACCATCCCCCACTGGGTCAAGACCCGTAGCATTCTCCTCTGGGGCCACCAGACTATCCATCATGTCACCTCCGGCCACCTCATCACCAGGAGTATCGTCTCCTCTCACCACCTCACCAGTGGTATCATCGTCTCGCACCACATCACGAGGCGTATCCTCTCCTCCCACATCATCACGAGGGGTACCCTCCCCTCTCACATTATCACGAGGGGTACCCTCCCCTCTCACCACATCACGCGCAGGAGGGGCACCAGCCACGTCAGGAGTGTCACTGCTGGGCCCTGCTCCATTTCCATCCAGCCAGCTGGTCAGTGGCTCATCAGGATCGACCACATACTCCTTCAGGTGATCGACGTGCTCGATCACTGGCCTCTCAGTCGGCGACCGTTGAACGGTGGCATTGACACCAGAGGGACGAACGATCACCAGGAATGGGCCAGACCACCTGACACCACCCTTGACCTTGGCAGTGGCTGTGCAATAACGCCACACCCAGCTACCCACTGGGAAGGACACCGGCGTAGCACGCATATCGTACGCGGTTTTCTGGCGTGTGGCCGCCTTCCGGCTCTCACGACGAGCTATGCTGTGAGCTATCTCCATGGCATCACATAGCCACTCACAGTACTCTGTGACACACATCTGCCTCCTATCACTGGGTGGACCCTCCACCTGCAAGTCTAGTGGGAGCGTGACCTCATGGCCCAGCAGCATACGAAAGGGGGACACCCTAGTGCTGCGATGTTCCGTGGCACGGTACGCGCAGAGGGCATATGGAAGATGGTCTTCCCAGTCCTGCGGATGCAGTCTGGCATAGATGAAAACCATGTCCTGGAGAGACCTGTTGAAGTTCTCCACAAGGCCCATCTGATTGCGGCCTGTAAGGTGTGGTAAACGTTTTGTCAATCCGCATGATGCGGCAGATCTCCTTGAGAATCTTGTTGTCAAATTCTCGTCCCCGGTCTGAATGCAGCTGTCTGGGGCAGCCGAAACGGCAAAACACCTCCGTAACCAGCTTGTCAGCCACCGTCTGGGCTTCCTTGTTAGGAATGGGAAAACCCTCGACCCACTTTGTGAAGTAGTCCTCGACTACCAGCACATACTTGTTCCCACTTGCCGTGTCGGGCATAGGTCCTATCAGGTCCATAGCCAACCGTTCCCACGGTACACCAACAGGCATCTGTGTGAGAGGTGCTTTGTGAGGAACTGACGCTGGTTTCCGTTGACCACAGTCACGACACAAGGTCAGCCAGCGGCTCACATCAGCCGACATGCGTGGCCAATAATAGCGCCTCTTCAGGGAAGCAAGTGACTTGCTGTGGCCCATGTGACCACCGATCCTATCGCAATGCACAGACAGAAATAACCTCCTCCGCATGGGCGGTGGGACTACCAGCTGCGTGATAGCCTGTGTGTCACAGCTCGCCTTCTTTTCACGGTACAGAATGTCATTCCGCACCCGCAGGCGATCCCATTGCTGCCAGAGACACTTGGTCGTGTAACTCTGATCTCTCACCTGAGCGAATGGTGGCCTGTGTGTACGGCTTTTCTTGCACTCCAGCATACAGGCCACACCCTCGTCTTCGCTCTGCCAGCGGCGAATGTCATCCAGAGTCACACCCGGGGCCCACTGTAGCATAGCTACTTCTGCCTCCAGGCCTCTATCACTCGCCTCTCCACTAGCAATTGGCAGTTGGGAATCGAACCTGTCACCTTCTGCAACGATCTCCATCACTGCAGATTCAGCACCGCAACCTATCAGAGGTCGGTCATCTTCCACCCTCTGTAGCGGTGACAGCTCAGAGGTGTCGCGTGAGGCGTCAGCTGCCAGACTCGCGTTAGCTACCCTCCTTGGTAAGCAGTCGACACACTCTGCACGCTTACAGGGTCTGGTCACCTTGCGCGACAACGCATCTGCATGGCCTATGGACGCACCGGGACGGTGAACAATGGTGAAGTCATACGTCCCCAGGGTGGTTAGCCAACGGGCCACCATACCTTCCGCGTCCTTGAAGTGCAAGAGCCAAGTCAGTGAGGCGTGGTCAGTTACGACAGTGAATGGTCGACCCCACAGGTAGTGTTTGAACTGTTTGATGAAGGTCACCACAGCCAACAACTCCCGGTGTGTTGTACAATAGCGGCTCTGCGCACGACTGAACGTTTTCGACGCATAGGCTATCACCTTCTCCCCATCAGGTTGCTGCTGGGCAACGACGCATCCCATGGCATCATTGCTGGCATCCGTGTAAAGGATGAAGGGATCCTCCCTAGTGGGGTAGGCCAGAATTGGCGACTCGCACAAAGCCTGCTGCAGAGCCCTAAAGGCTTCCTCCTTACGGTCCGACCATTCGAACGGAGCCTTCTTCCTTGTCATAGCTGTCAGGGGATTTGCCACCCTCGCAAAGCCGGGAATGAAACGCCTGTAATAAGACGCCAGCCCAAGGAAGCTCCGTACCTCTTTTACCGTGGTCGGTCGTGGCCAGTCCCGCACAGCGGAGACTTTAGCCGGGTCTGTCGAAATACCTGCCCGGGACACAATATGCCCCAGGTAGGGCACCTCAGTCTGAAACAGATTGCATTTCTTGGCCTTCATCTTCAGGCCAGCCTCTCTGAAGCGTTCCCACACAGTGGTCAGCCGATCTAGGGTCTCCTCAAAGGACTTGCCATATACGATGACGTCATCGAGGTATACCAGACAGCTCCGCCAGCACAGGCCTCTCAGTACCAATTCCATCAGCCTTTCAAAAAGCGCTGGGCTATTACACAAGCCGAAAGGCATCACCTTCCACTGGAAGAGGCCCTGTCTGGTTATGAAGGCTGTCTTCTCTTTGTCACGCTCATCCATGGCCACCTGCCAATACCCGGAGGCCAGATCCAGGGTGCAAAACCACTCGGAGCCAGCCAGTGCATCTAGAGTGTCGGTGATCAATGGTAACGGATATGCATCTTTTCGCGTCACATCATTGAGTTTACGGTAATCAACGCAAAAGCGTGTACTTCCGTCCTTTTTCTTCACAAGAACCACCGGACTGCTCCAGGAACTGGTGCTCGGCTCAATGACACCCTTATCAAGCATGGACTGGATCTCTCTGGCCTCGACCTCCTGCTGAGCCACAGGAAGGTGACGAGCGCGCTGACGTATCGGGTAAGCCTGACCCGTATCAATACGGTGCTTAACCAGATCGGTAGTCCCCCATGTGTCGTTTGTCTCCGAGAAGATGTCTGAATACTCCCGGAGCAGTGACCGAACCCGGTTTTGCTGACCTACTGTCAACTCTGGAGACACCTCGGTTGCTAACTTCTCCAATGCAGGAGGCAAGTCTGCAGCATCAGATGCTGTCACCTGACGCGTGTCAATCACACCTTCCCCAGTGGCATCTGACTCAACCTGGGGCACCTCGATTACTTCACCGCTGGGCAGTGCTTGCAAGGTCCCCACTATGCCACCCTTGCGCAGGAAGATTGTCTCATCTGTGGGATTCATGAGCACCACAGGCACATGCCTAGTACCGCAGCCTACAAGGGATGCACCTGCCACTACTTGGGTTGCAGACATTAACCGCCCGCTAGGGGTCAACAAGGCGTCGCTACCCTTGGCATACTGCAACTTATTTTCTGCAATCCCTGTGACCACGACCTCAGTGGAAGGTGGGATGGCTAGTGACTTCTCTAGTCGGACACGAGCCACCTGGTCCTGCTTGCCCTCCTGCGACAAGGCGAAGGTAAACTTACCTATCCTCAGGATTCCTTCCCGCATCGACATTTCGCAGTCCTGATCATGCAGGAAATCCAGGCCCAGTATCCCACCACGATCAGGCAAGTCAGCCACCACTACTTCTTGTGCCAGTCTCATCCCATTGAGGGAAAATTCGAGGGTAGTCTCTCCCAAGCTCTTCATTAAACCCCCAGCCGCAGTGCGAAGCTGTGTTTTCAGAGGTTTAAGGGGAGGTCTCATGTCCACCTGTATAGACATGTAAGTTTGGTTGTCTAGTAGCGACACAGCTGCACCCGTGTCAAGCAGCATAGGGCAACTCATCCCATACAACCTGGTATGCAGGACCCAACCTGCTACCGGTCTAACCCGGAGCACCCGAGGTCCCCCACCCTCGCTACGTGGCCTCCTGGCCCTGTCCTGCCCTTTGTCGCTACTACCCGGATTATCGTCACTTGTCACTGGGCTAGCTTTCCCCGGGGTGACACTAGCCCTAGTTAGTTTGGGGACCCAGGAGCCTGCTGTCTCGGCTGCTCCGACCGAGCGTTGTCAGTCTCACGGGGCGAGTAGTCTCCAGGTCTGCTCTCCATCTTAACCCGACACCCCAACCGGTAATGTCCAGTCTGGCCACAGCGGAAACAGCGATTCTCTCGCCGAAGCCGTTCACGCTCCCTGTCCCTGTCTGAGTCCCTGTCTCTGTCCCGCCTGTCCGTATAACGGTCAGGGGAGTATCGGCGTCTCCCAGAGGGGTAGTTCCGCTTGTCAGAAAAATGGGAGTGTGGAGACCTGGTCTGTCTGCTGGTGTGGCTGTCCCTGCTGCTTGGCCGTCGGTCAGCGTAATGGGTGTCACGGGTCCTGACATCACGGTAACTGTCGTCCCGACGTGGCTGTCTCGAGTCTACCTGACCATCGATTGATCCACCATGACTGACTCTCTTTCCCCTACCCTGGGACCTCATGACCTCACTGAGGCGTGAAATCAGCCCCTCCACCTCATGTTCGGTCCCATCAGAGTCTTCATTATCCGGCTGTGACTCGTCAGTTGCAGCAGACGCCCGGTAGATAGGGGCCGGCGCTGGTTTACTAACCCGCCCAAGTGGGGAAGCGAACTGATCGCTTCGGTCGGCCAGGTCTACCAGACGCTCTATGGGGACATCACCCTCCATGAACAACAGCCTGCGGGTGAAGTCGTCTGCTATCCCACCTACAAACTGTTCTCTGACCATCGCTTGGCGACTGTACTCATCAGAGTGGGGATAGGCTTGTTTCGCCAAGATCTGGAGTTCGTTGGCAAACAACCGATGCGGTTCTGTCTTGCCCTTCTTCCGTTGTCGGAATATTCGGACCGCAACATCACCAATGCACGGCTTGTACTGCCACAGCAGTGCAGAACGCAAGGACCAGTAATCATCATTGCCTTGGCGGACAACCAGTCTGTAGGCCTCGCCTTGCAAACACAATTTCAGGTTTAGACCCCGCTGACCTGCTGTCCAGCAACACAGATTGGCTATTGTGTCGAACCGGCTTAAGAAGTCCTGCACCGTGCTGCTGTCAGTCGAACCGGAAAATGTCGGCACTTTGGGGCACCTCTCCAGCCCAGCCTGCCACAAGACCTGTTTCAGATCTGCCGGACTTAAGGGGTTCACAGGCAAGCACTCCCCACCTGGCACTGGATGCCCTCTCGGTCCATGAACAACCCCACCAGGCTCGGGGAATACACCTCGCACTCCTTGGTAATCAGCCGGGCTGACACCTATATAGCCACCAGGGGAAATGTCCGCTGCTTCACAGCTGCCAGGCCCTGGCTGCCAGTGGCCCCTGTCAGCTGGGTTGGGTGCAGACTCAGCTAAGCGAGAGTGATGCAGTTGCCCCTGATGGGGGTTGCCAGCGAACGGCACAGCGCTTGGGGGCCCATAACCCACCCCCTCTGGCCTGTAACCATCCCATCTAACGCTTTGAGTTTGATTGCTGACACCCTGAGGTGTTGTCACATCACCAGTAACATTGGGAAAACCCGGGGTAGCCTGCTCACCGAACACGGTGTCATGGGCGCGGCCATCTTGCATTCCCCTTATGACACCAACCCGCTGAGAATCCCGCGCGAACTCGCTTTTGGCGGGACGCGCACTCCTGAGCCAATCAGGGGCCGGCATGTCGGTCACGTGATCGCCCGGCCGATTTGGGGAAGAAGGCCGAGCCGCCATCTTAGAATTGTGCAACAAAATTTGAGGCGCACCCCTGGCTGAACTGTCCTTGCCTACCTGAGCCTCGACAGGTCCCAAATCATATTCCTCGCGCTTCTCTGACTGAATCCCCACATGGTCACGTATCCCACGGCCTAAATTTCCAACCCTCTCTCCGTGAACGGGGAAGTCTGTATCGTCCTCACTCAACCAACTTTCTAACCTAGCCATGAAGCCTAACCCACGGCGTTCCGCCATGTTGCCACCTGTTGCTCAACCACGTGAAAAGACCGCTGGTTCACGGCACCAAGTGTGATATTTTAGGAATGGGGGGGGGGGTGTCTTTACTTTGATGTACTTCTCGTTGTGTTATTCTAATTGGATCTAAACTTAATTTCGACAACCCCAACTGGGTGTTCGTTCCGAATTCGGTCTTACGTTAACACGTGGTGGCGAAGGCACTGAGGCGAAACGAAGTGGTTAAAGTTTCAATGATTTATTAAAACACCCTTAAACCCAAATAAAACACAAGTTACAACTCCGTAGTCGGTGTCACTTACCTGGCAGCAATTGGTAGAACTGCTGCCAGCCCCTTGCTCCGCAGGGCGGTTATCCAGGAACTCAAAACTATTTCTACCTAAAAAAGTGCGACCGTCTCGCTCGCTGCCTCCCCGCTGACTCACCGCCCAGTCCCAAGCCAAGCGGTGACATCACCGTTTCGGTTGCTATCGCGACGCTCGCGAGACTACACTCGGGGCCAAAAGCATGGGCACCCGAATACCACACTCCCCCCCCCCTTCAAAACGTTCGCCCTCGAACGAATATATCCAAATGGGGAAATAATCAAAAAAAAAAAAAAAAAAAAAATGTAAGGCATAAGCCTAACTATGGTAAACCCAATTTAGACAATATATCGAATGACCTATAAACACAGTAATGACCACATATATTAACAGCCGAACACACGGTAGTAATAGAGTTCAATGGCAGCTGTGTGATGTTGTGGACGCTGTCTCATAGGCGGCATAGCCAAGCCCGGCAAAGTCCGTATCGCTCCGCGACGCAGAGATGTCACTGGGTCACCGAAGTGGCCGACCGCGCAGCGATTCTGTGCTGGCGCCCAGGCCACGTCCCGAGGCCCTGCGGCACCGACGCCACCACATGGTCACGCCCAGCGCGCAGAGGATGCCCCGAAACAGTCACAACCGCCGGCTGGGCCGGTCCTGACGCTAGCAAAGTTTAGTGTCGGCTGCCGCAGCAGCCAGGATGTCCACTGCTGTAGCGACCACAGGTGGCGACGTCGTCATGGACGTCGTCGCCATCCGGGCAGCCAGTGAGCGTCGCAGCTGCAGTAACAGGCGCTGCTATCGCGGACGCCGATGCTGCCGCCGTTGTTGTCGCGGACGCCGATGCGGTCGCGGACGCCGATGCTGTCGCGGACGCCGATGCGGTCGCGGACGCCGATGCTGTCGCGGACGCCGATGCTGTCGCAGACGCCGAAGCTGTCGCGGACGCCGATGCTGTCGCGGACGCCGAAGCAGTCGCGGACGCCGAAGTTGTCGCGGACGCCGATGTTGTCGCGGACGCCGATGCTGTCTCGGACGCCGAAGCTGGCGCGGGCGCCGAAGTTGTCGCGGACGCCGATGTTGTCGCGGACGCCGATGCTGTCTCGGACGCCGAAGCTGTCGCGGGCGCCGATGCTGCCGCCGATGACGACGCCGTGTTGTCGCGCACGCCGATGCTGGCGGTCACGCCGCCGATGTGTGCCGCGGTCACCAATGATACCGGTGACGCCCATGATGCCGAGGACGCTGCTGATACGGTGGGCGCCCATGCCGCCGCGGACGCCGATGATGACGCCGCGGACACCAATCAAACTGGTGACGCTGCTGGCGTCCGGGCCTTGAAGGTTCCCGTAAGAGTCCGGCGGCTGTAGAGATGGCAGAGCGGCTAGAACGGCTCCCGCCCTAACGTAACAGGCACTATATAGCGCCCTGCTGGGGCTCCTTGCGGTCCCGTCACGGAGTCAACCAGGCACCAAGGCAGCCGTTAGACGAGCGAGGTCATTGAGTCCATCTGTATTCAGACAACTTCACAACAGCAAGTGTAGTCGGGTGATCATTACTTTCACGCTTTACACATAGGTCATCGTGTTTTACAAATATCAACCCCAAATTACTCAATAAACAGGCTGTAAATTTAATCACTAGCAATTCGACAAGCAAGGTCACCACTACTACCGCAAGCGGTTCAGTGGGTTCTACTAGACGTAAGCCTCCGACAGTCCGGTGGCAACAACAAGCATGTTGCGTTGTTTTAAACAATAGACTGAACCAGAATGAAAATGTAACATCCATACTCTGGACATAGAATTTAAACGATATGACATATAGTCAAACATGATACAGAGAAAAAAAAAAATGTATGCAATCGCATTAGTAATAATAATGACAGTAATGTAGTCAGTTTGTTGAAGAAAAATTTGGCTACTGAAAAGATCTCGACATACTGAAACATTAACATACAATAACTAACGTACCGAGTAACCAGTCGACATGATGGCTATAATACCAGACCCGCCCCCTCATACCGCCTACCCAGATAACACACCAGCTCACACCGTGGATGTACTCCAAAGCCAGCCCAATACACCTGCCGGCAGTCATTTGTCTCGGTTACATCCCATACCAGGCCAACACCCTGTGGAGGCACACCGTGGTCGGCGGCTCGAGAGTACAGCTAAAAAAACGGAATATACTATTACGCCAGGCGCAACAGGCTCAAGACGACCTGAGGCAACCTGGCTGTAACGTAAACCGCCCTCTACTTCACAGTTGGGGATTGATGCTGGACGGCGTCACCGAAGTGATCTGCCTGGATCCAGAATGTCACCCAGTGCTTCAGAAACAGCTGAAAGGAAAAAAAAACAACAACCACCGCTTACACTGCGTGGAACCTATGGCACCAATATCGTGCCCCGCCCAACCACCTAACCGAATCCTGTGCCCCACTACACCGCCTGAACCATAAATTCCCAAGACCCTTACAACCCGAGCAACATCCACCGGTGCGACGCCCTACATATCTAGGCGTTGGGGGGGTCGACGTATCCTCGCCCCACGTCTGAGAGGAGGACCATCCTCACCATCCCCCACTGGGTCAAGACCCGTAGCATTCTCCTCTGGGGCCACCAGACTATCCATCATGTCACCTCCGGCCACCTCATCACCAGGAGTATCGTCTCCTCTCACCACCTCACCAGTGGTATCATCGTCTCGCACCACATCACGAGGCGTATCCTCTCCTCCCACATCATCACGAGGGGTACCCTCCCCTCTCACATTATCACGAGGGGTACCCTCCCCTCTCACCACATCACGCGCAGGAGGGGCACCAGCCACGTCAGGAGTGTCACTGCTGGGACCTGCTCCATTTCCATCCAGCCAGCTGGTCAGTGGCTCATCAGGATCGACCACATACTCCTTCAGGTGATCGACGTGCTCGATCACTGGCCTCTCAGTCGGCGACCGTTGAACGGTGGCATTGACACCAGAGGGACGAGCGATCACCAGGAATGGGCCAGACCACCTGACACCACCCTTGACCTTGGCAGTGGCTGTGCAATAACGCCACACCCAGCTACCCACTGGGAAGGACACCGGCGTAGCACGCATATCGTACGCGGTTTTCTGGCGTGTGGCCGCCTTCCGGCTCTCACGACGAGCTATGCTGTGAGCTATCTCCATGGCATCACATAGCCACTCACAGTACTCTGTGACACACATCTGCCTCCTATCACTGGGTGGACCCTCCACCTGCAAGTCTAGTGGGAGCGTGACCTCATGGCCCAGCAGCATACGAAAGGGGGACACCCTAGTGCTGCGATGTTCCGTGGCACGGTACGCGCAGAGGGCATATGGAAGATGATCTTCCCAGTCCTGCGGATGCAGTCTGGCATAGATGAAAACCATGTCCTGGAGAGACCTGTTGAAGTTCTCCACAAGGCCATCTGATTGCGGCCTGTAAGGTGTGGTAAACGTTTTGTCAATCCGCATGATGCGGCAGATCTCCTTGAGAATCTTGTTGTCAAATTCTCGTCCCCGGTCTGAATGCAGCTGTCTGGGGCAGCCGAAACGGCAAAACACCTCCGTAACCAGCTTGTCAGCCACCGTCTGGGCTTCCTTGTTAGGAATGGGAAAACCCTCGACCCACTTTGTGAAGTAGTCCTCGACTACCAGCACATACTTGTTCCCACTTGCCGTGTCGGGCATAGGTCCTATCAGGTCCATAGCCAACCGTTCCCACGGTACACCAACAGGCATCTGTGTGAGAGGTGCTTTGTGAGGAACTGACGCTGGTTTCCGTTGACCACAGTCACGACACAAGGTCAGCCAGCGGCTCACATCAGCCGACATGCGTGGCCAATAATAGCGCCTCTTCAGGGAAGCAAGTGACTTGCTGTGGCCCATGTGACCACCGATCCTATCGCAATGCACAGACAGAAATAACCTCCTCCGCATGGGCGGTGGGACTACCAGCTGCGTGATAGCCTGTGTGTCACAGCTCGCCTTCTTTTCACGGTACAGAATGTCATTCCGCACCCGCAGGCGATCCCATTGCTGCCAGAGACACTTGGTCGTGTAACTCTGATCTCTCACCTGAGCGAATGGTGGCCTGTGTGTACGGCTTTTCTTGCACTCCAGCATACAGGCCACACCCTCGTCTTCGCTCTGCCAGCGGCGAATGTCATCCAGAGTCACACCCGGGGCCCACTGTAGCATAGCTACTTCTGCCTCCAGGCCTCTATCACTCGCCTCTCCACTAGCAATTGGCAGTTGGGAATCGAACCTGTCACCTTCTGCAACGATCTCCATCACTGCAGATTCAGCACCGCAACCTATCAGAGGTCGGTCATCTTCCACCCTCTGTAGCGGTGACAGCTCAGAGGTGTCGCGTGAGGCGTCAGCTGCCAGACTCGCGTTAGCTACCCTCCTTGGTAAGCAGTCGACACACTCTGCACGCTTACAGGGTCTGGTCACCTTGCGCGACAACGCATCTGCATGGCCTATGGACGCACCGGGACGGTGAACAATGGTGAAGTCATACGTCCCCAGGGTGGTTAGCCAACGGGCCACCATACCTTCCGCGTCCTTGAAGTGCAAGAGCCAAGTCAGTGAGGCGTGGTCAGTTACGACAGTGAATGGTCGACCCCACAGGTAGTGTTTGAACTGTTTGATGAAGGTCACCACAGCCAACAACTCCCGGTGTGTTGTACAATAGCGGCTCTGCGCACGACTGAACGTTTTCGACGCATAGGCTATCACCTTCTCCCCATCAGGTTGCTGCTGGGCAACGACGCATCCCATGGCATCATTGCTGGCATCCGTGTAAAGGATGAAGGGATCCTCCCTAGTGGGGTAGGCCAGAATTGGCGACTCGCACAAAGCCTGCTGCAGAGCCCTAAAGGCTTCCTCCTTACGGTCCGACCATTCGAACGGAGCCTTCTTCCTTGTCATAGCTGTCAGGGGATTTGCCACCCTCGCAAAGCCGGGAATGAAACGCCTGTAATAAGACGCCAGCCCAAGGAAGCTCCGTACCTCTTTTACCGTGGTCGGTCGTGGCCAGTCCCGCACAGCGGAGACTTTAGCCGGGTCTGTCGAAATACCTGCCCGGGACACAATATGCCCCAGGTAGGGCACCTCAGTCTGAAACAGATTGCATTTCTTGGCCTTCATCTTCAGGCCAGCCTCTCTGAAGCGTTCCCACACAGTGGTCAGCCGATCTAGGGTCTCCTCAAAGGACTTGCCATATACGATGACGTCATCGAGGTATACCAGACAGCTCCGCCAGCACAGGCCTCTCAGTACCAATTCCATCAGCCTTTCAAAAAGCGCTGGGCTATTACACAAGCCGAAAGGCATCACCTTCCACTGGAAGAGGCCCTGTCTGGTTATGAAGGCTGTCTTCTCTTTGTCACGCTCATCCATGGCCACCTGCCAATACCCGGAGGCCAGATCCAGGGTGCAAAACCACTCGGAGCCAGCCAGTGCATCTAGAGTGTCGGTGATCAATGGTAACGGATATGCATCTTTTCGCGTCACATCATTGAGTTTACGGTAATCAACGCAAAAGCGTGTACTTCCGTCCTTTTTCTTCACAAGAACCACCGGACTGCTCCAGGAACTGGTGCTCGGCTCAATGACACCCTTATCAAGCATGGACTGGATCTCTCTGGCCTCGACCTCCTGCTGAGCCACAGGAAGGTGACGAGCGCGCTGACGTATCGGGTAAGCCTGACCCGTATCAATACGGTGCTTAACCAGATCGGTAGTCCCCCATGTGTCGTTTGTCTCCGAGAAGATGTCTGAGTACTCCCGAAGCAGTGACCGAACCCGGTTTTGCTGACCTACTGTCAACTCTGGAGACACCTCGGTTGCTAACTTCTCCAATGCAGGAGGCAAGTCTGCAGCATCAGATGCTGTCACCTGACGCGTGTCAATCACACCTTCCCCAGTGGCATCTGACTCAACCTGGGGCACCTCGATTACTTCACCGCTGGGCAGTGCTTGCAAGGTCCCCACTATGCCACCCTTGCGCAGGAAGATTGTCTCATCTGTGGGATTCATGAGCACCACAGGCACATGCCTAGTACCGCAGCCTACAAGGGATGCACCTGCCACTACTTGGGTTGCAGACATTAACCGCCCGCTAGGGGTCAACAAGGCGTCGCTACCCTTGGCATACTGCAACTTATTTTCTGCAATCCCTGTGACCACGACCTCAGTGGAAGGTGGGATGGCTAGTGACTTCTCTAGTCGGACACGAGCCACCTGGTCCTGCTTGCCCTCCTGCGACAAGGCGAAGGTAAACTTACCTATCCTCAGGATTCCTTCCCGCATCGACATTTCGCAGTCCTGATCATGCAGGAAATCCAGGCCCAGTATCCCACCACGATCAGGCAAGTCAGCCACCACTACTTCTTGTGCCAGTCTCATCCCATTGAGGGAAAATTCGAGGGTAGTCTCTCCCAAGCTCTTCATTAAACCCCCAGCCGCAGTGCGAAGCTGTGTTTTCAGAGGTTTAAGGGGAGGTCTCATGTCCACCTGTATAGACATGTAAGTTTGGTTGTCTAGTAGCGACACAGCTGCACCCGTGTCAAGCAGCATAGGGCAACTCATCCCATACAACCTGGTATGCAGGACCCAACCTGCTACCGGTCTAACCCGGAGCACCCGAGGTCCCCCACCCTCGCTACGTGGCCTCCTGGCCCTGTCCTGCCCTTTGTCGCTACTACCCGGATTATCGTCACTTGTCACTGGGCTAGCTTTCCCCGGGGTGACACTAGCCCTAGTTAGTTTGGGGACCCAGGAGCCTGCTGTCTCGGCTGCTCCGACCGAGCGTTGTCAGTCTCACGGGGCGAGTAGTCTCCAGGTCTGCTCTCCATCTTAACCCGACACCCCAACCGGTAATGTCCAGTCTGGCCACAGCGGAAACAGCGATTCTCTCGCCGAAGCCGTTCACGCTCCCTGTCCCTGTCTGAGTCCCTGTCTCTGTCCCGCCTGTCCGTATAACGGTCAGGGGAGTATCGGCGTCTCCCAGAGGGGTAGTTCCGCTTGTCAGAAAAATGGGAGTGTGGAGACCTGGTCTGTCTGCTGGTGTGGCTGTCCCTGCTGCTTGGCCGTCGGTCAGCGTAATGGGTGTCACGGGTCCTGACATCACGGTAACTGTCGTCCCGACGTGGCTGTCTCGAGTCTACCTGACCATCGATTGATCCACCATGACTGACTCTCTTTCCCCTACCCTGGGACCTCATGACCTCACTGAGGCGTGAAATCAGCCCCTCCACCTCATGTTCGGTCCCATCAGTCTTCATTATCCGGCTGTGACTCGTCAGTTGCAGCAGACGCCCGGTAGATAGGGGCCGGCGCTGGTTTACTAACCCGCCCAAGTGGGGAAGCGAACTGATCGCTTCGGTCGGCCAGGTCTACCAGACGCTCTATGGGGACATCACCCTCCATGAACAACAGCCTGCGGGTGAAGTCGTCTGCTATCCCACCTACAAACTGTTCTCTGACCATCGCTTGGCGACTGTACTCATCAGAGTGGGGATAGGCTTGTTTCGCCAAGATCTGGAGTTCGTTGGCAAACAACCGATGCGGTTCTGTCTTGCCCTTCTTCCGTTGTCGGAATATTCGGACCGCAACATCACCAATGCACGGCTTGTACTGCCACAGCAGTGCAGAACGCAAGGACCAGTAATCATCATTGCCTTGGCGGACAACCAGTCTGTAGGCCTCGCCTTGCAAACACAATTTCAGGTTTAGACCCCGCTGACCTGCTGTCCAGCAACACAGATTGGCTATTGTGTCGAACCGGCTTAAGAAGTCCTGCACCGTGCTGCTGTCAGTCGAACCGGAAAATGTCGGCACTTTGGGGCACCTCTCCAGCCCAGCCTGCCACAAGACCTGTTTCAGATCTGCCGGACTTAAGGGGTTCACAGGCAAGCACTCCCCACCTGGCACTGGATGCCCTCTCGGTCCATGAACAACCCCACCAGGCTCGGGGAATACACCTCGCACTCCTTGGTAATCAGCCGGGCTGACACCTATATAGCCACCAGGGGAAATGTCCGCTGCTTCACAGCTGCCAGGCCCTGGCTGCCAGTGGCCCCTGTCAGCTGGGTTGGGTGCAGACTCAGCTAAGCGAGAGTGATGCAGTTGCCCCTGATGGGGGTTGCCAGCGAACGGCACAGCGCTTGGGGGCCCATAACCCACCCCCTCTGGCCTGTAACCATCCCATCTAACGCTTTGAGTTCGATTGCTGACACCCTGAGGTGTTGTCACATCACCAGTAACATTGGGAAAACCCGGGGTAGCCTGCTCACCGAACACGGTGTCATGGGCGCGGCCATCTTGCATTCCCCTTATGACACCAACCCGCTGAGAATCCCGCGCGAACTCGCTTTTGGCGGGACGCGCACTCCTGAGCCAATCAGGGGCCGGCATGTCGGTCACGTGATCGCCCGGCCGATTTGGGGAAGAAGGCCGAGCCGCCATCTTAGAATTGTGCAACAAAATTTGAGGCGCACCCCTGGCTGAACTGTCCTTGCCTACCTGAGCCTCGACAGGTCCCAAATCATATTCCTCGCGCTTCTCTGACTGAATCCCCACATGGTCACGTATCCCACGGCCTAAATTTCCAACCCTCTCTCCGTGAACGGGGAAGTCTGTATCGTCCTCACTCAACCAACTTTCTAACCTAGCCATGAAGCCTAACCCACGGCGTTCCGCCATGTTGCCACCTGTTGCTCAACCACGTGAAAAGACCGCTGGTTCACGGCACCAAATGTGATATTTTAGGAATGGTGGGGGGGGGTGTCTTTACTTTGATGTACTTCTCGTTGTGTTATTCTAATTGGATCTAAACTTAATTTCGACAACCCCAACTGGGTGTTCGTTCCGAATTCGGTCTTACGTTAACACGTGGTGGCGAAGGCACTGAGGCGAAACGAAGTGGTTAAAGTTTCAATGATTTATTAAAACACCCTTAAACCCAAATAAAACACAAGTTACAACTCCGTAGTCGGTGTCACTTACCTGGCAGCAATTGGTAGAACTGCTGCCAGCCCCTTGCTCCGCAGGGCGGTTATCCAGGAACTCAAAACTATTTCTACCTAAAAAAGTGCGACCGTCTCGCTCGCTGCCTCCCCGCTGACTCACCGCCCAGTCCCAAGCCAAGCGGTGACATCACCGTTTCGGTTGCTATCGCGACGCTCGCGAGACTACACTCGGGGCCAAAAGCATGGGCACCCGAATACCACACTCCCCCCCCCCCTTCAAAACGTTCGCCCTCGAACGAATATATCCAAATGGGGAAATAATCAAAAAAAAAAAAAAAAAAAAAAATGTAAGGCATAAGCCTAACTATGGTAAACCCAATTTAGACAATATATCGAATGACCTATAAACACAGTAATGACCACATATATTAACAGCCGAACACACGGTAGTAATAGAGTTCAATGGCAGCTGTGTGATGTTGTGGACGCTGTCTCATAGGCGGCATAGCCAAGCCCGGCAAAGTCCGTATCGCTCCGCGACGCAGAGATGTCACTGGGTCACCGAAGTGGCCGACCGCGCAGCGATTCTGTGCTGGCGCCCAGGCCACGTCCCGAGGCCCTGCGGCACCGACGCCACCACATGGTCACGCCCAGCGCGCAGAGGATGCCCCGAAACAGTCACAACCGCCGGCTGGGCCGGTCCTGACGCTAGCAAAGTTTAGTGTCGGCTGCCGCAGCAGCCAGGATGTCCACTGCTGTAGCGACCACAGGTGGCGACGTCGTCATGGACGTCGTCGCCATCCGGGCAGCCAGTGAGCGTCGCAGCTGCAGTAACAGGCGCTGCTATCGCGGACGCCGATGCTGCCGCCGTTGTTGTCGCGGACGCCGATGCTGTCGCGGACGCCGATGCGGTCGCGGACGCCGATGCTGTCGCGGACGCCGATGCTGTCGCAGACGCCGAAGCTGTCGCGGACGCCGATGCTGTCGCGGACGCCGAAGCAGTCGCGGACGCCGAAGTTGTCGCGGACGCCGATGTTGTCGCGGACGCCGATGCTGTCTCGGACGCCGAAGCTGGCGCGGGCGCCGAAGTTGTCGCGGACGCCGATGTTGTCGCGGACGCCGATGCTGTCTCGGACGCCGAAGCTGTCGCGGGCGCCGATGCTGCCGCCGATGACGACGCCGTGTTGTCGCGCACGCCGATGCTGGCGGTCACGCCGCCGATGTGTGCCGCGGTCACCAATGATACCGGTGACGCCCATGATGCCGAGGACGCTGCTGATACGGTGGGCGCCCATGCCGCCGCGGACGCCGATGATGACGCCGCGGACACCAATCAAACTGGTGACGCTGCTGGCGTCCGGGCCTTGAAGGTTCCCGTAAGAGTCCGGCGGCTGTAGAGATGGCAGAGCGGCTAGAACGGCTCCCGCCCTAACGTAACAGGCACTATATAGCGCCCTGCTGGGGCTCCTTGCGGTCCCGTCACGGAGTCAACCAGGCACCAAGGCAGCCGTTAGACGAGCGAGGTCATTGAGTCCATCTGTATTCAGACAACTTCACAACAGCAAGTGTAGTCGGGTGATCATTACTTTCACGCTTTACACATAGGTCATCGTGTTTTACAAATATCAACCCCAAATTACTCAATAAACAGGCTGTAAATTTAATCACTAGCAATTCGACAAGCAAGGTCACCACTACTACCGCAAGCGGTTCAGTGGGTTCTACTAGACGTAAGCCTCCGACAGTCCGGTGGCAACAACAAGCATGTTGCGTTGTTTTAAACAATAGACTGAACCAGAATGAAAATGTAACATCCATACTCTGGACATAGAATTTAAACGATATGACATATAGTCAAACATGATACAGAGAAAAAAAAAAATTTATGCAATCGCATTAGTAATAATAATGACAGTAATGTAGTCAGTTTGTTGAAGAAAAATTTGGCTACTGAAAAGATCTCGACATACTGAAACATTAACATACAATAACTAACGTACCGAGTAACCAGTCGACATGATGGCTATAATACCAGACCCGCCCCCTCATACCGCCTACCCAGATAACACACCAGCTCACACCGTGGATGTACTCCAAAGCCAGCCCAATACACCTGCCGGCAGTCATTTGTCTCGGTTACATCCCATACCAGGCCAACACCCTGTGGAGGCACACCGTGGTCGGCGGCTCGAGAGTACAGCTAAAAAAACGGAATATACTATTACGCCAGGCGCAACAGGCTCAAGACGACCTGAGGCAACCTGGCTGTAACGTAAACCGCCCTCTACTTCACAGTTGGGGATTGATGCTGGACGGCGTCACCGAAGTGATCTGCCTGGATCCAGAATGTCACCCAGTGCTTCAGAAACAGCTGAAAGGAAAAAAAAACAACAACCACCGCTTACACTGCGTGGAACCTATGGCACCAATATCGTGCCCCGCCCAACCACCTAACCGAATCCTGTGCCCCACTACACCGCCTGAACCATAAATTCCCAAGACCCTTACAACCCGAGCAACATCCACCGGTGCGACGCCCTACATATCTAGGCGTTGGGGGGGTCGACGTATCCTCGCCCCACGTCTGAGAGGAGGACCATCCTCACCATCCCCCACTGGGTCAAGACCCGTAGCATTCTCCTCTGGGGCCACCAGACTATCCATCATGTCACCTCCGGCCACCTCATCACCAGGAGTATCGTCTCCTCTCACCACCTCACCAGTGGTATCATCGTCTCGCACCACATCACGAGGCGTATCCTCTCCTCCCACATCATCACGAGGGGTACCCTCCCCTCTCACATTATCACGAGGGGTACCCTCCCCTCTCACCACATCACGCGCAGGAGGGGCACCAGCCACGTCAGGAGTGTCACTGCTGGGCCCTGCTCCATTTCCATCCAGCCAGCTGGTCAGTGGCTCATCAGGATCGACCACATACTCCTTCAGGTGATCGACGTGCTCGATCACTGGCCTCTCAGTCGGCGACCGTTGAACGGTGGCATTGACACCAGAGGGACGAGCGATCACCAGGAATGGGCCAGACCACCTGACACCACCCTTGACCTTGGCAGTGGCTGTGCAATAACGCCACACCCAGCTACCCACTGGGAAGGACACCGGCGTAGCACGCATATCGTACGCGGTTTTCTGGCGTGTGGCCGCCTTCCGGCTCTCACGACGAGCTATGCTGTGAGCTATCTCCATGGCATCACATAGCCACTCACAGTACTCTGTGACACACATCTGCCTCCTATCACTGGGTGGACCCTCCACCTGCAAGTCTAGTGGGAGCGTGACCTCATGGCCCAGCAGCATACGAAAGGGGGACACCCTAGTGCTGCGATGTTCCGTGGCACGGTACGCGCAGAGGGCATATGGAAGATGGTCTTCCCAGTCCTGCGGATGCAGTCTGGCATAGATGAAAACCATGTCCTGGAGAGACCTGTTGAAGTTCTCCACAAGGCCATCTGATTGCGGCCGGTAAGGTGTGGTAAACGTTTTGTCAATCCGCATGATGCGGCAGATCTCCTTGAGAATCTTGTTGTCAAATTCTCGTCCCCGGTCTGAATGCAGCTGTCTGGGGCAGCCGAAACGGCAAAACACCTCCGTAACCAGCTTGTCAGCCACCGTCTGGGCTTCCTTGTTAGGAATGGGAAAACCCTCGACCCACTTTGTGAAGTAGTCCTCGACTACCAGCACATACTTGTTCCCACTTGCCGTGTCGGGCATAGGTCCTATCAGGTCCATAGCCAACCGTTCCCACGGTACACCAACAGGCATCTGTGTGAGAGGTGCTTTGTGAGGAACTGACGCTGGTTTCCGTTGACCACAGTCACGACACAAGGTCAGCCAGCGGCTCACATCAGCCGACATGCGTGGCCAATAATAGCGCCTCTTCAGGGAAGCAAGTGACTTGCTGTGGCCCATGTGACCACCGATCCTATCGCAATGCACAGACAGAAATAACCTCCTCCGCATGGGCGGTGGGACTACCAGCTGCGTGATAGCCTGTGTGTCACAGCTCGCCTTCTTTTCACGGTACAGAATGTCATTCCGCACCCGCAGGCGATCCCATTGCTGCCAGAGACACTTGGTCGTGTAACTCTGATCTCTCACCTGAGCGAATGGTGGCCTGTGTGTACGGCTTTTCTTGCACTCCAGCATACAGGCCACACCCTCGTCTTCGCTCTGCCAGCGGCGAATGTCATCCAGAGTCACACCCGGGGCCCACTGTAGCATAGCTACTTCTGCCTCCAGGCCTCTATCACTCGCCTCTCCACTAGCAATTGGCAGTTGGGAATCGAACCTGTCACCTTCTGCAACGATCTCCATCACTGCAGATTCAGCACCGCAACCTATCAGAGGTCGGTCATCTTCCACCCTCTGTAGCGGTGACAGCTCAGAGGTGTCGCGTGAGGCGTCAGCTGCCAGACTCGCGTTAGCTACCCTCCTTGGTAAGCAGTCGACACACTCTGCACGCTTACAGGGTCTGGTCACCTTGCGCGACAACGCATCTGCATGGCCTATGGACGCACCGGGACGGTGAACAATGGTGAAGTCATACGTCCCCAGGGTGGTTAGCCAACGGGCCACCATACCTTCCGCGTCCTTGAAGTGCAAGAGCCAAGTCAGTGAGGCGTGGTCAGTTACGACAGTGAATGGTCGACCCCACAGGTAGTGTTTGAACTGTTTGATGAAGGTCACCACAGCCAACAACTCCCGGTGTGTTGTACAATAGCGGCTCTGCGCACGACTGAACGTTTTCGACGCATAGGCTATCACCTTCTCCCCATCAGGTTGCTGCTGGGCAACGACGCATCCCATGGCATCATTGCTGGCATCCGTGTAAAGGATGAAGGGATCCTCCCTAGTGGGGTAGGCCAGAATTGGCGACTCGCACAAAGCCTGCTGCAGAGCCCTAAAGGCTTCCTCCTTACGGTCCGACCATTCGAACGGAGCCTTCTTCCTTGTCATAGCTGTCAGGGGATTTGCCACCCTCGCAAAGCTGGGAATGAAACGCCTGTAATAAGACGCCAGCCCAAGGAAGCTCCGTACCTCTTTTACCGTGGTCGGTCGTGGCCAGTCCCGCACAGCGGAGACTTTAGCCGGGTCTGTCGAAATACCTGCCCGGGACACAATATGCCCCAGGTAGGGCACCTCAGTCTGAAACAGATTGCATTTCTTGGCCTTCATCTTCAGGCCAGCCTCTCTGAAGCGTTCCCACACAGTGGTCAGCCGATCTAGGGTCTCCTCAAAGGACTTGCCATATACGATGACGTCATCGAGGTATACCAGACAGCTCCGCCAGCACAGGCCTCTCAGTACCAATTCCATCAGCCTTTCAAAAAGCGCTGGGCTATTACACAAGCCGAAAGGCATCACCTTCCACTGGAAGAGGCCCTGTCTGGTTATGAAGGCTGTCTTCTCTTTGTCACGCTCATCCATGGCCACCTGCCAATACCCGGAGGCCAGATCCAGGGTGCAAAACCACTCGGAGCCAGCCAGTGCATCTAGAGTGTCGGTGATCAATGGTAACGGATATGCATCTTTTCGCGTCACATCATTGAGTTTACGGTAATCAACGCAAAAGCGTGTACTTCCGTCCTTTTTCTTCACAAGAACCACCGGACTGCTCCAGGAACTGGTGCTCGGCTCAATGACACCCTTATCAAGCATGGACTGGATCTCTCTGGCCTCGACCTCCTGCTGAGCCACAGGAAGGTGACGAGCGCGCTGACGTATCGGGTAAGCCTGACCCGTATCAATACGGTGCTTAACCAGATCGGTAGTCCCCCATGTGTCGTTTGTCTCCGAGAAGATGTCTGAGTACTCCCGGAGCAGTGACCGAACCCGGTTTTGCTGACCTACTGTCAACTCTGGAGACACCTCGGTTGCTAACTTCTCCAATGCAGGAGGCAAGTCTGCAGCATCAGATGCTGTCACCTGACGCGTGTCAATCACACCTTCCCCAGTGGCATCTGACTCAACCTGGGGCACCTCGATTACTTCACCGCTGGGCAGTGCTTGCAAGGTCCCCACTATGCCACCCTTGCGCAGGAAGATTGTCTCATCTGTGGGATTCATGAGCACCACAGGCACATGCCTAGTACCGCAGCCTACAAGGGATGCACCTGCCACTACTTGGGTTGCAGACATTAACCGCCCGCTAGGGGTCAACAAGGCGTCGCTACCCTTGGCATACTGCAACTTATTTTCTGCAATCCCTGTGACCACGACCTCAGTGGAAGGTGGGATGGCTAGTGACTTCTCTAGTCGGACACGAGCCACCTGGTCCTGCTTGCCCTCCTGCGACAAGGCGAAGGCAAACTTACCTTTCCTCAGGATTCCTTCCCGCATCGACATTTCGCAGTCCTGATCATGCAGGAAATCCAGGCCCAGTATCCCACCACGATCAGGCAAGTCAGCCACCACTACTTCTTGTGCCAGTCTCATCCCATTGAGGGAAAATTCGAGGGTAGTCTCTCCCAAGCTCTTCATTAAACCCCCAGCCGCAGTGCGAAGCTGTGTTTTCAGAGGTTTAAGGGGAGGTCTCATGTCCACCTGTATAGACATGTAAGTTTGGTTGTCTAGTAGCGACACAGCTGCACCCGTGTCAAGCAGCATAGGGCAACTCATCCCATACAACCTGGTATGCAGGACCCAACCTGCTACCGGTCTAACCCGGAGCACCCGAGGTCCCCCACCCTCGCTACGTGGCCTCCTGGCCCTGTCCTGCCCTTTGTCGCTACTACCCGGATTATCGTCACTTGTCACTGGGCTAGCTTTCCCCGGGGTGACACTAGCCCTAGTTAGTTTGGGGACCCAGGAGCCTGCTGTCTCGGCTGCTCCGACCGAGCGTTGTCAGTCTCACGGGGCGAGTAGTCTCCAGGTCTGCTCTCCATCTTAACCCGACACCCCAACCGGTAATGTCCAGTCTGGCCACAGCGGAAACAGCGATTCTCTCGCCGAAGCCGTTCACGCTCTCTGTCCCTGTCTGAGTCCCTGTCTCTGTCCCGCCTGTCCGTATAACGGTCAGGGGAGTATCGGCGTCTCCCAGAGGGGTAGTTCCGCTTGTCAGAAAAATGGGAGTGTGGAGACCTGGTCTGTCTGCTGGTGTGGCTGTCCCTGCTGCTTGGCCGTCGGTCAGCGTAATGGGTGTCACGGGTCCTGACATCACGGTAACTGTCGTCCCGACGTGGCTGTCTCGAGTCTACCTGACCATCGATTGATCCACCATGACTGACTCTCTTTCCCCTACCCTGGGACCTCATGACCTCACTGAGGCGTGAAATCAGCCCCTCCACCTCATGTTCGGTCCCATCAGAGTCTTCATTATCCGGCTGTGACTCGTCAGTTGCAGCAGACGCCCGGTAGATAGGGGCCGGCGCTGGTTTACTAACCCGCCCAAGTGGGGAAGCGAACTGATCGCTTCGGTCGGCCAGGTCTACCAGACGCTCTATGGGGACATCACCCTCCATGAACAACAGCCTGCGGGTGAAGTCGTCTGCTATCCCACCTACAAACTGTTCTCTGACCATCGCTTGGCGACTGTACTCATCAGAGTGGGGATAGGCTTGTTTCGCCAAGATCTGGAGTTCGTTGGCAAACAACCGATGCGGTTCTGTCTTGCCCTTCTTCCGTTGTCGGAATATTCGGACCGCAACATCACCAATGCACGGCTTGTACTGCCACAGCAGTGCAGAACGCAAGGACCAGTAATCATCATTGCCTTGGCGGACAACCAGTCTGTAGGCCTCGCCTTGCAAACACAATTTCAGGTTTAGACCCCGCTGACCTGCTGTCCAGCAACACAGATTGGCTATTGTGTCGAACCGGCTTAAGAAGTCCTGCACCGTGCTGCTGTCAGTCGAACCGGAAAATGTCGGCACTTTGGGGCACCTCTCCAGCCCAGCCTGCCACAAGACCTGTTTCAGATCTGCCGGACTTAAGGGGTTCACAGGCAAGCACTCCCCACCTGGCACTGGATGCCCTCTCGGTCCATGAACAACCCCACCAGGCTCGGGGAATACACCTCGCACTCCTTGGTAATCAGCCGGGCTGACACCTATATAGCCACCAGGGGAAATGTCCGCTGCTTCACAGCTGCCAGGCCCTGGCTGCCAGTGGCCCCTGTCAGCTGGGTTGGGTGCAGACTCAGCTAAGCGAGAGTGATGCAGTTGCCCCTGATGGGGGTTGCCAGCGAACGGCACAGCGCTTGGGGGCCCATAACCCACCCCCTCTGGCCTGTAACCATCCCATCTAACGCTTTGAGTTCGATTACTGACACCCTGAGGTGTTGTCACATCACCAGTAACATTGGGAAAACCCGGGGTAGCCTGCTCACCGAACACGGTGTCATGGGCGCGGCCATCTTGCATTCCCCTTATGACACCAACCCGCTGAGAATCCCGCGCGAACTCGCTTTTGGCGGGACGCGCACTCCTGAGCCAATCAGGGGCCCGCATGTCGGTCACGTGATCGCCCGGCCGATTTGGGGAAGAAGGCCGAGCCGCCATCTTAGAATTGTGCAACAAAATTTGAGGCGCACCCCTGGCTGAACTGTCCTTGCCTACCTGAGCCTCGACAGGTCCCAAATCATATTCCTCGCGCTTCTCTGACTGAATCCCCACATGGTCACGTATCCCACGGCCTAAATTTCCAACCCTCTCTCCGTGAACGGGGAAGTCTGTATCGTCCTCACTCAACCAACTTTCTAACCTAGCCATGAAGCCTAACCCACGGCGTTCCGCCATGTTGCCACCTGTTGCTCAACCACGTGAAAAGACCGCTGGTTCACGGCACCAAGTGTGATATTTTAGGAATGGGGGGGGGAGTGTCTTTACTTTGATGTACTTCTCGTTGTGTTATTCTAATTGGATCTAAACTTAATTTCGACAACCCCAACTGGGTGTTCGTTCCGAATTCGGTCTTACGTTAACACGTGGTGGCGAAGGCACTGAGGCGAAACGAAGTGGTTAAAGTTTCAATGATTTATTAAAACACCCTTAAACCCAAATAAAACACAAGTTACAACTCCGTAGTCGGTGTCACTTACCTGGCAGCAATTGGTAGAACTGCTGCCAGCCCCTTGCTCCGCAGGGCGGTTATCCAGGAACTCAAAACTATTTCTACCTAAAAAAGTGCGACCGTCTCGCTCGCTGCCTCCCCGCTGACTCACCGCCCAGTCCCAAGCCAAGCGGTGACATCACCGTTTCGGTTGCTATCGCGACGCTCGCGAGACTACACTCGGGGCCAAAAGCATGGGCACCCGAATACCACACATCTATAGTGGATCTAGATCAGCCCTTGGCAGCGGCACTCAGTCCTCGACAGCGGCTCTGAGCCCTTGGCACTCAGCCCTCGGCAGCGGCACTCAGCCCTCGGCAGCGGCACTCAGCCTTCATCTGCCTTGCACATCCATTTGCCCCAGCTAGTTATAATGCTAACCACACCCTTAAAATATCTTTCAGCTCACCCGTCACAGAACCACACCTCGAAACCTTATTCAAACTATCGTGCCATACTTGAATAACTCAGACAACCTAGTGCTAAATCACCCTGGCCACTGTTGTGTACACTGTGCTGTACTGTACTGTAGGGTACAAATCACCCTGTACACAACAGTGGCCAGGGTGATTTAGCACTATCAGACAACCCAACACTCACCATAACATGACACCTGACTGTAACATATCACAATTCATCCGTACAATACGATATCTAAGAATACCATACTAATCAATATGCAATACATTGAAATCTACACCCTAGTCTCAATCACACACACTGTCCATTTTTGGTCCCAAAGTTTCTTAGTACTTAAGTCTGTATGGGTCTCTGGCAGAAATATGATTCCATCGTGGTATTGCTTAAGGTGTTTAAAGACAGCTTGTTTTTTTACCATGTCCCCTAACCCTCTAACATTTAGACTACTTATTTTTAACATTGATCTTCCTTATAAACATGCAAAGCCTCACATGCCATATAAATCCATGCCTGTACAATCCCGGCGTCCACATTAAAAGCTTTAAGGGCGACCAACGGTCACTAGACATTAGCATTACCTGTAGCTCAGATCCAATGATCTTGAACAGACAGTCCCAAATGTGCGGTACGGATGGTAAAGGACTTTCCATCTAAGGTTGACTCAACAAAGTTTGCTCAATTGTACTTTAGTCCATGTAATACGTTTTAAATTTCACAATAGTATTAATTTAACAAGCTATCAGTGCCTTACCGGTACACACAAGTTTCTGATGGACGCTGAAGTATGCAAATGTTATATTATATGCCCTACGTGGTTAACAGAAAGCCTATGACCAGGATGATAGTCTGCAGATGCTGAGCAGATCTGGCTTCCTTTTATTTTAGCATATTATGCACTTACTTACGTCATGTAAATTATGATTCTATAGCAATGTGTAGGATGCGTAACGTGACCAAGTTTAAACCACCATAGCGAAAGGATACCGTTAAAGTGCATGGTGCTACTATTTAAAACCTTAATTCATCAGTGGACATTGGGAGATTAATCTCCCCATATATGTCCATAGAAAAAATTATCAAAGCGGGGAAGTATTATTTTTTTCCATTCAAAACTGCTGTTTCGTGCCTTGTCCCGCTGCCCGATGAAAACACGTGCTTTTGTTTACATTGCGGGTTTCAGTCCTTGTGACGTCACTCGAGGCACCCAGCCCGCACGCTGCTCGTACATCGCGTCGGTTTACCTGCAATCGCATTATTATGAACGGTTCGCTGGTTGTCCTCACTTGTTATGGTGGTTCAAATATTGGTCATTGGCGGCTCTTATTTAACTGGACACACGGTTCATTTGTTCCCTGATCGAATTAATAACAGAAAATCCCGTCTGCATTATTCCTAGCCCTGGTTCTATGGCTGTAAGATGGGCGGGCCCTGTCCGAGTTTGCCACTTGCACGGCACTACAGCATAGAACGGGCTACTCCCGCCCTAGCTTTGACCTATGATAAGGTCTTTGCTCTGACATTAGAACTACCCTCGCCTTAGGCAAGGGCGGAGCCGAAATTTACACTATTTAACATATGAAAAACAAAAGCAAAGCCATCTCTCGAAACTTCCCCCGCTCTATCCAACATATCTGGATCATACCCTGTTAGCCGACATGGGGCACGGAAAATCTTATGAGGCTAATGACCCAACACTAATTTATATCTAGGGGGAAAAGGTCCATGCTGTGACTCAGACCATTCACCCTTGACAAACTGTCATCTGTGAAGCACATTTCCCCCCTGAATCACACCAACATGATTAAGTCTGCCGGGCCAGTGGGTTTGAGGGGCACTGTTTTAGGCCTTAACCCTCTGGTGTGGGAGGGGCGGTTCCGGGGACAGAGGGTCCCTGGATGCCCAGTATGAAAAAGATACCCCTACAGAGATGATATTTTTCATAAAAAAAATCAAGATGACCCTTTAGAACTAAAATATTTATCGAGTTAGTCCTGCCCCACTAAACTGATAATTTACACATAAACCAACACTAAATTTGAGGACGAAGGGAAAATTCTGGTGCCATCCTGGGGGCACGCAACAGTGTCTCTAGAGGGCGGTGGGGGGCGCAAGGGGTATTTCCGTTCCTCGGGAACGGGCTTTTCTTTTTCCCCGTGAATTGGAAATGAGGAAAATAATTCTTCGTGAACTGGGAATGGGGTATTGACCGACCGCCGTGATCAAGGATTTTCATTAATCGTGAACTGGGAATTTTAATATTCAATATCCGTGATTCGGGAAATCATCAATTTAGTATCATGTATCCGCCCTTCCTTTGTATGCCGGGAGTTCTCCTTTGAATTCTTCGTGAATTAAGAATAAATAAATTTATTCCTCCCCACCCCCCATTACTGATGTACTGTGCCCCCACCCCCATTCAAAACGGAAGGGAAAGTTTGACACTCCCATTTTCAGGAGGGAGCCAAAACCCCGGGAGCAGAACTGTCGGAAGTGACGAAACAAGCGCCGGGAAAGCTACACTAACTTCCTGTCCTGGCTCTAGCTCTCAAAATTTAACCACACTATCCGACTAATCCGTATTTGACTGTAGACCAATAAGTCTTAGAATCTAAGCTTATAGCAGCCGTGCTGGGCTGTCGCTGATTGGGCCCCTATCGTGCAAGGTAATAGATCTACAAATTCAGTGTAAATTTTTGTAATATTTGTTATCGATAGGGATGCTGGGTGGATAAACGTGTGATATGTATGGTCCGGGCCCCAGACAGTGCAAATGCAAAAATCGGAAGCGCCCTCATCAAGGATCGAACCCCGGTCCCTCCGGTAAAAGGCGAATACTTAACGACAGCGCCACTTTTCATCCCGCAAGAAGCTACGTTTTTATGGTCATTTGTACAGTGCGTAGTTTCCAAACAATGTCCATGTTCTATCACATAATTTCACCTGTACATGCAATAGAAACTAATCCAGGTTACCGAAATACAACATTTGCGGCCAAACGACATTACTATACATATATTATGTGCAAAACACGTGTAGATTTAACCAACCATGTGATGTTCCCGACACGTTCTGGGCCAGGGGAATCTGCCACAGTTAGTGCCAGCGTGTTTGGGCCGACATCTTCATTCCCAGTCGCCGTCTTGTGTTGGCGAGGGGGCTCAAACATGAACAGTAACACCCATAATACCGTCGTTTTCATTAAATCATTGTCTGAATGAGACTCACTGTCGCTATTCGTTTCGCATGAATCTGAATCGTCGGAACTGATCCTTGCCGCAGCCATGTTGACATGGCCTCTTAATAGGGCTTCCCCAGACGAGTGCCTCGACCCGCGTCACGCGGCAATCCCCGGAATCCCCTCGCGTTTTGAGGTAAAAGCGGCGAATTATTTAAACTATTTTTTTTCGCCTTTTATGATGGAGATACAAATATAAAAATATAAATATATTGAATAGTTACCAACATGCTTCACAAATAGCCAAAGTTACCCCCCAATCCGCACCATGGACTTTAATGCTCAGTTGAGTTCATCCTGGAAGCTAGTCGTGAATTTACATTTCAGATAATCTTAGAGAGCTAGACGTAGGGCCCCAGAGGGGCTTTTTTTCGACACGGCGATTTCTAAAATCGACAACGCGACATTGGGGTTGTCTTAGAATCGACATGCGACATAAGACTTAGCGACACGCGACATGGAACTTTTCTTCAAATCGACACGCGACATGGACCTTTTCTTACGACATGGCTACCCCCCCCCCCCCCTCTGGGGCCCTAGACGTGTAATGTTGCATCCAGAAGTGGGTCACAGAGAGTCTCGCACAGTCTGGAGAAGTTCGTTTTGACCAGGCCAGGCTGCTGGATTGAAGGCGTCTTTGTGCCCCATATAGAGGCCAGTCCCCCAAAACTTGTCGCGCGGCGCGGCCTAAGCGATGACGGTACTTCCGGTGCCTTCGAGGAATTCACAGAGCTTACTGTTGTTGCGGAACTCAGAGGTCACCCCCACCATCATGGCATCTGATGCACGCGGCTTCCAATTGTCGTCCTGTTTCAATCCTCTTATCAGTTTCCTTGCTGTGACAGCATCTGGGGCAGTGAGCACTTTGCTGGCTAGGTCAAGTTCTCCTGCATGACGGCATAGCTCGTGCGAGTAGAAATGCTCCACCGATTTGTGGGTCAGGGACCATCAACAGATATAACAGATCAACAAGACTGAGATATACATCTTGAACTTCTCACAGCGGCTTACCGGGCCACGGTACATGAAAGCACAAGAATGACCCCTAATATGGTTATGATGGGACGGGAGATCCATTTCCTTACTGAAGTAGTGACTTTAGAAGACAAAGAAAAATACAGTAAACAAACATACTGTGGAGAGTACATTGAAAGTCTAAGAAACAGCCTCAGCAAAATACACCAGACCGTAAGAGAACACTTGCAAAAAGCCACCAAACGACAATAAGAAACGTACGACACTGCAGTAGCAATGCATACATATAGACCAGGAGATATGGTTTGGCTTCGGTATGAAACTAGAGAGGAAGGAATCTGTCCTAAGCTGCAAAAACTATACAGTGGACCCGTGGTAGTAGTAAAACCCCTAAGTCAACTCGACTATGTAATACAAACCAGCAAAAGGGGAGACCGAAAAGTAGTTCACCACAATAAGATGAAACCCTACGAAGGAGATAATCAACCATCTTGGGCTTTGAAAGTTGCGAAGAACCTAAAATAGTGCTAAATGTTGCAGGACTTATTACAAACGGAGCAAACACCCTGAGATAATGAGAGGTCGAGCATACGAGTGCAACCAGTGCCAATGGGTCGGCGAAAAAAGCCATTGTCTAGGTCACCACACCAGGGCCCACTGCACACCAAGAACTGCGCCTTTCAGTTGTCTTGCCTGCAACCTTTCGACGGGAACGAGCGTGAAACTGGATCGGCATATCGCCACAAGTCGCCATTAGGAAAAGGCAGCGAAGTTTGAAGAAACCTGGGAACGGAGATGATCTCCGCCCCAGTATCTGGTGGACTATTGAGCCCGGAAAAGTCACGGAAACTGTGGGCCGACCGACGGAAAGAAGTAGGTGAGGAGTTGTCGCCAGTACAAAGAAAACCATAGGAGGTTGTGGTTGTGGTTTATTTGGTCTTGAAGGCCTTAAGGCCCAAATGACACAACATATAATTATACAATCAGTTTGCATGGTGCGCAGTATTTTGAGAAACATACATTTACGTGGTAGAACAGAGACGATTTTCAATAAGATATATACACATTGCCAAATTCCTCAGGGTCGTTACATCATTATGACACATTAGGGTCCGAAAGAGATCAAATGTTGGAGGGTTCCAAAATATAGAATCAATATATATTTTACGAATATCCGCGAACTTGGTACAACACAACAAAACATGAAATTCATCATCGATAACGGTAACACCGATTCCCAGGCAGTAGGTACAAAGGCTTTCGCATTGAAGCTAAAAAATGGCGAGCTCGACACTGTAAGTGCCGCTCTTCAAATAAGCGGGGTGACTGAGACGGAGACGGAACATGGGGAAGAGACGGCGGAAGGTAGAGAGGAGAATCCAGTGATAGAGGTGCATCAAGAATCAAGCCCTCACTGCACTAGCAGCAGTGATGCTGATACTGAGGAAAGCAGCAGTAGCGACACTGATGGAGAAGAGAATGAAAGCGGCAATCCCAGTTGGAAGAGGGGCTGGAGTGAAGAGAGTAACTCCCAGTCATCAACGTGCGAGAATTATAAAAGAAGAAAGACAACGACTGATGGAGAAGCAATCGCAAGTGGCCCTAACCAAGGGAAAGCTGGACAAACGGAGGACAGGAGCACAAAAGAATTGGCTTATGAAAGAGGCATAAGGGCAACGACATCTGAAGGAAAACGGCACACCAGGAAAGACAGTACTAGTAGAGAAAGGACGCCAGGGAAGAAACCCAAAGAAAGGGAACGAAGTGAGAGCTAAGGAGGCGCAAAGAGGCGGAAGAAGGATGAAGAGGCGAGGTCGGGAAAAGGTAACACATCAAAGGAAGGACAAACGAGCAGATCGGAAGACAGAACACAATGAGCAAGGGAACAAGAAGAGAAGCCACGCACACGAAGATGCAAAGGAGACAGGGAAAAAATATGACAGGTTGCTTATGGAACCACAGTTAAAAAAAAGGAATGAGAACGAGGCGGTAGCGCAGGACGTTGGTCCGATGGAGTTGGTCCAGACGGGGCCCCTCCAGCCTCAGGAGGCTGTACGACTCCTGCTAGAGGAGCGCGACGACCTGTTCAAGGACGTCGTGCAGCCTCGCTCTGAGGCTGCCAAGCTTGAGGCAGCCAATGTGACAGAGCGGGTAGGTCGAGTGCTGCCCCTTAACAGGTGGAGACAGGACCAAGGGTTCACGTGTCGCGTGGCTTCATGCCCTCACGCCGGCCGGGTGTTTTCCAGGTTGGCCCAGTTGTCGCGTCATTGGCGAGCAGTACACTGTCAGCTGGCGGTGTACTACATCTGTCATGCCGGCGACAAGTTGTCCAAGCGCCGTGACGACGTGAAGCGCCACCTGACGAAATGCCACGGCGAGTTGCGTCCCGCGCAGTTTCATACAGCGCTGGGCAGGAACTTGGCCTACGTGACCCCGGACGTGCGGCTCCCTTCTGAGGAGGAGTGTCGTCCTGTCAGTCGTCGGCGGCGCCGCTGGGACTCCGGTGAAGAAGGCCCGCCGCAAGTGGCAAGTGTTCGTGTCCCCCCCCGTATTCGGGGGAAGAACTCCGGTGTATCGGAGGAGGCTGCTCGGCCCCCGCCCGTGAATGAGCCAGCACGAGCTGCTGTGCCTCTGCCCGTGCAGAGACAGGCCTCGTACGCTGCCGCGGTGACGCCCCCTCGTGTTCGACAGGAGGCGGACTGCGCCGCGACGGCCTGGCCGACCCCACATGTTCGGCAGGTGGCGGAGACCTCTGAGGGGAATCTTGGGCTGACGCAGTAGAAGCTGCCGAGGCTGCGGTGCTCTGCTGCGAGATGAAACCAAGAAGTTCGTCGTAACGCGCTCTGGGTTGCATCTGTACAGCACGGAGTACGGTGGGTTGGTGAATTACGAGGCTTTGCCAGACTTCGACACCCACCTCGGTGGATACGACAAACAGGGTCGTCGGTACGCCATGGTCTCCATCCCTTCTGGAAGTGGCACGTGCTCGGTAACGTGCCTGATCAAGAGGATGTTCCAGCTGAGTGAGCAGCGCATACGGGCGCGGTGTAACGATGCTTGCCAGAGGTCGGGGGAGAAACCCCTGTTTCAAGGGACTAAGCCCCTGGCTGGACGCGCCGAGATCATAGCCTATGCCGTACCCTGGGGTTACTTTCCGGCATGGCAAGATCACATCGAGGCAACCACGGGAAAACGCCCCGTGCCGCCTGCCCGTCCGACGGGTAAGGCGCCTGCGAGGTCAAAACCCAAGGAACGTCCGTATACGTCCACTGCCTCAGGTGCGTTCGCTGCCACCGATTACCGGTACCCCAGGCAGCCCAGTGAGCCCGTAGCAGGTCCGGTTCCCGAGACGACGTCCGGCGTTGTCGGTGCGAGGGCCCGCTCGGTGTCTCTACCGAAAGAGACAGCTGTGGCCCCACCTGCTAAGGTGTCGGCCCCGCCTGCTAAGGTGGCGGCACCCCCTGCCAAGGTGGCAGCTACAGCTCACCCTCGGGTAGCAAGTCCGGCTCCCGGACAGGCCGCGGCTCCGCCGATCACGGCGGCGGCCGCCGGCCCCTCTTCTATCTCTTTGCAGGCGTCCGACGCAGCAGAGAGGACTCCACGAGAGGAACCGGGACGCCAGCGGCCAGACTACCCGCCCCGACCACGGGACTGCGCACCAGTGTCTTCCGGCTGGCCCGAGCGTCCGGGTATGCCCCCGACCCAGGACTTACAAGAATCCCTGGAGTCGGCCTAGGAGGACGCTCGGACGTCCCTCGGCCGCGTCCGCTCCAGTGCCGCTGCCACCCTTGAGCGGGGGCAGCAACTGTACGCCCAAGGGTACAGGGCGGGTCAGTTAGAGACAGAGGCCGCCGCCAACATGGCCATGCGGAGCCTGCACCAGCAGCTGCAGGCACTGACCCGACAGCTCTAGGCATCGCAAGCAGAAAATGCGTCCTGGAGGGCAGGAGCCCAGGAACCAGACCGAGGGACGCAGCAGCTCAGCCAGTGCGACCCCATGAGCCAGCAGGAAGGCTTCGAGCTGCTCGGGGTCGTCGCTCAGACACTGGACTTTGCGCAGTACCCCATGGACCCGCTTCCCGAGCCACGTGTCACAGCGACCGGCCGGGAGCTCACCCACGCTCAGTTCCGGGTGCTGGACGCGGACTACGGCAGCATGCGTCGCTTGTGGAACGACATCCACGACGCACCGCGCTTCGCATCCGAACATTGATCGAAGCGCCGGGCTGGGCAGGCCAGAACATCGGCCCCAGTCGCACCGGCAACATCGCTCAGAACAGCTAGCGCGACGTCGCCAGCGTCCAGCACATCCGTCGACCCAGGAGCGTGGGGCAGGAGCGTCGGACTGGGGCAGGCCAGAACATCGGCCCCCAGTCTCGACCACGACCTCGCCAGGTCATCGCGACGCCGCCACCAGCAACCGTCGTGGAGCCGCCCGACAAACTTTGAACTTTTGTGCATAGTTATGTTGTGTTTTATGTAATACGCGTGTAAATACCTCTGTTTTCTTAAGTTCGGTTTGGCGTTCGCGGGCGAACGATTTAAAGGGAGGGGGAGTGTAGTATTCCGGGTATTAGTTTATTTAGTTTCATTATTGGTTACGTAAATCCGTGCTTTGGGAACGCGTCGAGATGGAATCCCCAGTGGATGACGTATGTCTCCTGGATACCTCGCGCGTTACCAAAGCAACGACGCTTGTCGTCTGCAGTTCCGATTTTAGATTTTGGACAGGAAGGCCGGATGTCAAAAAGGATTCCACTGATTTTAGGCCACATCGGAAGGGAACTGCTAGACAGGAGTGACCGCCGACTCACCGGTAGGAGCTTGGGACAAGTTGTATTTATATTTTATTAAGGGGAATTTCGTATGATCTGAATAAAAGGGATCGGTCCTAAATCCTACTCCCGGCGTTTGTTGAGTTTCTCCCGTTGGTAAACACCTAAACCGCAGAAACGAACCTGGCTGTCTGAGAAGTACATATTAATTACACAGGTGTTTCTCTATTCCCGTAACCATCGGGTTACGGCGGAGAAATACCACATCTGTTCATCGGATTTCGAGATGGGGGTGAGCGGACGATAATGTAAAAACAATATTGATTCAGTTCTCCGTTTTTGATTGAGAACATAGGCGTTCATAAGTTCTTCTCTGTGTGGTTGGTATTTTTAAATGTATGTCTCTAATATGAAGTGATAGACTCGTTTTACTTGTAACTCGTAGTTTTGTCGGGCATCACGTACGTTGGATGAGATATGGAGACAATTAGTTCAAATATTACAGTGTAGTGGCGTTTCGAAGGAATTGAGTGTTTAATCAGACTACTTTGAGGGTTTATCGGAGATTTATGTACCAGTTAGTTTATACTCGATCCTCTTTTACGAAGCACGAGGGCCGTTCTTAGACTACCATAGTGCGAGCGACGGGTTGACTGACACATTTGCACAACACAGCTCCTGGGGTTACCAGAGCTGGCCTAAATGCCAGAGGGGGCAGCTTGCTGCCAAGCTGTTATCGTGAGAGTTCGTAAAAAAATGTAAAGTTCCACATGTATTTCCACAGATGATTCTTCAAATGACAAACCTCTGTAACAACTAACCTTTCTATTGTGGACAAATGTTCAGCTGTAACTAATCGAACTTGGCTGGGAGGAAGAATCGATATTTTTAGCGAGAGCACTTTGCTTCTTTTGAATTGTAGGCGCCATGACTGTTGTGAAATGAACCGGAAGTTAGCAACGCGGGGTAAAAGTACTACTTTTCGTAAGGCCCATTTTCGAAAGTGTCTTTTTTTGCATGCAATGGATAAGGCTGTAAATGACGTTTTGGTCGATCTCGGTCGTGTTTATCGGCCAAAGAAAGAGCAGCTGAATGCTATATCAGCCCTTTGCGAAGGACACCACACCCTAGTGGTGCTTCCCACTGGATTTGGCAAGTGCGATATTGCCGTTCTTCCCCCTCTTGTGCTGAATAAGGTAAAACCGCAGTGTTGAGTCAAATTAAGCCGCAGGCTCCACTCCTGGTGGTGCCCTTCCGTCAATTCCTTTTTTTTTTTTTTTTTTTTTTTTTTTTTTTTTTTTGGACCCATTCTCAGCCCCCCTTACAAGTGTCTCACTCGGGGGCCGCTGCGAGACGCTTCATGCGAGTCCCGGGGAGTCGACGAGCTTGGGGGACGAGTGAGGCCCAACTGGGCCTGTAAAGACACGCTTGTTTGCATTCCCCTTGTGGGACCGGGGCGCGGCGTCAGTAGATGGTTCGCATCCGTCATCGGTCGCCCCGGTCCCCCAAGGTCACTGCTTGAACAAGTCCCACACGCGTATTGATCCCCTCCTGGCGATCTGGGTCAGCTGTTTCATTATGTTCTTGGTTAGGCCGAGCTCCTCGCAGGTCTTGTTTTGACTCTTATGCCAGGTTCCCCGGGACCCAACTGCTAGTCCCATGATCTTTGCTTTCTTGGCCCCTGTTAGTTCCAGGGCGGCACTTTTGAGGGTTTGGTACTTGTCTACTTTCCTCTTGGCTTGGTTTTGTAGGCATTTTCCCGTCCGGTCGAAGGGGACGGTAATGTCGAGGACGTAGGCGGTGTCGGCTCTTACGGAGATGACGTCTGGGTGGTATCTTAGGCCGTCGTCCCCGCGCAGCCATGGTTCTCGCGTGACCAGGTGGTCCTGGGCTTTGAGTCCTTGGACCACCTTATCGAGGACTTGGTTGTGTCGTTTGGTGATGGCGTCCTTGACCGAGGGGCAGCTCTGCAGGACGTGGGCCAGCGTCTCCGGTTCTTGATGGCAACGGCGGCAGCTTTTGTCCCCATTTCGGCCGGCGAGCACGTATGTTCGTACCGGCAGTGTTCCAGAGGCGAAATGGACACTGACGATATACTCGTGCCTGCCAGTTTGGGTCTCTGCCTGCAGCCATTCGTGTCCGAACTCGGATGCGAGCAGGGCCTCCTGCACTCTTCCCCACATAGACTTTTTGTAGTCCTCCGTTCGTTTGACGGCCCTCTCGTTCATGGCCTGCTCCACTTCGCTCGCCGTGGAGTTTGCCTCTAGCCCCGTCACCTTCTGTGCCCATCTCAGGTCACGTTGCCAGATTTTACTCTCAGCAGCGATGCGCGTGATAGGGTCGCCTGATTTGAGCATGTTGGTGACCAGTCTCACTTTAAGGGCCGGGATGAGTTGGCTGAACTCAGACAGTCCCAGCCCTGACGTGGCAGTCGACCGGTAAAACCAACTTGTTGGGGCCGCGTGAGGCAAATGTAACATAGCCTTCACCGCTGCTCGGATTTGCGTGTCGCACTTTCGCAGCTGGTGAGAGTTTGTCTGACATAACCTGAGCGGGTAGATCAGTCTGGGGAGGGTGTAGGTTCGCAGCATTTCTATCTTTTGCTTGGGCCGCAGTGGGGCTCTTGCGATGTTACGGAGCCAGCCCTGTAGCTTGGAGAGGTCGGCCACCGGTCGTCCTCTGGCCGTGAACTTCACCCCTAAGTACTTGACCGCGTCTGTGATGTTTACTGCGGGGATTTCCTGTCCTTGAATCTGGTAGTGTGACTCCATCATCACCCTGGTGGTTTTGGTACCAGGGGATGGGACAATTCTCAGGGATTGGCATTTCCGTGCGTTCGCTCTCATCGATCTTTTGGAGAAGAATTCCCCTACGACCTCGAGGTTGGTCCTCATCCCGTACTCGCTCTCGCTCTCTAGGGCGATATCGTCCGCGAAAGCGAGCAGGGCGACGGGTTCCCCCCCGAGGTTGTAGCCGTGCCGGTCAATTTTGGCGGCTATTTCGTCTATGACCAAGTTGAAGAGGGTCGGCGACAATGGGCAGCCTTGCTTGACCCCGGTTGTCATTCTCATGCTCGGTGTCGAGTTGGGGCCGACAGACACTCGCGTCCATGCGCCTGTGTACATGTCGGCGACGATCTCGATGAAGCCCTCACTAACTCCTTTTCGCCTCAGGGCTCTTGTGATGGAGGCGTGAGGGACCGTATCAAATGCTTTCGCTAGGTCCAGCCACACGATGTTGAGTTTCTTTCCGTCTCTTGCGAGCGTCGGCTATTGGGGCTGTTATTGTCGTGATATTTTCACCACAGCCGTCTAATGGCTGAAACGCTTTTTGCGACTTCTTGATAGGGACGGCCCTTTGTAGCCGGTTGGCAAGTATCTTGCAGTAGAGCCGGAGGATTAACGAGGCTATGGTGATGGGGCTCCAGTTGTTAGGATCCTCCAGCCCCTCTGCGCACTTGGGTAGGAGGGTGGTTCGCGCTTCCTTGAGTTGTTCTGGGACTTTCTTGAGGACGATCCAGGTATTGTAAATGGCTGCTAGGTCCCGTACGTTGATACGCTTCAGGGCCTGCATAGTCATTCCCTTGTCTGGGCCGGGGGCATTTTTGTTTTTCATAAGCCCTCTTTGTTCCTCTACCTCGTCGGTCGTTACTTGATAGGTGACGGAGGGCACTGGGGCCGCTGTGGTGTGCGGCTCGTTATCTTCCATCCTCGGTAACTCGAAGCGGCCTCTGAAGGTGGCGTCCACCTGGTCAATGTCTGGTCTGATGGGGTCGACTGGTGTTTCGTCAAGTATCACCTTGGCCAGATGGGAGCGATTGTTTTGGTAGAGCCTCTGGTACTCTTTAAACGTTGCTCGTTGTCTTCTTGCCCGGTTAGTTGGCTGGTCGGGCCTTGCCGCCGGGCGGCCTCTGCTCCTTGGAGCGGGCTCCTGCGTTGGGTTTTCCGGGGCGGGGGTCGCCATGGTCTCGAATAGTTCGGCCCATCCGATGGTCGGGTTGTGGTTGTCTAGTGCAGCCCTGATGTAGTCGGCTGTCTGTGGGTTAATGTGGGTTGCGATCAGTGCGTCTCTGAGGGCGCCGAGGTCTCCGGGGACGGGTCCCGGTTCCTCGGGCTCGCCCTCTTCGGGGATGGGCTCTTGGACGGGTTCCTGGACGCGCTCTAGCTTTACCGCCTCTTTTATCGTCTTGTAACGCTCGCTCTTCCGAATCGTTTGTATGGCTTGGGTGGTTCGGTGGAGCATTTTCTTTTGTAGGGCGACGTTTATCTTCTTGTCTGGGCACGCCCGCTCTAGTCTGAGGTTCACGGAAATATGAGTTATTACATGGTATGTGCTCGGTACAGAGCTGCTCGCCAGGTGGCACTCCTACACCTTTTCAGCGAAACTTTTAGTCTTCTGCCGTTAGAACAGACGTGTACATGGCCTAGGACTCAGCTGCGGAAACGGGTTCCTTGCCCTCAAGTGTCGTACTTCTTGCCCTCAACTTTGTGAATAATCTTATAAAGTAAGCCTGTATAAGTTCTGTTGACTGCGTCATTGTGCAGTTTCTGGCTCTAGCTCCTATCCCTATCATCGCCCGCACAAACTAGATTACATACACCATGTTACGCATGTACACATAACACAGGCAGGCCTGTGACCCTAACTTGGCCTAAGAGACTATGATTATAATAGACAAAATAGTAAATAGACTATCAAGATTCAAGTGTCATAGGACTCTAAATGTCCCATGTGGTCTATAGAGAGGATGGCCATACTACCACAACGGCCGTAATTAAGGTCTCCTCCCAGCCCCCTAGTATAGGTGTGGGGGGGGGGGCTTTAAATTGAAATCATCTGATCTGAGAAAGGCTTGTAAATAGAATAACTATGATTGTAAACGCATAAATTACGATAAAAGCTTACGATTACGGCGTCTAAATAATTTAGTAAGGATACTGTTGTGCCCCCTAGAGAAGTTAGCCTGCCTGGGGGCACTTGCGCCAAAGTTATCCCAAGATATAGGACATTTACATGAAAAGCAAATAAATATGTTTATTTCTATTTTATGTGGCACACTTAGTTTCATTATCTTTTATCTTTCTCCTGAGGTTGTTGATTTGGGCTCCTCCCTTAGGCGGAATGGAGCAGCTGATACAGCTCGTCCAACGTCGTCTAGTGTACATGGCGGAATGTGCAGAGAGTGGCCGATTTGAAAACTTCGAGAATGAAGCTGAGCTGACACTCACAATGATGTCGGAGCTAGCTACCATGACCGATATTGAGGACTCTCTGGCCTCAGTGCAAGAAGGACTACGATTGCTTTTGGAAAGTAGACGGTCCACATCATTCTCTCTACAGACCAACTTATGTCAAGGACCTCGCGGACGACCAGCCTTTGTTATTCCATACGAGGTGTTGGATTATCTGATCCATAACAACATGCAGATTAAAGACATTGCCAAACTTTTACATGTCAGTGAACGCACCATAAAACGGCGAATGCAGGACTATTATTTGACCATTTCTGGCACCTACTCACAAGTGACAGACCTGGAACTGGAAAATCGCATGAAGGCTGTAATCGAAGCATTCCCCAATATTGGATATCGTTCAGTTTGTGGCCATTTAAGGGCAAGGGGCCTACGGGTCCAGGAAGAGAGAGTACGGACTTGCATGAAAAATGTCGATCCACAAGGGGTGCTGTTCAGGAGACTATTTCTTACCACCTTCCGCATTCAGCGTCGCAGATACAGCGTGCGAGCACCCATGGCGTTATGGCACATAGATGGAAACCATAAATTGATCAGGTTAATTAAAATATTAGGATATTCCATCTAGCCATCTCGTAGCCATGCTTTTGCTAAATTCATCCAGAACTAGTTAGTGTGAGACACATTATTCATATACACATGTATATGATTGTCACTGATCTATTTCTATGTATAACACACTATTATAAATAGTATATAATAACTTTATTCGTCAGAACAATTCATGAATACAGTAAAAAATTAAATAAACAGTGATTTAAGGCCTCCAGCCCATATCACTTAACTGTTGTAAACATGTTTACAAAATATGTGTGGTGTGTCCCTTAAATATCTAACAAACCAAAATCGTACTTCTCTTTTGTTCAGCCAAAATATATAATTACTAATATCCCATAGAGTGCTTACAGATTTACTATTTAGTAATTTAACAATGTCCCTTTCCGCAATAACATTTCTATCCAAAATATGTTTCAAAATATACTTTTTTCGCAAATCCTCATATAAATTACATTTAAACAGAAAATGCTCCTTGGTTTCTAATTCTCCTGAGTTACAGATGCTATGCTCACGCAATATATTTATCCAACGTCCGGTTTCTATTCTTAGTCTATGGCTGCCACATCGAAATCTTGCCATAGCTATTCGCTGGTTACTATTAGATATTTGACTAAGAAACCATGAGATGTTTTCAATTGCTTAATAAATATTCTAACTAACTTATAAACTTAAGTGAGTTACTAACATCGCTATGCCAGCGTTGATCATAACAATATTCAAGTTTCTGCTTGAACATAAACAAACATATATTCTCATCTGCTACTCCTTGTTGACACCATATATCCCCAAATCCATACATTGATAAAAGATGTTTTACTTCGGTCACCCAGTTTCGTCTACCCGCCATATCCAATTCTAGTAACATGTCATAACATTTTCGAGGTAATCTATCCTGTGGCATGCTGCACAATTGTAACCAATATTTAACACATTTCAAATGATATTTCACACATAGTAATGTACGCCCACATTCTCCAAGAGCTGCAACGTTACAAGCGCTCTTAGAGAGTCCCAAAATCGTTTTACAAAACCTGGTTTGTACTGTTTCTAAGTACTTACTTTCTTTAAAACCCCAAATTTCCCCTCCATACGTTAAAATCGGACATATCATTTTAGCAAACAATTGTAACATCACACTGGTATTAATATCCTCACATTGGTGTTCTAACCTGTATATATAGAAATGATAGCTTTTTGTGCCTGCTGGCATAACATTCTTCGGGCTGGTCCCCATTTAAAAGTAGTACCTAGTACTAGTAATTAGTAAACCTAAATATTTGTACCCAGACCTGACTTCTAATCTCTTGCCTCCCAAATACCATTTTTCATACTTCTTCAAACACCCTCCATTTCTGAAGACTACCACTTTTGTCTTAGCTAAATTTACGTCATTCCCTACATTTTACAGAATTTCTCTACAGTGTTAATATGTGACTGCAGACCAAAAACTGTATCCGCACATTACAATATCGTCCGCGAACAACAGACATTTAAGTTCACTTGCTGACTTTATACTGATTCCCTTCCCATCACTGTTATTTATCATCTCAATAAGTTCATTTAAATATTAATGCAAATAAGAATGGTGATAACATACATCCTTGTCGCGTGCCAACTGTGCATTTAAAAAATTCTGTTAGCCTGCTACTATTTACTCGTACACATGATTGGAGTTGGCTGTACATAGATCTTAACATGCTTATTACACAACCATGTATTCCTCTGTTTAGCATTTGAAACCAAAGCATTTGATGTGGAACCCGGTCGAAGGCCTTTAAACATTTTTTTTTTTTTTTTTTTTTTATAAATACTTTTGTGCCCGCGCTTGCAAAACAAGAACTTGGTCTACAGGTCTACTGTCCCATATCCCCTTCTATAGCCTGCTTGCTCTGTTTACTGTTGTTTATTTTCTTTCTGCCCATTTCACTAATCTTTCCCCTTCTATAGCCTGCTTGCTCTGTTTACTGTTGTTTATTTTCTTTCTGCCCATTTCACTAATCTTTTATTCAAAATCGTTGTAAATAACTTTCCGGGAACAGATAACAATGATATTTCCCTGTAATTGTTTTCTTCATTCTTATTTCCACCCTTAAAGATCGGACACAACATCGCTTTACACCATCCTTCTGGATAAATTCCACTTTCTAAAATGTTGTTAAAAAAGTATTGTAACTCAGGCACAATGACATCTTTGCCCTCCTGCAGAAGTTCTATGATGAGACCATCGCAGCCTGGTGCTTTTCTTGTAGGCATACTCGCAATACACTTAACTATTTCATCCTCTCTAATATGTTCATTAAGAATTTCTGGCTTATTTTCATCACATTTCCCACAGTTAAGATCATGTGTTTCAATATACTTCCCTACTTCTGCTTCATTTTCTGGATCCATTTCTACATCTATATTCAAGAGGTTTTGGTAATAGTCAAACCATCTCTTTGGTGTAATTGTATTCCCAGTGCCTGACAACTTTCTATTTACATTTCTCATCAGATTCCACAGCTGCTTTCTGTTATTTAAAGCATCATTTACCTTAACTCTCAGTTCATGCTTGTACTCCTGTTCTTTATTTCTATACGTCACCTTAAACATACGTTTTCTCCTGAGATATTCTTCTAGCATTTCATTGTCTCTATGTTTTCTATATTTACCTAGAGCCACCTCTCTTTGTCTCTTGATTTCTGCCACATGATTATCCCACCATGGTACTCTATTAATATATTTCTCGTCATAATTCTAGGGCTTTTTCACCATGCTTTTCGCAGCACTTTTAAGAGCTGTTTCCAGTTGCCTTGCTGCTCTGTTTATCTCCAAGTCACACACAGATTGCCTAAACTTTGTTAGCATTTCCGCCAAATCTGGGCTTGCCAGTTCTGTCTTAAATGTTTTGCAGCATCCTGCATCCCATCTCACCTTTTCAAATTCATTTTCCTTTACAGATCTGGGCTGGGATAAAATATCTGGATATTTGCTGTTCACTTGTTTGACATCACATGTAATCTTCAATTCACAAGGGAAATGCCCATTGTCTTTATCCGTCACATCCATAATCTTGACTTCAAAATCATTTTATCATGTCCAAAAAGCTTGAGGAGCAAATACAATAATCTATCATACTTTTGCCATTTTGTGTACAGTATGTAAATTCTCCCATGGTATCACTTTCTTTCCTGCCATTTACAATATGAATCTTCAGAGATGTACATAAATCAATCAATTGTTGCCCATACTTGTTTACGCACTGGTCTTTTGATTTCCTGGCATATTGGAAAGAATCACTGTCATACCAGTCAGCCTCATAAATCATCTCAATATCATCATCTAAAGTATAATCATTTAACTGACCACACCTAGCATTGAAATCGCCACAGCATAATATTTCCACATTTTGCTGACAAGTGACTCTAATAAGTTCATTGTAAGGATTTTCATCAGTTACATTGTAAACCTTAGATCCTTCAGGGGGTAAATATATAAATACCACAAGAACATTCGTTTTCCATCCAAACTTACCATCTAGGAGGAATAGACTACCATACTTAAATTTGGATTTAATTTTAGTAATGCCACACATTAGATGGTTTTTAAACAAGTTAATCATTCCTCCAGAACATCTGCCATATTTACTCGATCTAGATCCTTCTACCGGAAATACGCAATAACCTTCTAGCCAATCTTGGTACCTCTCTACATCTTCTATCCAGGTCTCTTGTAAACTTATGTCATAATTGTTCAAAAAAGCTCTTAATTTGGAGTCATTCGCTTTACTCCTTAATCCACTAATATTCCATGTAAGTACTTTTAACTTTGATTATATTATTATTATAAATAGCATCTCATATAGAGATCGGGGCCGGCCCGGTAGGTCAGTGGCTCGCATTGAGTGTTCTGGCCACCTGAGAGCCTAACGGCCTGTAGATCGAGGGTTCGAGCCCTGCTTTTGGTCTGTGTGGTCACAAGATAAAGATCCCATGTCTTTCTTCGCAAAGAGTAGGGGGTTACCCTCAGGGACATGGCTCCACTCTCCCTTCCTTCTCATATTGACCTGAAGCTACAACCAATCATATAGAGCTCCTTGGTGTTTCTCACTTAGATGGCGCCTGGTCATACATGCTGGGATTGATGGCTATTCAAGGTTACCGGTCTACATGAAGGTGTGCGATAATAACCGCAGTGAAACAGTCTTAACTGCTTTCCAGTCAGCCGTCCAAGAGTACGGATTACCAGAACGGGTCAGGTCGGACAAAGGGGGCGAGAACGTCGGGGTCGCAGAGTATATGTACCGTCAACGTGGATGCGGCCGTGGTAGCCACATTGCCGGTCGCAGCGTGCATAATCAGAGGTATGTATTTTAGCCTGGTCTCGAATGTAGTCTATAGCCAAATCAGTATCTCGGCAAATTTGATCTACTAATGAAATAGACGTGGAATACGATATGTTTTATTTATTGTTGTATAAACTTTATTTACTTTGCGAGGTTTTCAACACCGAATGCACATGAGAAAGACCACCTCATATATTATGATACACACTGATAGTTCATTATGAAGTTGAATGACTATTTCTTTATAGGATAGAACGATTCTGGAGGGATCTGTGGCACGGATGTACTGCACTTTTTTATGAACTCTTCCACTTTATGGAAGAGCGCGGCATTCTAGAGATCCACAACGAACTTCATCTACAGGCCCTGCACTACGTGTTCATCCCAAGAGTGAAACAGCACATGGACGAATTCCGGCGTGCATTCTCCCACAGGCCTTTGAGAACAGAAAGAAACAGAACGCCAATGCAGCTATTCATAGCTGGACAAGTGCTGGATCCTCGGTACCATCTTACGCAGGTAAATAATATACAACGTAACCTCTTCGTAAAAATTCAGTAAGTGTCGACGTTTTGTTCGTATCTTTAGACATAAACAACTCCAGTGCCGGTGTCGTATATTTGTCATGCTGGCAATTGTTTTAGCAGTGATATGAATGAGTTGTCTCTTCAGGACGAAATCCGCACATATGGCATTGATCACGAAGGCCCGATCGCCTTAGGGGCGGATTCCGTCGATGTCCCGGAAGTTCGGCCACCCAATCCGTTGCTTTTACAGTCGAACGTCAATCCCCTGGCGGAGTCGGATTCGTATGGGACAAATATTTACCAACAAACTGTAGAACTTCTGGAGCGAAGCGTTGAATGATCGCCAGACGTCACACGCCGTTTGGAAGAGAAGCCCGGACCACTACTGCTGCTTATTATACGGTTAAATTTAGTTTAAACATATTTTATTGGCAATTGGAAAACAGGCACACTGCCTATGTGAATTCCTCTTGCTGAACTTGAATCAATTGCTCATACATACATATATACATAACAGTTGCGTAAACCACAATGTAGTAGAAATTAGATAATTAATACATTCAGGCATAACATTAAGATACGTGATATTTAAGGGAAACGTTTGGAGGCTACAATGAAGTCGTGAACTGCTTGAAATGTACAACGGTTATCGTCCATTGATAGAGACGGATTACCAAAAAGAATGATGCCAATTGACACTGAGGATAGAACATGGATTTTGCGAAATAAAATATCTCTTAAAGTTCGTATAGAGTGGGCACCCGAGGAAAAAATGAACGCAGTCCTCGTTCTCGGCTCCGCAGCGACAACTCGGGCTGTCTATGTAACGTGCCGAGGGGGTGGGGTGTTGTAGCGTGTTGGTGCTTTAATCTAACTTATAGAATTTGGTAGCGTCATATTAAATTGTGCCCCAGCATTCCTACTATTGAATTGGTTTTTCGCATCCACTCCATTTCGTCACAAGTTCTGCATAACAGACACAAGCAGTTCGAAAAGAAATATGCCAATATACCTTTCAATGATTTATTTGCATATAACACACCGTACTCTGTACAACAACATAGATTATTACGAGTTGGTGGTCATGTTAACTAGTACAATAGCGTTACATCTGAAGGCGGCCGAAATGCTGTATTTTGACCCAAACCGCCCTGCTGCCCATGCAATCGACAATCGTTGCCATGGCGACGCTGCATAGAACAATGAAACATGACGTCACGCACAAAATAATTCTAGTTATAGCTTTAAATGGCCCGCTTCCATGACTAGTTGCCTAGTTGCACATGCTATGTTTCTTGGCAACATATACATGGTATAAAAAGGCGACTGGAAAACTATATGTGAAAAGGCTTGCGATTTGCGGACAGTCAGTTCCAAAATGCTTTACTTTTGTCGTTGCATGCGGAAATTAAACCAAAGAAGCAGAGACAAGTCAACGCCTTAAATTTAAATTCAACTCGTAATAATAGTAATAGCGCGAGTTTTGCTTGGCGTTAGGCATTTTATTGGCCCTTCATCAAGCCGTAGCAGCCCTTCATTTTCATTATCCGCCCTCGGCCTTGCGGCCTCGGGCCGATAATCAAAATTGGCGGGCTGCTACAGATTGATGTCGGGCCAATAAAATTCCCTAACGCCCCGCAAACTCGCGCTATTGTCATATTAATATTCTGTAGTTCAGGCGGATAATGACTATATTCACATCATTACCCCATAGACTCCTTTACATGCATACTAAACCAAGCAAAACCCTCTTACAGCACTGAATCCTCAGCAGTAACAGAAAACTATACCAAACAGCTTCCTATAATACAGACAGTCCTATCAGATAAACCTAATCTTAAATACCTAGGTCTCTAACCAAGATCAACCCCCAGGAATGATGATTGTTATAGTAGCGGCAATGGCGGCATACACAAACAAACATAGATCCCTCACCCTAAACCTAAACCTGTATAAACTGGACTAAACCCTCTAGGGATGATGATTGTTATAGTAGCGGCAATGGCGGCATACACAAACAAACATAGATCCCTCACCCTAAACCTAAACCTGTATAAACTGGACTAAACCCTCCAGGGATGATGATTGTTATAGTAGCGGCAATGGCGGCATACACAAACAAACATAGATCCCTCACCCTAAACCTGAAGGCTACCTTGGCGCAAGTGCCCCCAGGCAAGCCCGCTTCTCTAGGGGCACAACGGTAACAATGTTAAAATCCTTCGACGTTAGTAGGGAATCGACTGTAGCTTTTATTATAATGCGGGCGCGTACAATAATAGTGCTAACGTATTATATATACCTTGTTCTATCATCTGAGATCAAAAAAGTGTGTCGACACTAGGTTGTTTCGATTATATTTTCGCGAAGAAATGTTGGAGCACACAACTGTTCCCGACCAGCCATCCGCCATATTTGTTTTTGGCGGATGTCGGTACCTGTGAATGCGAGTTGGTTCCTCCTCTCCGTTAGCATATGACTCTCCGCTAGAGGGCCTTGTCAGTCGCTCACTTTGAACTTAACGATAACAGCAGCGCCCTCTTTCACAGGTCATTGACTGTTACAAAGTTTGGGACCCAGGCTACATATGGTTCAAATGGTGGCGGGATTCGCCAGGTGGCGCTGCATATACATGGCGGTTGGTAGGGAAAAGTCGCATGCTCCAACATTTGTTCGCGAAAATATGACTGGAACAATCTAGTGTTGACACACTTTCTTGATGTCAGAAGATAGAACAAGGTATATAGAATACGTAAGCACTATTATTGTACGCGCCCGCATTATAATAAAAGCTACAGTCGATTCCCTACTAACGTCGAAGGATTTTAACATTGTTACCGTTGTGCCCCTAGAGAAGCGGGCTTGCCTGGGGGCACTTGCGCCAAAAGGCTACCGTGCAATGAAGTATACTAGCTGGGCTACCATGCAATGAAGATGGGACAACGGGGCTACCGTGTAATAAAGATAGGTACCGAGGCTACCGTGTAATACAGATAGGCCACCGAGGCTACCGTGTAATAAATATAGACTACGGCTAAAAAGAGCAGGTTTCTTCTCCAGGAGTCAGCAGCAGCATCTCTCTTGAGGCCCCTCAATGCAGCTCTATTTATACAGGCCTAAGCCCCAAGCGTCCCCTAAACCCTCTCAGCCAATGAGCGATAATCAAGCTAACTGTATATCTACGCTTGAAAATAGACCTAAAATGCGACTGACTACACTTCCAAGTACTAGAGAAACAAGCTAAATAACCTACATAAAAAGATAGCCAAACTATTCATAAAAATACTCACGTTAATAGCCTTTAATCCTCTGTTCTTCTTTCCCTCAAACTTTTCCTCTCTCTGTTTCCTACTTTGGCGGAAGTTTACCAAACCCAATCTCACCCACGCCCCCTACTGAGCTACCGTCCTACTTCCTGTACTACTACCCCAGCCCCCCTAGCGAATGTTCTTTTACCTATCCTGACTTACCCTGCTGCTATCCGCTAGATGGCGCCACTAACATGTGTAATTCGAAGCGGGGAGGGGCCTGTACGTTACACCACCCCCTCTCCATCGAGAAGATGTGCCCCCACATCTCCATCTTACCAACTCTGTCCTCCCATCCAAAATACAAGTCCAGCAATTAAAACGCGAGACAGACAGGATATAAACATACAATTCCAGCAATTAAAACGCGAGACAGACAGGATATAAACATACCATTCCAGCAATTAAAACGCGCCACAGACAGGGTATAAACATTGATACCTGAGTAAACAGAAAAAGTCCTGAAGAACGAACACACGAACACATATATACACATGTAATGCTAAATCTACATTTCTCCACTACATCCGGGGAACTCTGCGGACGGAGTCAGCTTCGCTGATGGATGTGGCCTCCCACTCAGTCGTTGATGTCACACTGCTCCGTTCCCCGCGGATCTCCGTGTCGAAAGTGCCCTTCTTCGCCTCCGTTAACCAATGTGGCTTCTCGCTGCTGCAACCCGGGCACTGCTGAGGTGGTAGCATACACTGGACGGTCAATGTCTCCACCACCTCGCCACTCGGGCTGATCCTCCTCTCGAAGTGATACCGATGGTAAATCTGTTGTCTGTTTGGCGGTGATTTGTTAGTTGCTCCGCCCTCCGCTCGCGGTGGTGCCGGGCGGGCCTCCAAGGCGGCTATCGGAGCGGCAGCTTCCGTCTCTACCGGCCATAGTTCGAAGAGTGGCTCCTCACCGAGATCCCCCCAGGGATCCGGCGACTCGGCGGCTCTCGCAGCGGGCGTGTCGGCGGCTCTCGCAGCGGGCGTCTCGACGTCTCTCGCAGCGGGCGTCTCGGTGGCGGGCGTCTCGACATCTCTCGCAGCGGGCGTCTCGGTGGCGGGCGTCTCGGTGGCGGGCGTCTCGACATCTCTCGCAGCGGGCGTCTCGGCGGCTCTCTCGGCGGGCGTCTCAGTGGCTCTCGCAGCGGGCGTCTCGATCTCGGCTGGCATCAACTCACAGAGTGGCTCTTCACCGAGATCTTCAAAAGACGTTCCTGCCGGCGCTGCTGTCGGGTACGCCACTTTCATCTGGTCGGCAACCGGGGTAGAGGTAGTCTCCCCCGAGTCGGCCGTCGCCGTGGATGTCACGCTCGCCGTCGGTGTCTTAGGGCCACTGGTCAGCTCCTCCTTCAATAGGACCATGCCCCATGTCACGGTTCGTTTCTCACGCTGGTGGACAAGCCCATGCCGGTCCACCACGGTGATTCGTCGACGAGCTTGATAGGGACAATATGGGCAGGTCCACATCTTGTTGCCATGGGTCTCACGGCGGTGTCTGGCAAGCGATCGGATGAAGCAGAAACTCCGATCGCACTTCCGGCATACATGGTCCTTTTCATTCGTTACGCCTGGTCGTCCCATGATTGCAGAATCTGCAAGTAGGACAGAAGAAAATAGCATAAATGCGAGATATACAAGACATCACGAGACCCATTCACCGTAGCGAACAGGGGGCCGCCTGCGTCGAAAGACACCCTCATGTCTCTTCGGCAGGTCCAACGGTATGAATGGTACTGTCCGCTCTGTCTCGTCGTCGCTTTGCATATCTGCATCATGCTCATTCAAATGGTCACTTTCGTTTGTCTTATTGCCTCTTTCATCATTTGGTGGCTCTTCCTCGGCAACTTGGTCTCTCGGGGTGTCTGCCTCCGTGTCTTCGGTCAATTCTTCTTCATCTGCCTCCTCCTCCCTGTCTACTTTCAGATCTTCCTCCTCTTGGTCGGTTGGTTCCGGATCAGCGGGCCACTGATCTCCGCTGCTGTAATACTTCTTGAGATGGTCCACGTGTACTGTAATTGGACGGCTTGCGGTGCTCAGCTGAATCAAGTAGTCCACCTCGCCTACACGTTTGACTATTTTGTACGGGCCGCTGTTTCTGAATCCCAGTTTGCTGCGACTGCGAAGCGGAGGGTAGTGTCGCAGCACGGACTCGCCCACTTGGAAGGTCCTGTTCTTGGCTCTCCTGTCGTAGATTTGTTTTTGTCGCATAGCGGATAGTCCCATATGTTCTCGGGCCCACCGGAAGTTATCAGACATCGCCGCCTGGACCCACTCCGCATATTCAACGTGACAGCTGTACTCTGGATCCTCGTTGAGTTTAGGAAACATGAGGTCAATAGGTAGCGTAATTTCTCTGCCGAACATAAGCAAGTTGGGACTGCATCCCGTTGACTCCTGTGTGGTAGCTCTGTAAGCGCACATGACATAGGGCAAATGCTGGTCCCACCGTTCTTTGTTCTCATCACAGAATTTGGACAGCAGAGCAATCAACGTGCGGTTAAATCTTTCCACCAGACCATCCGAATTTGGTCGGTACGGGGCTGTTCTGGTCTGTGTCACTTGAAGTAGTCGACAGATTTCTTTCATCAGTTCGGACTGAAATTCTGCTCCCTGATCTGAATGGAGAAACCGCGGCGTCCCCAACCGCATGAACACTTCTGTCACCAATGTATCGGCAACGGTATAGGCGGTATGATCGGGTAGAGCAAAGGCCTCTGTCCATTTGGTGAAATAGTCGCTGACTACCAGTATGCACACGTTCCCGTCCTCTGTCTCCTCCGTTAGGCTCAATATGTCCATGGCGAGACGTTCCATGGGTGCTCCGACTGGCTCTTGGCGTAGCGATGAACGGTGCGGTCCATACTGAGGTTTCTGCCGCTGACAGAGTTCACAGCGCTGACACCATCGGACGACATCCGCCTTCATGCCTGTCCACCAAAACCTTTTGGAGACATTGTTTAGTGTTTTGTGGACACCAAAATGCCCTCCAACTCGATGGTCGTGAAGGTGTTCAAACAGTTGCCGCCGCAGTCGTGCTGGCGCCACCAATCGTCGACACGGCATTCCCGGCGTCGTCGCGTCACTGTTGACATAGACTGCATCGCCGCGCAACTCTAAGGAATCAAATCTGGTCCAGTAGTTCCTTAACGCCGGTCCCTCTTTGCGCATGTCGTCCCAGCTCGGCTTTTTGGCTTCTTTCTTCCATTTGATCACCTCATGTAGCTCTCCATCCTCCTGCTGCCAGGCGGCTATCTGTTCCAGACTCCATTGTTCCAACCAGGGTTCTCCCACCGGTTGCTGTTGCATCGTATTCACCACGCCTGCAGTGCTGGAAGCTTCCTTCTCTTCGGCTCGTTGGCAATGACCGCAGTCCTCACACGGTCGTCTGGATAGTGCGTCTGCATTGCGGTGCTGAGTACCCGCTCGGTACTTTATCTTCAGCTGATAAGTCCCTAGGAGACTTAACCATCGTGCCATTTGACCTTCAGGGTTCTTGAACTGCATCAGCCAAGTTAAAGCGCCATGGTCAGTCCGCACCATCGTTTCATGACCATACAAATAGTGATGAAAATGTTTCACTGCTGCAACAATGGCCAGTAGTTCCCGTCGTGTGGCACAGTATTGCCTCTCCGCTTTACTCAAAGCCCGGCTGTAGTAGGCGAGGACACGCTCCTCCCCGTCTACTTCCTGCATTAATACTGCTCCCAGAGCAAAGTTGCTCCCATCTGTGTCCAGGATGAAACTTCTTTCTGGCTGAGGGTAAGTCAGCACTGGAGTAGTCGTCAAAGCTGTCTTCAGCCTGTCAAAGCTGTCGTCACATTCCGACGTCCATTCAAATCTCTTGCCCTTCTCAGCAAGCTTATGAAGTGGTCTGGCCATCTCCGCAAAGTTTCTGACAAATCTGCGATAATACGAGCAGTCCCAGGAAGCTCCTTACTTCCGTTAGAGTCCTTGGTTTCGGCCAGTTGACGACGGCTTCGATTTTCTCTTCGTCGGTGGCGACTCCTTCTGCGGTCACCACGTGGCCTAGAAACTTCACTTGTTTCCGGTAGAAGTGACACTTCTGAGGGGCAATCTTCAGTCCAGCAGCGTCGATTCTCTTCAGCACGGCTTCCAACGCAAGGAGGTGTGAATCAAAGTCCGCTGCGAACACGATGATGTCATCAATGTAGATCAAACAAATCTCCCACTGTAAACCAGCGAGCACACGCTCCATCAGCCTCTCAAACGTGGCAGGCGCGTTTACCAACCCAAAAGGCATGACCTTGAACTGATACAGGCCCCCCGCTGTGCAGAAGGCTGTTTTCTCTACGTCAGATGGCTCCATCTCAACCTGCCAATAGCCACTGGCCAGATCAAGAGTGGAAAACCATCGCGATCCCCGCAGCACATCTAGAGAGTCGTCTATCCTTGGCAAAGGATAGGAGTCTTTGGTCGTCACGGCATTCAGGCGTCGGTAATCAATACAGAACCGTATTGATCCATCTTTCTTTGTCACCAACACAACTGGAGATGACCACGGGCTCTGCGATGTCTCGATCACGCCCTGCTGTAACATGCGGTCGACCTCCTCCTTGGCTGCTGCCGTGTAGGCCAAGGGGATCCCTCTCGGTCCCTGTTTAATAGGAGCGGCATCACCTGTCTTGATAGTGTGCTTCGCGATATCTGTGCGACCGAGATCTTCCTTCGATCTCGCAAACACGTGACTGTATCTAAGAAATAATTCTTTGACGCGCCTTTGTTCCTCTGCAGTCAGCTCTGCTGCAGTTCTTTGCCACACCTCCTTCAGGTGCATCGGGATTTCTTCTTCTCCTTCTTCATTGATTACTTTCTCCGCCTCTTCTACGTCATTAGAGGGCTTTACAAGTTCCGCTTCTTGGCATGTTGCCAACAAAGTGTTGAGATGCAATTTCTGTGGCTTCTTTCCCGGGTTCATCACTCGCACGGGAACCCTCCCGGTGCTAGGATCGACCAACATCTTGGCCACCAGGATATTCTTTCTTGTCATGAAGGCTCTACATCCTTCGACGGCGCCTGCCGTGTAACTCGGGCAGCCCTGGATTTTGCCTTGGACTATCATCTCGCTCCTCGCCGGGATACAGACGGTCTCAGAGAGAGTGACGCGAAACACGGAAGGCATGTCGCTCTGCTGTTCACACTGGTAGGTGATATCATTCAAACTTATGGTCATGGTCCTGGTATCCAGGATACCACGATGTTTTCGAAGGAAGTCAAATCCCATTATCATTAGGACATCAATCTCAGCGACTGCAAACAGGTGCTGAATCACCTGTCCTCCTTCAAATGTTACGGGTAACGCCACAAAGCCCCTGCATGGCGATAGTCCGCCATCTCCCATCCGCAGACTGGTTTCTTTCTTCATAAGTGGAGGCCGCCTCTTTTCCTGAATGGACTCATACAGCCTGGGCTGGATGACGCTAAGAGTGGCGCCGCTATCAACCAAACAGCACACCCTTCTTGTCGCCACATCTACGGTCACGTAGGCGCTGTCACCCCCGGTTGACTCCGTTGTGGACCGGTCAACTGTCATAGCTGGGGCCTGGTCCTCGGCCTCAGCTAACAGTCGTTTTCCTGGTTCACTTTGTTCGCTGACTGTGGTGAAGGCTCGACTCGGCGAGGCGTTGCACCTGCCTCTCTGTCATTTGACCATCTCGCTGGAGCGCATCTCTCATCTCGTCGTTTCTTCTCGCATTCAAATTTTCGGTGTCCCGGCTTGTCGCAGTACCAACAACGGCTCCTGTCGTCCGGTCTTTCTGTGTTATTTCTTCTCCACTGTTGCTGCGGCTGTTGTGTTGTCTGTCCTTGGTCATTCTGTTGTTGGCGTTGACGTGGCCCCACACTGGTTGTCTTTTCATGATGAACGCGTGAGAGCGTCTGCTCTACCAGCCGTTGCACCATTTCCGACAAGTCATCCGGATTGACCAGACCTGACGATCGTGTTGGGGCTTCACACACTGTGCGCACGGACTTTCGGTCCACTCTCTTCCTTCTGCCCATCTGAAATGCTTCGAACTGAGTGGCAATTTGGACGGCGGCTTCAAGCGTCTTGGGGTGCCCTTGGAATACGGCCCATTCCAGGTCTTGATTACCCAGAGAGTCCGCAAAACAATCAAGAGCGAGTCTATTTCGGCTGTCCATACCCTCTCCGGGGTATGCTTTTCGCACTAAGCGCCGCACGTCCTGTGCCAATTCACTCAGGCTTTCTTGGATTTCCGGACCCTCATCTTCATCTGGGCCCTGTACACCTCAGCCTGGTTTTCCGGCTCAAACCGGGTAGATAAAGCCGATGTGAGACAGCTGTAGTCTTTCCGGCTGATGGGGTCAAGGTCAGTCAGCACACCCTGCGCTTGTCCGCGTAGGCTTGTAGCCAGCTCGAGGGCTCTGCGTAGCTCACCCCACTCATTGAGGTCGGCAATCAAGTGGCGGGTTGCTTCGGCTTCATTGCCTGCTCAGGTCCTGAATCCCTAAAGCCTGCCGTTCGCTGTAGCGACTCTCTGGGTTGATGGTCAAAGCCCACTGGATTCGACTGGGGAAGCGGCCACCTGGCACAAAGTGTGGTGAACATGTTGGGTGGGACTGGATCTCGCACTTCTGTCCTGCTTCCTTCTTCGGTTGTGGCCTGGACAGGAATTGGCCGTTTTCCTGTAATCAGCTCCGGGGCCGGTTGACCCACAAATACCGGCACTCCCTGGGTTGACCAGCTTCTCCACGGGTCTGCACTAGTCATCCCAGGATCCGTCATCCCGGGCGCTCCCTGCGGCGGCATATAGTCTCGCCCCCTCGGAGCCCTGATCCGCTCGGCTGCTCTGCTGCTGGCCTGCTGCACGTCGTAGGTCGCTCCGGACGTGTTTTCACCCCTCGCGAGGTTAGGGGAGGGCTGAAAAATGTCATCCTGTTTCCGCCTACCCAGCTCTGCAGTGTATTGAAGCCGCAGCTTCACAGTTGTCAACTCCGGTGACTGGACCCTAGGAGAATCGCGCCCCTCTTCAAAACTGACAGGTGTTGTGCGATGTTCAGTTGGGCGAAGCCTCTCAGTTTCTCTGCGCATCTCCTCCTGGGCCTGCTTCATCCGCTGCATCTCATCCTGTATCATGGCCCTATGTCGCTGCATCCGCTCTTGGATCATGGCCCCTTGTCGCTGCATCTCCTCTCGGTCTCTCTGCATCTGCTGTCTCTCCTGCTGCACCTCCTCCTGGTCTCTCTGCATCTGTGCCCACTTCTGCTGAACAGCATCCCACTCTTGCCGGATTTGATCCTTCCCCTCTTGTACCGCATCTCGCTCTCTTCGCATCCGCTCCCTCTCCTGCTCCATCTGAGCCTTCTCCAACTTCAGCTGGTTCAGATCTGCTGCAGAATCACTCTGCAGCCTTGCAGGGGTAAAGTTGACCTCACTGGTAAAGGTATTAACTGGGGAGTGGGCTGGCGCTTCTTCTCCATGGCTATCAGTATCTGCGACTGCAATCAGGTCTGCCATCTTGCATTCACCGAATAGAGTTTGCATTACTAACATATAGATCCCGATGGCCAAATCGAAAACCAGAAGGAAAAGAACAAACGAAACGGCTCAAACGAGGCTAATGCTTTGTTGCGATGCATGACGTCAGAACAAACTCAGCAAACTTCATCTGCCGAATGCAGGCGATGCATACAGTGAATGGGAATATGGTGGGGGGTGGGGGGGGGTTGTCCCTTGGGAACATGAGCATACACTGTAACAACTTTCCAATGAAATACATCACAATACATCACAAAATGACACTTTGTAGATGCAAGCCAGACAGATCCAAGAAGGGGGGAAGGGGATTAAACCCACCCCCTCAAGCAAAGGGATGTTAAGCCTTCTTAGGGACTGTTAAAGTCGAAACTTGTTCAATGACTCTTTTTTAAGAAGAATGAAGTTTTTGTCCGCATGCAAAATCAAGGCCATCTAAGGTGGGAGAGCAAGAGGTATTTGCGTTCCTTGGGATTGGGCTTTTCATTTCACCGTGAATGGGGAATGAGGAACATAATTCTTCTTGAACTGGGAATTGGGTATTATCCGACTGCAGTGATCAAGGATTTTCATTAATCGTGAACTGGGAATTTTAATATTAAATGACCGTGAATCGGGAAATTGTCTATTTAGTATCGTGTATCTGCTCTTCCATTGCATGCAGAGCATTTTTTATATAGACCCCAGCCCCCCCACCCTTTCTAGATCCGCCCCTGAATGGGGGACTTTTACCGTGCATGGTCATATTTCCCAGGTGGGGGGTGGGGGGGGGGGTGCATCTCACCTCCATATCCGCCCCATAAGAGCCATATGCTATTCCGTTGCTGTACAACTACGTACAAGGCTACATTATAATTTATGACACAGCGAGTAGGCCACTGCCAATACTCCATCATGCTTCTCTCTACATTTTTACAGTCTATTCTACTTCCATCAACCGAAAATAGTCACAGAAAATAAACTACAGATGTCAGCAGAGATAGTTTGGTTCTTACTTGACTCTTGAGTATATATCAGCTTTAACAGCATCTGTCACTGTCCAATTCATAAAAAATGGACTTCCGGTCGTGCACACTATACTCGCCAGGCGCCGCACCGAGCGCAGGTGAAAACAAACGCACATGGCCCAGCTATTCACATGCTTTTCGCTCCGATTCTCCCCATATCAGACGCCGTACTTTCCCTATATATATAGCTCTGCCTGCACAAATACTATCATGCCGAGGCAGTGCAAGGTCTGGGGTTGCTCCAACCACAATATGCAAGACAAAACAAGGGGGGGCAGCATGGGTGGGATCCAGGGGGGGGGGGGGAGACCTCCCCTCCCTTTTTTTGGAGGAATGCTGTTTTTCAATGCAAAAGTTAGGCCATCTGAGGTGTGGACCCCCCGCCCTTTTGTAGTGCTCCCCCTCCCCCTCGGTCGCAAGCTTTTATTGGACTTCCCCCCATCCCCTTTTGCTAATTTCTGTATTTTTCAATTTCTGTATTTTTCACCACAAGGTTATAAGATTGAGGGGAAGTATTTTTTTCTGTCAAGTTCAAAGCAACTTCTTCCATAAATGTAAGAAAAAATTTAAATTAAAGCAATTCTGTCAAGTTCAATACAAGTTTTTTTTAGGGGGGGCGGGGAGTGGAAAACAATCTAAGACCATAGAACATGGGCCTACAAACATCAGAGATCTCAGATCAGACCTTGGGAAAATGAAATATCAGAGATCAGAGAAAAATCTGAGATCAAAGATATTGCCTAAGATCAGAGAACATGCCAACCAAATAATTATAGATGAGAGAACATGCCAACCCCAAAAAAGAGATCAGAGAACCGAGCCACCCTGTTCCACCCCCCATTTTGTTAAGGAGAGAATTTTCTGTCAAGTTCAACAAGAATATTTTGTATCCACAAATTGAAGGCAAGAGAAAATGTCTTTCCCCCAAATTCAGGGTATGCATTTGTTTTGGGCCTTATTAATTAGGACCACTTGATTAGGTAAGTTTCCAATTATGTGTCAGCAAGTAGGAGGTTAGAACTTGGCAGCAACAAATGAGGGATGGGGATATCCACTGCATTAATAGAAATTATGATGTTCCAATATGCATTCTGACCTACATAAATGTGTTTCTGCATTAAGTTTTTGCATGGGTCTACTCATAACAGGCTTCATCCCAAGAAGACCGTCACCCACTTCTCTGTTGCTTCGTTGGGCTTTAGGTCAGCCACTTTTAGTTTTCTGGGTACCTGGCACTAACTACACCAGGTAGGGTTTCCAAATATTTCTAGGACATAGCACCACGAAAGAAAAACAGATGCAAACCCACGGAACAAAACTAGTACAAAAGACACCAAAACGTGAGATTTGTATGCAGATTTATAACCACGTGGCTATGTTTTCACCTGCGCGATAACGAAGCTCCGTATTTTCACCTACTACGCATGCACACCAAAATTGTGACGTCAGGCTATTTCTATGAATTGTACTGTTACACTGTTGTCTGCATTTGACCCCTATGAGTGCAGGTTTGTGGGCCGTGAACTTTGACCCGGCTGCGCAACAGAACGTGTCGAGCACTTGCATTCGAAACTACAAGGTGGCTTATATTGTCAATCGTGCTGAACTTGTATTAGCCTCGGGACACCCACTCTGTTCCACCATTCCAAACAATCAAAAAGGCTGCATTCACAGGCACCAGCACGCGCCAAAAACAAGTATGACGCCCGGTTCGGACGTTGGTGCTTCGTAAATCATCTTGCAGACACAGATAGATCTACAGATGATCAATCTTTTTGATTGTTTGGAAGAATTTGATAGCTAAAAGATTAATCTATACAAAAATAGGACATTTAATTAGCCCCAGTGTGCCTCCAGATAATTCAGAATTTCCAAATGCGCCTATTCTGTTTAAAAGTCCCTGTGCAAAACCCAGGCTGGAACAAAGGCCTTGGGCTGGAACCGAGACCCAACAGCGGAACAGAGTGGGTCTCCATCGTGGGCCTCCCGACATGCCCGAGGCTAAACTCGTGTGTGCTTTTCACTGTGTTATCGCTCAAGTCTGGTCGAACATAGCCCCATGTGACGTTGTTGGGAAACAACGTTTTGTGTAGCAACAACTGTCTCATATGGGACTAGGTCGAACAGTACAGATATTTTGCTTTTGGCCGATATTTATCGATTATTCCTCCTTAGTATGCAATCTAACATCAATGATGAATCCCCCAATGGGTGAAAACTCCATATGATAGATTAGTTCACATACAAAGCATACATTTTCAAACCTGCAAGTACGACCATTCGCTTATTCGAGAACCAACGGGACACTGGAAAAACCCAAATTTTCAACCCTCTCACAGGCGGGAGTTAGGCTGGGAACCGGCCTAGAGCTGCTCGGACAGGCAGGCTGGTTCCCAGCGACAGGCGGGAGTACTCCTTTTCTCATAACGTTCGATTTCAACCTCTACCGCAGCGCCTCTGTCGTCATAATTTGCGCTGATAACCATGTTATGACGACAGATGGCGCGGATTGACCCAATTGACGATTGCAGACGATTTTATCATGTCGACAGGTCTGAAGCAAGACACACTTTAGAACAAACGCTCAAAACGTGTCGAGCTTATACTCCAAAAATAACTTCATCTATAATATTTCCTTGCCACCGATAGATACGAATTTAGAATGAAAACCATTCATTTTTCGATAATGATCCTTCCGCAGGTTCACCTACGGAAACCTTGTTACGACTTTTACTTCCTCTAGATGATCAAGTTCGAAGTTCTTCTAGGCACACCTGCTCACCGGTTACCCGGCGAATAAGGACCGATCCGAGTTCCTCACTAAACCATCCAATCGGTAGTAGCGACGGGCGGTGTGTACAAAGGGCAGGGACGTAATCAACGCGTGCTTATGACACGCGCTTACTAGGAATTCCTCGTTCATGGGGAACAATTGCAAGCCCCAATCCCTAGCACGAAGGAGGTTCAACGGGTTACCCAATCCTTACGGACCAGGGAAGACACACGCTGATTCCTTCAGTGTAGCCCGCGTGCGGCCCCGAACATCTAAGGGCATCACAGACCTGTTATTGCTCAATCTCGCGTGCCTGAAAGACACTTGTCCCTCTAAGAAGTTGGCCCCGACCAATAAAGATCGGCGAACTATTTAATAGGCTAGAGTCTCGTTCGTTATCGGAATTAACCAGACAAATCACATCCACCAACTAAGAACGGCCATGCACCACCACCCACCGAATCAAGAAAGAGCTATCAATCTGTCAATCCTTACGGTGTCCGGGCCAGGTAAGTTTTCCCGGTTTGCGCGGGGTCGCGACATTTCGGTGCCGCGCTTTTTCATGATGCTCTCACCTGTCTTATATTTTACTTTTTTTTTACCTTCGATATTATCTACAATGCCTTTACAATTATAAGTGCTCAAGCCATTACCCTTGTTACTAAGACGTAATAAAGGCGGTCTACTTGTACCATATAATTGTTTTCTTGTAATACATATATTAATGACACAGAAGTGACACTGCCATAATATATCAATATTAAGTAACATTTCCATATAGATATATAAGATATCAGTCGTTAATGAAAGCCAATTTTGTGATCCAAAACGTGACATGAATATACACCTCTCGCAATGAGTTTATTAATAACTAACGCAAATATTTAACTTCAACGTTGAATTAATGTAGTTCAAGATAACGTATGAAGGATTGATCGTAATATTTTTTATTTGCATATTTCTCTTTAAATTTAAATTGAAAATTGGCATAACGGTCGTGACGTCTTCCGTCAACAATGATCACAAAGTTCTGATGTCAGGTTAAATGAATGTGAACATGTACAAGCACTAACCTGAACAGATATAGTGACGTCGATACAATAGCCCGTTCCAGATACCCCAGGCGACATCTATCGTCAAAAATATTCACTGCGTGTTACGGGTTAGAAAGCAGATTCTCGCATGCGTTTACCATGCATGCCTATGGAATTAGTTCAGGTGATTGACTTCAACGTTGGTTTTGTCAGGGGAAGTTTTGTTCTATGGCATTGTTATTCATTGGCGCAAGTGCCCCTAGGCAAGCCCGCTTCTCTAGGGGCACAACGTTATCAATGTTAAACTCCTTAGACGTTAGTAGGGAATAGGCTATAGTATCGATCGCCTATATTTCCGGTTTACTTATTTTGGGGCAAACAAACGAAGCACGTGTTCGGAACGAGGATCTGTGCGCACATTGGTATTCTGATTATCTGTGACGTAGTCGTGACGTATATGTTACGCAAACCCTGCTAAAATGTTCTATGGCGTTTCTATAAAAATATTCTATACATGTTTCTATATAATATTTCTAAAGAAGTCTCCTATAGAACTTTACGACAAAACTCTTTAGGACCCATCTATAGAAATCTATAGAAATTCTATAGGACACATCTACAGAACTCTTTAGACATGCTATAGGACGCATCTATAGAACTCTATAGACATGCTATAGGACACCATCTATAGACATGTGATAGGACACCATCTATAGACATGCTATAAACATGCATGCTATATGCTATAGACATGCTATAGGACGCATCTATGGAACTTTTTCTTTTGGAAATATATGTATAGTCTTTTGGTAATATATATATATTCTTGTGGTTGTGGCATGTTTTTCAGGTTGTAGTAGTGCCAAGTCCCCTTGTCATGTACAGTGTCCAAATTTGGAACCGGTGGAGGAGTGCGGTGAACATTTTGAACAACAAATTCACCATCATTTCGCAATCCTTCGACCCCATTGTCATATTTAATGTATATCTCTTCAAATTTTTCTGCCAGGAATGTAGAGTATGCGTTTCCTGCCTTTGCACGCTTTGCCCGTTGGGACTTGGCATCATGCCATGACTGTAGCCACTGACCATCAAAGTGAAAATGATGATATGGGTCATGGTCATTGCAGCTCGTGCGTGTATGGTAGTTCCTTCTTGTTCCTTCAAACCTGCCTGCTACGGCTTGTGCACATGCTAATGCAGCTGCCTCATTTTGATCTGTGATTTTTTTATCAAAGTCGTCAGGTGCCATCTTTAAAAGCTCTTCAGGGTCTGTCTCATCTATAATGTTCCTATCTGGAATCCTTATATATCTTCCATCCTCAACTGCATCATTTAGTGCGGACATGACTTGTTCCACTTTGTGGGCCTTGCTGTCTTGGGGAGCAAAATGAAATCGTGCATGTAAGTCAAGGTCATGAATAAGAAACTGCCTTACAAGCCTCAAACGAACTATTTGCTCCCCTGTGCCAACCCCAGGCCCAGCATCAGATGTCTGGATATCTATAGGCCTATGCCTTGGGAGGAGGGGCGCAATAGAATTCATCAATTCTGTTGCATGTCCTTCAAGGACTTCATACATTTCAAGTACACCTTCTTCTGGGTTTCGTTGACTGAGCATATTACTGTTCATATTACTTGAGTGAGATACCCCAGAAGAGAAACTATACATGTATTGGGAAGTATACGTTAGATATGTAATATTAGAAATGTAATCAAGAGTTAAATGTAATATTTTAATTCGATTTCAGGTGATTTGTGATCATGACTATGTCATTCGGGACGTAGTGTCCACAAGTACTGGTGGTACTCACGATGCTACCAACTTTACAAACAGTGGCGTTGGACGCCACCTTGCTAGAGGTAATTATCTAAGTCGCCTCGGTACGTGATCAATTGTACATTTTGATCACAGCTAGCAGTCCATAGTCCAGGCCCGTTAAGAACATTCTCATGGAGGTCGACCCTGCATTGACGTTTGCACAGTCTTCACTAATTAGAGACTAACGATTAAATATATATTAGGAACCGCCCAGCCAACATGCCCGGATTGGGCCCAGATGGGCTAAGCATGGGCTACTGGGCCTGGGCTTTGGGTGGGATTTTCAATGGGCTTTATATGGGTCCCAGGTGGGACAAACCATGGATATATGGTATTTTGTGTACTGACTTTTGGTGGGCACCGTGTGGGATATTTTCGTTAGCTCTTGATGGGTCCCAGGTGGGCAAACCATGGTTTTATCACCTGTATTGCCCAGACTGGGCCCATATGGGTCATGCATGGGCTCTTGGGCTACTTTTGTGTACAGGATTTTGGTGGGCACCGTGTGGGATTTTTTCGTTGGCTCTTGATGGGTCCCGGGTGGGCAAGCCATGGATCTATAACCTATTTTGCCCAGGCTGGGCCCATATGGGTCATGCATGGGCTCTTGGGCAACTTTTGTGTACAGGATTTTGGTGGGCACCGTGTGGGATTTTTTCGTTGGCTCTTAATGGTTCCCAGGTGGGCAGACCATGGATCTATAACCTATTTTGCCCAGGCTATGCCCATATGGGTCATGCATGGGCTTTTCTGCAACTTTTGTGTACAGGATTTTGGTGGGCACCGTGTGGGATTTTTTCGTTGGCTCTTGATGGGTCCCGGGTGGGCAAACCATGGATCTATAACCTATTTTGCCCAGGCTGGGCCCATATGGGTCATGCATGGGCTTTTCGGCTACTTTTGTGTACAGGATTTTGGTGGCCACCGTGTTGGATTTTTTCGTTGGCTCTTGATGGGTCCCACGTGGGCAAACCATGGATCCTATATTTGTTTATAATATATATAAACGATATATCTAGAGCGAGTTCAATATTTAGTGCAATTATTTACGCCGACGATACAACCCTTTCTTACTTCCCCCAGATGGGTATACAAGACCTGTTCAATACTAGATGCTGCATACCCGATATGTATTTAGAATGTGTACCTTTATTTTATAAAGATATTCTATCAGCATGGGCGAAGCTTAAAGCTCACTTTGTGCCAGAGAGAATTCCGGACATTCGACAAGAAGTACTGTGGTTTAACCCGTTCATACAGATTGGCAACGAGTCGGTCCTCTACGGCAAGTGTTATAAATGTGGTATTGTTAAAATTAATGACATAGTTGGAAATGACAATTGTTTTTTGTCCGAGGTTGAACTGGTAGAGAAATATGGGGTACATTTACACTTTCTGGAGTATTATAGTATTAGACAAGCAATTCCTCGTGGCTGGAGAACACGCCTGCAAAATAGAAACTGTCTCCAGTCCTTGCACCATTTGGATCTGCTATCTCTTTCGTGTAAATCTCTCTACGATATACTTTCTTCTCGCCCATTAAGTTGTGTACAGATGAACAAGTGGCTTGATGTATTTTCGTTCCACGAATCAGATTGGGGCAAAATATGCTCCCTGCCTTTTAATTGTACCTTTGAAACCAAACTACAATCCTTTCAATATTCAATTCTTTACAGGTTTGCTCCCCACAACAAATATCTAAACACAATTGGGCTGGCGGAGAGTGGTTTGTGTGATTCATGCTCAGAGGTAGATACACTCATTCACAGATTCAGCGACTGTATCGCTGTACGTAGATTCTGGAATGCCCTCACAGAGTGGTGGCACCTAGCCACATCTGATACTGTAGCCACTTCTACTAAGACAATCATTTTAGGATCCTACGATCAACCGGTCTATTCCATAAATAGTGCGTTCCTTTTAGCCAAATATTATATTCACGTATGTAAGTGTAAATCTGAGCCTATCAGGCTAAATTCTTATATATCCAAGCTAAAATATCATATAACAAACGAGCAGTATATCCTGTGTAAAAAAAATCAGTTAAAAGTCTTCATGTCTCGATGGGAGAAACTTTTATTTCTTATATCCTAATTGCCATGTATGTGTTAATGTATTACCACAATCTCTTCTCATGTCTGTAACGCATCAAGGAAAGAAAAAAAAAAAAAAAAAAAAAACCCTTTCTAGCACGATTAGTACATTAGCACCGAAAGGTAATGTGAGTAGTGAAGTATTAAACCATGAACAGCAAACCAATGATCAATGACCTATATTGCCCAGGCTGGGCCCACATGGAGCATGCATGGGCCCCTGAGCGATATATTGTGTGTCTATATTGTGTGTCTATAGAGAGATGGAACACGTGCAGCTTAATGACCAGGCTGGGCCCAGGCTGGGCCACGCATCGGCCCTTATGATACATGTGTGTGCACGTACTATATTTGGTTGGGGACCTGGTGGATCCGGGATGGCCAACAAAAGTATGCGCTTACATGCTAAGTTTAGAATGTTATAAAGAGTATCATTTCTTAGTCTGCATAATCACTTTTTGACCTTTAGTCAAAGTTTTGAAATATCCGCTATATAGGGGTATCTTTTTTCCTCACAAATGTCCGCTCTCTTGGGCATTCGCGGGACCCCCCCCCTCCCCACCAGATTTGTATAGCAGTGCCCCCCCCCCCCCCCCACGGGGTATGGGCAATCGCAGCAGAATAGCTAACCATGTGAATGCTTAAGCATAGACGTAGGGGGGGGGGGGGGGCAGGGTTATTTCCGTTCATCAGGATTTTTTTTTTATTTCAGCGTGAAATGGGACTGACGAAATTATTCATGAACTGGGAATGGGGTATATATAGCCGCCCGCAGCGATAGAGGACTTTCATTAATCGTGAACTGGAAATTTTAATTAATTATAAAATAACCGTGAATCGGGAAATCGTCACTTTATATCTTGCATCCGCACTTCATATTGTATGCAGGGAATTCCCCGTTTAATTCATCGTGACCTCTGAATAAAAAAATGTATTCTTCGTGATCTGGGTCCCATTTCATAAAATGCCTCTGTATAGGTATTGTATTGTGGGCAAATACGCCTGCACTTTGTTTAAAATTGAATCGATATCACAAACTTTAGTATTCTCATGCATGATTAAAAAATTTTAAATGAACTAAAGTTGATTTTAAATTGGTCATGCCCCGCGAGTCACGGATACAATGTTGAATAGGAATTAGAGAGAAAAAAGCGTTAAGGGACCTTTGTGATATTGTTTTTACCGATATTTGCTAGTTTATTAGGATTACAAATATTGGTGGTTAAAATCGGGACGCACGTCTGTACACACGTCCATCGCGAATACATTAAAAAGAAAATACCGAACCTTGAATATTATTACACAAGGAATCTTCTGTTGTATTCCTAGTTACTAGTATATGAATAAGTTTGATTTATGCATCTAAAATTGGTACCTCAGTTCTATTGTAAGTGCTGAAAGTATACTTGTATATATAGCACAAAACTCGTTCGCATCATTGGTACCGTGCCCGAATGTATACTGTTCTCAAGGAAAGACCAATTTAATTTTTACTTATACCACAATATTAAAATACAGTATACTATTGCACAAACGAAACATGTGAAAGGATATTGTCTCTACAAGGGACAGCTTCAGTTTTATATCACTAATCAGGTGATGGATTTAGGATCTATCCTAGGTCTAGCACCAAATCCACATTATTCAAACCAGGAGGGTCCTGCCTCCTCCCCCCCCCCCCCCCCTCTACCCACCATGTCCCACCAAACTAAATAATTAAGCTTCTGTATGTGGCTTGCCTGGTCTGCGTCATGAGTCCCCCACAAAGGCCCTCCTAGTCAAAATTTGCTTCTCATTTTATGATTCTACCTGCCTCTTGCCTTACCCAGCTTTGGTTCGAGTAGTTCTGCCCCTCGATCTCAGGTATTACAACTCGCACCTTCCGCCCTTACCCAGGGTTCCCGATCAACTTAGTATATACATTTTCCAACTCCGCCGGTTGCCAAATTGCATCTGAGACATTTCATTCTATTTGCTTGTCAGGGTCCGGGTTTTATTCAACCTCTTCCCACGTCCCCCCCCCCCCCCCCAACACCACCATCTACCAGGACTTATTATTTTATTCGCCTCGCCTCCCGGGCTCCCCCACACCCCTCCTCCTCTTGTCGTGGATCCATCCTTCATGAGCCACACTTTGTTGACATGTAACCGTGGCCTGCGCTTGTATCCTGACCGCTTCTGGCCACATCCCATCTTGCCTCCCTCCCCACTCCATCCCCATCTCCATCCTCACTTTGCCACCCGCCCCTCCCCCCCATGCGCTATCCCGCTACCCCTACACCCACCCACTGCCTTCCCAATTTGCTTATACTTCATAGCATTACACGCCACACACCGACCGGGCTGACCAGCATTGGAAGTAATATGACACCCTTTGATCTTTTGGTCAATGAGTTAAAAAAAGACTCACTGCCCGTCTTTCCTGTCAATCATATCAGTGCGTTGTGGCCCGTTTCTCATGGACAACGGGCGAGTCCCATTCTGCCGAGAAAGGGAGAGTACGGTTGGCATACCGCAAAACATCCATAAATGTATGGATGATACGTGTGGAATTTATTTTCGCTGTGCATTCAGGTGCTAGAATTTTAATTGATGCCTCTGAAACATTGAGAAAGAAAGACAAATAATTTTGAGATAAGTCTAGGTATGTTAAGTCTACACGGACGGAGCATGGGCGCCGCCCCTATCGAAACTGGCCCAAGTAACAATGGAACTGCCCGGCGAGCGAGTGGAGTTTTAAACGACACGCGATTCGACGGATATCGTCTGGCCTTCTTCGTGAATGGACGATCTGACTATGACATTCACAACAATGTATCAAAACTTATTGTCTTAATTTATGTAGATCTAGATCTACGTATGTAAGACTGCATGGCAGGATTTCGTCGTCTCGTTTAGATAGACGTCTGACGTAATATTTACGCTCCCAAAATTAAACAACGTCAAGTTAGGCGGTGCGCGCGGCGCAACATATGGCGTGATCGGCAGTTTTGAAAATTGGACTCAACAAGTGTTTTATTTTAAGCCAAATGCGCGCCAATACACATTGGATTAAATCAAAATTTGCACATATGAATTAGGACACCTCGATCTATGTCAGAGCGAGTGATTCGCATTGATCTCACCCTCGACCTCAAAATGCCGACTCGGTAAACTATTCACTCAAGTTTTATTTTAATATGTACTATATCTGAGAGGCCGAATCATATAGAATCAGAAAGAAGAAGGGTTTTCCTTCAACTTGATAGTGGGTTTAGTGATATTGATGTCATATCCGCCGAGATCTCCCTTGACAAAGAACACTTGTTAAAACGTTGTTTTCGCGACACACTTTTTCGGGCCGTAAAATGTTGTGCGCTGAGCCGTTTTCACTCGCTCGTTGCGGTTGTATTATTTATCGGAGATGAATTTTACAAGCACCATTATGCAGGGTTTGACCCATAGACCAACATATTGTAGATTTAACAATAATACTCATATAGTTTAATAAATATCGCCGGTTCAAAATGCGTTTGCGTCACGCGCTCGATCAACTATCAAGTTTCGCTGCGTGCGAGCGCCGACCGCTCTAATAACAATGTTATGCATGCATCGTGATATAAGTTTTGTCAATATTTCCGAAGTTACTTACTCCTTGACAAGGCCATAGCTCAGGGCATTTGTCTAGAAATAATCTACATGGTTGGACTAAAATTGGCAATGTTGCCACAATTTACAGATGCCAAATTTAGGTGTTTGTGGCCATTTCAATGTTGCACTTGAAAAAATACCAAAGTTTAACACAGAAAAGAAATTTTGTGGATGGAACTTATATTCAAGTATTTAGTGTGTTTATATGCAAAAACTTCAGAATTTTTCAGGAAATTCTACCAATTTAAAATAAGTGAAGCAGTGATCGTTTTATTGCTGAATACCTAAAGGGGTACATTTGTTATACATTTTGAAATGTTGATAAATCTGATTTCAGATGCATTTACTCATATGATAACATATTTTCATATTGTTCCTTTTCTTTCTTGTTATATTAATAGAGATGTACAATGATAAATTATAAAAAAAAAATCTGTCCTGGGGTTTATTTTAGCTACTCTCCAATTTTTAGATGGTATGTAAATTTGTATAAAAATAGTGTCCGTAGTCCCCCAGCTGGTATTCTTATCAAAGATGCTTAAGCTTTATAATTTCATATAGTTTTGTATCATTACATGTCAATATATAATAGAAAATATAATATAGATCCTACATAAACTGAGTTCTATGGAAGGAGCCAAAGAGCAAATGTAGTGTCCATAGCCCTCTGTCGTGTCCGTAGCCGCCCAACCCCATTGTGGCGATTGAGAACATTTCTTCAAATCCAGAGATTGTTTGTGCATAAGGGCTGCTACCCTTTACGCATACTGACTCTACTGTGGTTTAAGCACCAAATAACCCAGAAATAAGGAAAACAATACAGCTATATGGCTGATGATGTGATATAACTAGTTATTTTGTATCAGTCTTCACTGTTCTGATAAAACTCATTGAGTCCACTTGACTCATTTAAGTCAAAAACAAGATAGACATATACATAGTTTCAAAACATTAGGTTTATTAAGCAGGGGCAGTTGATTATGCCATGTTTTGACAGTCTTAGGTTTGGTTGCAACATGGGCTACGGACACTACATCAGATTACGAGCTTCATGTTGGTATATATTTTAATATAAATACATGACATATCTGACAGGGCTGGTCACAAGCGACATCAGGCTCATCTTTAATCTTTAAAAGCATGTCTTTAATAATTGAAAGGCATGTCTAATTATTTGCATAATGTATGTGTTTAATATATTAAACATGTGTATTTAAGCTATATCAACACCCTTGAATAATTAAACATGTGCATGTGAAGTTACAGGCACAAAAAAACATGTGTATACAAATTAAAGACATGTCTTTAAATAATTAAAGACGAGGCTGTACCTTAAATAAATCACAAATATGTAACCAATACTTAAAGGCATGCCTTTACTTTTGTAAACATTATAGGTGAGCCTGATGTGCTGCCATATAAACCTTCCACAGCAAGCGTCCGACAGGTGCCCCACGTTTTTTTTACATGTGCATTTGAGTGTTTATTGATTGAATTATGACAATGCCATGGCAACCGACATGCCATGGCAACCGATCGCCGGCTTGTAAAGAACTGTCGACTGGTCGTTTTATTGATTGAATTAACGACGCGTCATAGCAACCGATCGTCCGCGTGTATCGAACTGTCCACCTGGCATTTGTCGATGGAATTATGACGCCTCACAGCAACCGATCGCCCGCGTGAACTGTTTTCCGTCTATCATGCTTCATTGTAACACCTGATCGCGGACCTCTACAGAACTGAACATGAGAACTAGAGGGGAAAGGCCCACTGATCCCCAAGGAGGGGTTGCTGAGACACCTGTTAATAAAAAGACAGCAAAAATGAGGAGATATCGCAAAAACGTAAAAGAGGATAGCGACAGATATGAAGCAGCAAAAGCCAAAGATCGGGAACGAAAAAAAACAAGAACGAGCCCTAAAGAGACAACAGCTGCTTATGGACCATCGTCTTCTAAAGGCCGACAGAGAGAAGAAACGGGTGGCGCAACAGCTATACCGGGATAAAAGGAAACAACAACAAGGAGATCAAGGGAGAGAGAAACAATGTAAAGCACTTACACCTAAAATCACTAAAATCAAGAGAAATCAAGAGCTGCTCAAGCAAAAAAGGAAGATTTCGGTGATGCGCACTGAAAAGTGGAGAATGAAGATCAAATTAACAAGACAACCACAGGAAGACCACGTCAAACGCACCCCTTTTTCTTCAAGATGGAGCGAGCACAGAAGGATACAGAAAGTCAAACAGAGCCTCCCCTCAACACCAGCAAAGAGAGCCCACATCATTACAAAATTATCTAAATCACCCAGGACTCATCAACTGTTGGTAGATCAGGGATTAGTTATGTCTAAGTCAGTAAAGCAGAAGTTGATGATGTCTGAGGCCATATTAAAGTCTTTAGACAGTTCTCTATCTGAATCCAAGACAGCTCTTATCTCAGACAAGCCCCAAGCAGAGAAACAGAACCTCAGGAAAGCACGAGAGACCATATATCAGGTAGCAATGAGAGGGATAAGTAAGATATTAAAAGATCAAACACAAGCTGACAAAAATCCTACATATCCGCCATCGTAGAATCAGAGAGGAATGGTGGAACCCAAAGAAGAGAAAAGCGCGCAAAGACAGACTACCCAGGGAGACTGTGCAAACAGTTGAGGACTGGTTTTTATCCAGCGCCATTACCAGAGAAATACCATGTAAGAGACAGGTTCACAAGAAGAAGGATTCATCTGGTAACATCGCAGTAACTCCCAAGTATGTCATGACAATGACCCTACAGGAGGCATATTGCAGGTTCCAGCAAGAGTATCCAAACACTAGGATCCACTTCACTGCCTTCAAACAGTTGAAGCCCAAGCAAGTGTGCAGAATATCAGATACAAGCAGGAGGACATGCCTCTGTCAAATCTGTTGCAACGTATCACTCAAGCTTGAAGCCTTATTGAAGGGTCCCAAATCTGATATACTGACGACCTTGAAATGCAAGAAGGACTTGGTTGATCTCACTCTATGTCCTTATGACGAGAAACCTATGGCTATGTGTCTACGTCGTGAATGCGACAAATGTAATGCTCATAAACTCTCTAGTATCCTAAAGGATGATCTTCTCAAATACAAAGAAGGGGAAATGTCATTTTCTAAATGGGAATATGTAACCCTTCCTGTGGCTGAGGGGGACAAAAAGAAACGGATTCTGTCTTGTGTAATCAAAAAGACAACTCTTCCTGTTCTGATTGAAGAATGTGAAGCAGACCTTCAGTTCTATCCTAGACACCACCATGAGGCTGAATGGCAACACCGCCAGCTCGCGCTTTGCACAGAGTCATACGTTACCAAATCAGACATTATGGCAGTAATGGACTTCGCTGAAAACTACAGAGTCTTTTACCAGAATGAGGTACAGACAGCCTTCTTTGATCCTGTGCAAGTGACCATCCACCCCATGATGTTTTATTACAAGAACCAGGATGACAAGATGGTGAAACACGCCATCATAGGGATCAGCAATGACATGAGGCATGATGCCAGTTTGGTCAAAGAATTCGAATTGGCTGCTATGGGAAAGCTTCAAGATAAGGGTGTTGACATTACCTCAACCCACCAATGGACAGACGGCTGTGCAGCTCAGTTTAAAGGGAAACATTCCTTCCACGACATGAGCAAAGCATCAGTGCCCACCACTCGTAATTTCTTTGTCACATCTCATGGGAAAAATGTATGCGATGGTTTGGGTGCAATTGTGAAAAACATGGCTTATCGTCACGTTATGGGCCACCACATCATTGCTAATGCAACAGATCTGCTTGCGTTTTGCCAATCAAAAGTAGCACATCCACCCAAAGATATCATTCAAGCAGGCAAGTCATCACACATTAGTCAAAGGGACTTTGTGTATGTAGACTGTAAGGATGTCAACCATGAGCGCACTGAGATCAAGACACTGAGCGGCACTCGAAAGGTGCATGTTGTTCAGAGCCGAGGTAGTGCACTGAATCTTCAAACACGGAACTTGTCCTGTTACTGCCAACCTTGCGTACAGAAGCGTCCCCAACACTGCCGAAATAAGGAATATGTGGAGCCATGGACATCTCAAGAGATGAAACTGGGAGCAGTCAAGACCTCCAAACGTATCCTTGAATGTTGTTGGGTGAGAGAAAAAAGTGTTAATTTGATTATTAAATCATTCATGCAGGAGTAAAAGAAACAATGTTTTATCATTACAACATGTGCATATACATATGTTCTAGTAAACATAACCATTCTCTTTTATATGCCGACTACTGCATTTGGGGCATGTTTCATCCAACTATTAACAAAATTCCATAGTTCAGGAAGGCTTCTTGGCCCAGTTTAACCTTCATGTGCGTGAAAAGTGAACTAAAACACCATTATTTCATTATCTTCCTTTTTATATCATACTACACCGGTATGTTATGACTTGTGCTGCATGTGTCCACGTTGAATGACAAGTAACATTTAAAGTAATGATGTGATCATGAGGTAAGAGCTTCTCTTTGATGTTGCTAAATTTCCCTTTGGTTTTCGATCTGCCTTGACTGCATATTTGTTCAGCTTCAAGCTCCACTCACAAGAAAGTTCCTAAACACATCTCGGGTGGCGGTGACCAATCAGTCCTGGCTTCAACCTCGCATGTTGATTCATCTTCTACTTTAACAGTGTAAGGAACTTTTTCACATCAAATAGAATAAAATCATTGTTATCTATGGAAGACTTAAAATTCCGCAAAAAGTTAATTAATGATGTGTGAGGCCATATTAAACAATGGCTGCTCAACATCGGCACATCTAATTTGACATGTCAGTGTCTTACACAAAATATTTTACAAAATTATTAATGCTTGCTACCATGATCACATTAATTCTCCATTGTCTCTATTGCAGTGGCAAGCAGATAGACATTGGGGATTTTGTTGCTGTGAAGTATGTTACAAAGGCAAAGACCATCATCTACATGGCCGAGGTATGGTGTTACTGTTACCATATTTCACTTTTTACATAGACTATTATTTGCTATACTGATATGTGCATACAATTATTTTTTAAAGAACTTAAATTTATAACAATTCAATTTGATTTTTGCAGATCATTGATCTGGACACTGAAGATTGCGGAGAAGCAGTAGATGTGCTTGTTAGCTTCATGACACGGGTTGGAGAGGGAAAGTACACATGGCCAGATAACACTGACACCTCTTGGGAGCATGGGGATTCAATTGTTTCCGTACTTCAAGCACCAGATGTCCTGAATAGCCGTGGACACTTTGCCTTTTTGCCCAATGACTTGAACATAATCAAATCCTGTCTATCATCCAGCCAAGTTGTAAAATTTCAGTAGCTGGATTATAACTAGTGAATTTGGACTTATATCAGATTTAGATTAACCACTATGTCAAGTACTATTGTCGTCAAGTATTCTTGCATATAGATATTGAGATTGTTTACTAAGAAATGTATTAGAGTCGCCAGATACTTCTAGAATGAGGTTGTCACTGTCCTGTTGTTTTAGTATATAATTTTTTTGTAATAATTGGTTTATCTTAGATGTATTACAACTATCTCTCAATATTTTACTTTGCATCACATACTATCTGGCAAAACTTGAGCCTTATGAATCGAATAGTGCATTTATACCGTTTACCAGTTATTTGATATGTGTAGTGTCCGTAGCCCCACAAGAACTATGCCAAGTGATTTTGAATATATGTAAATAGACAAATTATTTCTAATGATCGCGTCCTTTCACACTGGTGTCTTGCCTTGTTTTCATGCTCTTTTTACTTGCGTATATGTTTATTAATAGATTAATTAAAGGGAAATGCATTCAGGTAGATGCTTAAATCCAGTACAAAATAATGTTATCTGATGTTTTAAGTTTTTAATTGGCCAAAATTTGGTTAAAATGTGTTTAAATGTATTTGTTCTTGCAGCTGTAACACACTCTTTATGATAGTATAGCATATGTCACCATCATTTAGCTTTTTGTTACAGCTGCTTTGTGGCTTGTGTTAATGTAGTGTCCGTAGCCTCCTCACATGCATGTTCTATATCATATGTCTGCTTCCTTTAAATAAAAAGTTTATGGTATTTATTGTGGTTCAAATTCAAGGAATGACTTGTAAATTTATTGATACATTGTTCAAGGGAAAATGACGATTATCTATGCCACAATGAGCATTGGCATAAATTCAATATTTCCTCATTGACCTATAGGAAAAACGCAGATTTCTTCTTACACTTTCATAAAAATTATTGGAACTGTAAGAGTATTCTTGCTATTATAGAAGTTATCAATGTTACTTACTATTGTGAAAAAAATAAGTGAAATAAACCATTTTCACACATAACTGATACTTATGTTATGATATAGAATGTTGCGCTTTGGTAAATGTAGTGTCCGTAGCCCCATTTAATACTGTTATATTCTATGCTGTAACTTTTTTGGGAGGAAGGAATAAGACAAAATATTTTAGAATAAGTTAGTGCATATATTGACCTTAGCCATGCATAACCAATCAATTAAATACAAGACCATTCATTTTTGCACCCTAAGCGCAACATACCTGTACACTTTACTGTGTTTTTGCCGAGCGTTAAATCGTTTTGGTAATCATAATTTACATAAACTTGCCGCAATTTTGATGAATGGGTGACGGCGTGGTGTTAAGATGGTCTTTGATAATAACTCGACCAGCAGAAGATACAACCACGCCGCCGAGCGTCCCTCCGCCGCCTGCCATCCTTCACCACCCAAACCCCCCCTCCCCCACCCATGCTAGGGGGCGGGGACATCATACGGCCATTGTGGTAGTACGGCCGCTTTTTCTATAGACCGGCCTAGCCCTGGTACATGGCAACATGCCTCTCTGACCACGCCGTAAACGGAGGAAGGGTGAGAGCCATGCCGCTCACCAGGCTCAAGTTGAAGGTCCTAACAGAATAAATATACAGTGCCTACCCGTCAAGTTGCTCCATTAGATATAAGTTATTGTCTGAATTTATAAATAGTTTTAACTTTCAAGTGTTATGAGTTGGAGCTTAAAACAAAGAAATTGTGAAACTTAAATCAATATGTGAGAACTCTTATATAGTGCCTAGACCTAGCACTGGCTTTCTATCATAGGCCACATTCAATTTTCAGTCTTAGGGTTTTACTGTCATTATGTGATTTTTGCAGCAACGCCCAACAATAAGACAGTTGAAGGTCAGAATGTATGCTTACTCAGCATATACAGACAGAACGAAGCGTCGAAAGATTTATTCTAAAGTACAGCAACACATCAAGTGCATCTCTGCTGAAGCTGCTTTAGACAGTAAACAAGCTCTATCATGCAATTTATCTCTGGATTCAAATGACATTGTGGCCCAAGACACCCTTTGTAATACTTCTGCTCAAGAAGCTCATCCATTAGGCTTCGATTCTTCTGATTTGAAAGCGGAGGATACTGATAGAAATACCTCCGGTTTTGCATACAATGACACAGCTACTGAAGAAGGGAGTGAATGCGACTCATGTAATGCCTCAACTGATACAGATGAAGATGATATCAACCACGAAGGCAGTAATTGTGAGGAGAGTCATGTTCAGGAATTGTTGGCTGAATGGGCATTAAAATTCAATATCTCTCACAGCGCTTTGGCTACACTTCTACAGATTCTCAGGCAGGCGAATTTAGATCTACCCAAAGACCCAAGAACGTTGCTGGCAACACCCAGTGTCGGTTATACAAAGCCAATTGGCTCTGGACATTACTACCACATTGGCATAGCAAATGCTGTTAAGGCTGTTTTGACGTCAACTGACCTTAGTGATTTAGATACACTCACATTGCATATAAATATTGATGGATTACCTCTTTTCCGAAGTTCTACTGAGGTGCTGTGGCCCATATTAGGAACCATTAGGGAGGCTTCGTCCTGTGATCCTTTCATAATTGGGGTATATGCTGGCAAGAGCAAGCCTTCATCTGTGGAGGATTTCTTAGAGGATTTTGTAGAAGAGATGAAGGTGATAGATACGGATGGTATGGAGCATGAGAGCAAACACTACAAAATTGTTCTTGACGCTGTCATATGTGATGCGCCCGCTCGGGCATATTTAAAATGTATAAAAGGCCACTCAGGATACAATGCTTGTGAACGATGCACCCAGAAGGGAGTGTATCAGAATAACAGGATGACATTCCCTGATTTGAAAGCAAAGAAAAGGTCGGATGTTGCCTTCGACGAAATGAAAGACGAAGGTCACCATACAGGAGTTTCACCTTTCAAACGTATACGACTTTCCATGGTAACAGTTTCCCTTGGATTATATGCGTATGGTGTGCCTAGGGGTCGTGAAACGAATTATTTCTTTGTAGAGCCATGGTCATTTGAAGATTAGAATATCAGCAAAGGATCTTAATGTCATTTCAGAATACATGGTATCACTTAGACAACAAATGCCCAAGGAATTTTCAAGGAAACCCCGGTCTCTGCTTGAATTCAGCCAGTGGAAAGCTACGGAATTTCGTCAATTCCTATTATATAGTGGTCCTGTTGTCCTTCATGGCAAAATACCAAAACATATCTATCAACATTTTATGGTACTTTCTGTAGCTATGACGTTCCTTCTCAGTTCTACATTGTGTGCTGAATTCTTGGATTATGTGGAGAAACTCTTGGTTTTATTTGTCAAGAACTTCTCCAGCATTTATGGAGGGGAAATGGCAGTATATAATGTTCATAGCCTTATTCACCTTGCACAGGATGCAAGAAGATACGGACCTTTGGACAACATTTCCTGCTTTCCCTATGAAAACTATCTCGGTAAATTAAAGAAATTGGTCAGGAGACCGCAGAATCCAATTTCACAAATTGTGCGCAGGATTGGTGAAAAAGCAGTCGTGTCCAGAAAGGTCACGAGCAACAATGGAAAAGACATATGCAACCTACGCCGGAAGCCCCATATTTCTGGACCAGTTCCGAGAAATTACTTTGCTTGCCGTCAATACAAGGAGTACCATGCCCAGGGAAGTCATATCTCGTGTTCCTCTGGCGACAACTGCTTTGAGGTGCATGGCAACGTTGCATTGATCAGGAACATTTTGGTTTCTAAGTCCGGCGAAACACACATCGTATGTGAACAGTTTGAACGGAATGACTCTTTCTTCGACTATCATTTAGATTCCCGGAGCTTAGGGATTTCTTTGCTTGCCAGACCGAAAGGAACACTCCATGTAGTTTCACTATCTGACCTGTCTCGAAAATTTGTCCTTTTGCCCCACAAGGAGATGTTTGTGGCCTTACCCCAATTGCATCACCAGTGATATATGTCATGTCGGAGCCTTTTTCGCGTTTTCATGTAGTTGATCGTGGACTGCATGCCAGCACCTTTTTTTATACCTTCAGCATCATGCGCCCGTTTGCAGTAGTAGAGTTTGCTAAATCACATACAGTAGCAATTATTCCCACGACATGGTTTGTAGAACCAAATGAGAAATGTTGCTACTGGCCTCCTTGTGAAAGTTCAAAAGCGTCAAAGATGGTGCAAAGCCAGGAGTGCCCACAGTGCTCATGGGATGTCCATTCCATCCGAGTTATGGGAAAAGCGGGTAAGTTGAACCTACATACTCTCCAGTAATTGTGATGTATTAGTCTTCTATCCAGTTGACATATCATGATACCACCCTGTTTCCCGTTGTAGATGTCCTTATATTTTAAATATGATATATACATACTGTATACGTATTATTGTCCATGACATGCCTGTAACACAATGTGGTCGTATAATATGATTAGCCAAATAATAATTTGTGTGTTGTTGCCTCTCAGTTGACTATGATAGGGCTCGAGCGAAGCTGATCCAGGCAGAAGACACTTCTGATCTACAAACGGAATCTGAAGGTTCCAAACGGAAGAAAAAGTAAGACATCAGTACTACCTAAGCCCCTTGATATAAGATCAGAAAGGCTGGGCTGGAGAGGTGCCCCAAATTGCCGACATTTTCCGGTTCGACTGACAGCAGCACGGTGCAGGACTTCTTAAGCCGGTTCGACACAATAGCCAATCTGTGTTGCTGGACAGCAGGTCAGCGGGGTCTAAACCTGAAATTGTGTTTGCAAGGCGAGGCCTACAGACTGGTTGTCCGCCAAGGCAATGATGATTACTGGTCCTTGCGTTCTGCACTGCTGTGGCAGTACAAGCCGTGCATTGGTGATGTTGCGGTCCGAATATTCCGACAACGGAAGAAGGGCAAGACAGAACCGCATCGGTTGTTTGCCAACGAACTCCAGATCTTGGCGAAACAAGCCTATCCCCACTCTGATGAGTACAGTCGCCAAGCGATGGTCAGAGAACAGTTTGTAGGTGGGATAGCAGACGACTTCACCCGCAGGCTGTTGTTCATGGAGGGTGATGTCCCCATAGAGCGTCTGGTAGACCTGGCCGACCGAAGCGATCAGTTCGCTTCCCCACTTGGGCGGGTTAGTAAACCAGCGCCGGCCCCTATCTACCGGGCGTCTGCTGCAACTGACGAGTCACAGCCGGATAATGAAGACTCTGATGGGACCGAACATGAGGTGGAGGGGCTGATTTCACGCCTCAGTGAGGTCATGAGGTCCCAGGGTAGGGGAAAGAGAGTCAGTCATGGTGGATCAATCGATGGTCAGGTAGACTCGAGACAGCCACGTCGGGACGACAGTTACCGTGATGTCAGGACCCGTGACACCCATTACGCTGACCGACGGCCAAGCAGCAGGGACAGCCACACCAGCAGACAGACCAGGTCTCCACACTCCCATTTTTCTGACAAGCGGAACTATCCCTCTGGGAGACGCCGATACTCCCCTGACCGTTATACGGACAGGCGGGACAGAGACAGGGACTCAGACAGGGACAGGGAGCGTGAACGGCTTCGGCGAGAGAATCGCTGTTTCCGCTGTGGCCAGACTGGACATTACCGGTTGGGGTGTCGGGTTAAGATGGAGAGCAGACCTGGAGACTACTCGCCCCGTGAGACTGACAACGCTCGGTCGGAGCAGCCGAGACAGCAGGCTCCTGGGTCCCCAAACTAACTAGGGCTAGTGTCACCCCGGGGAAAGCTAGCCCAGTGACAAGTGACGATAATCCGGGTAGTAGCGACAAAGGGCAGGACAGGGCCAGGAGGCCACGTAGCGAGGGTGGGGGACCTCGGGTGCTCCGGGTTAGACCGGTAGCAGGTTGGGTCCTGCATACCAGGTTGTATGGGATGAGTTGCCCTATGCTGCTTGACACGGGTGCAGCTGTGTCGCTACTAGACAACCAAACTTACATGTCTATACAGGTGGACATGAGACCTCCCCTTAAACCTCTGAAAACACAGCTTCGCACTGCGGCTGGGGGTTTAATGAAGAGCTTGGGAGAGACTACCCTCGAATTTTCCCTCAATGGGATGAGACTGGCACAAGAAGTAGTGGTGGCTGACTTGCCTGATCGTGGTGGGATACTGGGCCTGGATTTCCTGCATGATCAGGACTGCGAAATGTCGATGCGGGAAGGAATCCTGAGGATAGGTAAGTTTACCTTCGCCTTGTCGCAGGAGGGCAAGCAGGACCAGGTGGCTCGTGTCCGACTAGAGAAGTCACTAGCCATCCCACCTTCCACTGAGGTCGTGGTCACAGGGATTGCAGAAAATAAGTTGCAGTATGCCAAGGGTAGCGACGCCTTGTTGACCCCTAGCGGGCGGTTAATGTCTGCAACCCAAGTAGTGGCAGGTGCATCCCTTGTAGGCTGCGGTACTAGGCATGTGCCTGTGGTGCTCATGAATCCCACAGATGAGACAATCTTCCTGCGCAAGGGTGGCATAGTGGGGACCTTGCAAGCACTGCCCAGCGGTGAAGTAATCGAGGTGCCCCAGGTTGAGTCAGATGCCACTGGGGAAGGTGTGATTGACACGCGTCAGGTGACAGCATCTGATGCTGCAGACTTGCCTCCTGCATTGGAGAAGTTAGCAACCGAGGTGTCTCCAGAGTTGACAGTAGGTCAGCAAAACCGGGTTCGGTCACTGCTCCGGGAGTATTCAGACATCTTCTCGGAGACAAACGACACATGGGGGACTACCGATCTGGTTAAGCACCGTATTGATACGGGTCAGGCTTACCCGATACGTCAGCGCGCTCGTCACCTTCCTGTGGCTCAGCAGGAGGTCGAGGCCAGAGAGATCCAGTCCATGCTTGATAAGGGTGTCATTGAGCCGAGCACCAGTTCCTGGAGCAGTCCGGTGGTTCTTGTGAAGAAAAAGGACGGAAGTACACGCTTTTGCGTTGATTACCGTAAACTCAATGATGTGACGCGAAAAGATGCATATCCGTTACCATTGATCACCGACACTCTAGATGCACTGGCTGGCTCCGAGTGGTTTTGCACCCTGGATCTGGCCTCCGGGTATTGGCAGGTGGCCATGGATGAGCGTGACAAAGAGAAGACAGCCTTCATAACCAGACAGGGCCTCTTCCAGTGGAAGGTGATGCCTTTCGGCTTGTGTAATAGCCCAGCGCTTTTTGAAAGGCTGATGGAATTGGTACTGAGAGGCCTGTGCTGGCGGAGCTGTCTGGTATACCTCGATGACGTCATCGTATATGGCAAGTCCTTTGAGGAGACCCTAGATCGGCTGACCACTGTGTGGGAACGCTTCAGAGAGGCTGGCCTGAAGATGAAGGCCAAGAAATGCAATCTGTTTCAGACTGAGGTGCCCTACCTGGGGCATATTGTGTCCCGGGCAGGTATTTCGACAGACCCGGCTAAAGTCTCCGCTGTGCGGGACTGGCCACGACCGACCACGGTAAAAGAGGTACGGAGCTTCCTTGGGCTGGCGTCTTATTACAGGCGTTTCATTCCCGGCTTTGCGAGGGTGGCAAATCCCCTGACAGCTATGACAAGGAAGAAGGCTCCGTTCGAATGGTCGGACCGTAAGGAGGAAGCCTTTAGGGCTCTGCAGCAGGCTTTGTGCGAGTCGCCAATTCTGGCCTACCCCACTAGGGAGGATCCCTTCATCCTTTACACGGATGCCAGCAATGATGCCATGGGATGCGTCGTTGCCCAGCAGCAACCTGATGGGGAGAAGGTGATAGCCTATGCGTCGAAAACGTTCAGTCGTGCGCAGAGCCGCTATTGTACAACACACCGGGAGTTGTTGGCTGTGGTGACCTTCATCAAACAGTTCAAACACTACCTGTGGGGTCGACCATTCACTGTCGTAACTGACCACGCCTCACTGACTTGGCTCTTGCACTTCAAGGACGCGGAAGGTATGGTGGCCCGTTGGCTAACCACCCTGGGGACGTATGACTTCACCATTGTTCACCGTCCCGGTGCGTCCATAGGCCATGCAGATGCGTTGTCGCGCAAGGTGACCAGACCCTGTAAGCGTGCAGAGTGTGTCGACTGCTTACCAAGGAGGGTAGCTAACGCGAGTCTGGCAGCTGACGCCTCACGCGACACCTCTGAGCTGTCACCGCTACAGAGGGTGGAAGATGACCGACCTCTGATAGGTTGCGGTGCTGAATCTGCAGTGATGGAGATCGTTGCAGAAGGTGACAGGTTCGATTCCCAACTGCCAATTGCTAGTGGAGAGGCGAGTGATAGAGGCCTGGAGGCAGAAGTAGCTATGCTACAGTGGGCCCCGGGTGTGACTCTGGATGACATTCGCCGCTGGCAGAGCGAAGACGAGGGTGTGGCCTGTATGCTGGAGTGCAAGAAAAGCCGTACACACAGGCCACCATTCGCTCAGGTGAGAGATCAGAGTTACACGACCAAGTGTCTCTGGCAGCAATGGGATCGCCTGCGGGTGCGGAATGACATTCTGTACCGTGAAAAGAAGGCGAGCTGTGACACACAGGCTATCACGCAGCTGGTAGTCCCACCGCCCATGCGGAGGAGGTTATTTCTGTCTGTGCATTGCGATAGGATCGGTGGTCACATGGGCCACAGCAAGTCACTTGCTTCCCTGAAGAGGCGCTATTATTGGCCACGCATGTCGGCTGATGTGAGCCGCTGGCTGACCTTGTGTCGTGACTGTGGTCAACGGAAACCAGCGTCAGTTCCTCACAAAGCACCTCTCACACAGATGCCTGTTGGTGTACCGTGGGAACGGTTGGCTATGGACCTGATAGGACCTATGCCCGACACGGCAAGTGGGAACAAGTATGTGCTGGTAGTCGAGGACTACTTCACAAAGTGGGTCGAGGGTTTTCCCATTCCTAACAAGGAAGCCCAGACGGTGGCTGACAAGCTGGTTACGGAGGTGTTTTGCCGTTTCGGCTGCCCCAGACAGCTGCATTCAGACCGGGGACGAGAATTTGACAACAAGATTCTCAAGGAGATCTGCCGCATCATGCGGATTGACAAAACGTTTACCACACCTTACAGGCCGCAATCAGATGGCCTTGTGGAGAACTTCAACAGGTCTCTCCAGGACATGGTTTTCACCTATGCCAGACTGCATCCGCAGGACTGGGAAGACCATCTTCCATATGCCCTCTGCGCGTACCGTGCCACGGAACATCGCAGCACTAGGGTGTCCCCCTTTCGTATGCTGCTGGGCCATGAGGTCACGCTCCCACTAGACTTGCAGGTGGAGGGTCCACCCAGTGATAGGAGGCAGATGTGTGTCACAGAGTACTGTGAGTGGCTATGTGATGCCATGGAGATAGCTCACAGCATAGCTCGTCGTGAGAGCCGGAAGGCGGCCACACGCCAGAAAACCGCGTACGATATGCGTGCTACGCCGGTGTCCTTCCCAGTGGGTAGCTGGGTGTGGCGTTATTGCACAGCCACTGCCAAGGTCAAGGGTGGTGTCAGGTGGTCTGGCCCATTCCTGGTGATCGCTCGTCCCTCTGGTGTCAATGCCACCGTTCAACGGTCGCCGACTGAGAGGCCAGTGATCGAGCACGTCGATCACCTGAAGGAGTATGTGGTCGATCCTGATGAGCCACTGACCAGCTGGCTGGATGGAAATGGAGCAGGGCCCAGCAGTGACACTCCTGACGTGGCTGGTGCCCCTCCTGCGCGTGATGTGGTGAGAGGGGAGGGTACCCCTCGTGATAATGTGAGAGGGGAGGGTACCCCTCGTGATGATGTGGGAGGAGAGGATACGTCTCGTGATGTGGTGCGAGACGATGATACCACTGGTGAGGTGGTGAGAGGAGACGATACTCCTGGTGATGAGGTGGCCGGAGGTGACATGATGGATAGTCTGGTGGCCCCAGAGGAGAATGCTACGGGTCTTGACCCAGTGGGGGATGGTGAGGATGGTCCTCCTCTCAGACGTGGGGCGAGGATACGTCGACCCCCCCAACGCCTAGATATGTAGGGCGTCGCACCGGTGGATGTTGCTCGGGTTGTAAGGGTCTTGGGAATTTATGGTTCAGGCGGTGTAGTGGGGCACAGGATTCGGTTAGGTGGTTGGGCGGGGCACGATATTGGTGCCATAGGTTCCACGCAGTGTAAGCGGTGGTTGTTGTTTTTTTTTCCTTTCAGCTGTTTCTGAAGCACTGGGTGACATTCTGGATCCAGGCAGATCACTTCGGTGACGCCGTCCAGCATCAATCCCCAACTGTGAAGTAGAGGGCGGTTTACGTTACAGCCAGGTTGCCTCAGGTCGTCTTGAGCCTGTTGCGCCTGGCGTAATAGTATATTCCGTTTTTTTAGCTGTACTCTCGAGCCGCCGACCACGGTGTGCCTCCACAGGGTGTTGGCCTGGTATGGGATGTAACCGAGACAAATGACTGCCGGCAGGTGTATTGGGCTGGCTTTGGAGTACATCCACGGTGTGAGCTGGTGTGTTATCTGGGTAGGCGGTATGAGGGGGCGGGTCTGGTATTATAGCCATCATGTCGACTGGTTACTCGGTACGTTAGTTATTGTATGTTAATGTTTCAGTATGTCGAGATCTTTTCAGTAGCCAAATTTTTCTTCAACAAACTGACTACATTACTGTCATTATTATTACTAATGCGATTGCATAAATTTTTTTTTTCTCTGTATCATGTTTGACTATATGTCATATCGTTTAAATTCTATGTCCAGAGTATGGATGTTACATTTTCATTCTGGTTCAGTCTATTGTTTAAAACAACGCAACATGCTTGTTGTTGCCACCGGACTGTCGGAGGCTTACGTCTAGTAGAACCCACTGAACCGCTTGCGGTAGTAGTGGTGACCTTGCTTGTCGAATTGCTAGTGATTAAATTTACAGCCTGTTTATTGAGTAATTTGGGGTTGATATTTGTAAAACACGATGACCTATGTGTAAAGCGTGAAAGTAATGATCACCCGACTACACTTGCTGTTGTGAAGTTGTCTGAATACAGATGGACTCAATGACCTCGCTCGTCTAACGGCTGCCTTGGTGCCTGGTTGACTCCGTGACGGGACCGCAAGGAGCCCCAGCAGGGCGCTATATAGTGCCTGTTACGTTAGGGCGGGAGCCGTTCTAGCCGCTCTGCCATCTCTACAGCCGCCGGACTCTTACGGGAACCTTCAAGGCCCGGACGCCAGCAGCGTCACCAGTTTGATTGGTGTCCGCGGCGTCATCATCGGCGTCCGCGGCGGCATGGGCGCCCACCGTATCAGCAGCGTCCTCGGCATCATGGGCGTCACCGGTATCATTGGTGACCGCGGCACACATCGGCGGCGTGACCGCCAGCATCGGCGTGCGCGACAACACGGCGTCGTCATCGGCGGCAGCATCGGCGCCCGCGACAGCTTCGGCGTCCGAGACAGCATCGGCGTCCGCGACAACATCGGCGTCCGCGACAACTTCGGCGCCCGCGCCAGCTTCGGCGTCCGAGACAGCATCGGCGTCCGCGACAACATCGGCGTCCGCGACAACTTCGGCGTCCGCGACTGCTTCGGCGTCCGCGACAGCATCGGCGTCCGCGACAGCTTCGGCGTCTGCGACAGCATCGGCGTCCGCGACCGCATCGGCGTCCGCGACAGCATCGGCGTCCGCGACCGCATCGGCGTCCGCGACAACAACGGCGGCAGCATCGGCGTCCGCGATAGCAGCGCCTGTTACTGCAGCTGCGACGCTCACTGGCTGCCCGGATGGCGACGACGTCCATGACGACGTCGCCACCTGTGGTCGCTACAGCAGTGGACATCCTGGCTGCTGCGGCAGCCGACACTAAACTTTGCTAGCGTCAGGACCGGCCCAGCCGGCGGTTGTGACTGTTTCGGGGCATCCTCTGCGCGCTGGGCGTGACCATGTGGTGGCGTCGGTGCCGCAGGGCCTCGGGACGTGGCCTGGGCGCCAGCACAGAATCGCTGCGCGGTCGGCCACTTCGGTGACCCAGTGACATCTCTGCGTCGCGGAGCGATACGGACTTTGCCGGGCTTGGCTATGCCGCCTATGAGACAGCGTCCACAACATCACACAGCTGCCATTGAACTCTATTACTACCGTGTGTTCGGCTGTTAATATATGTGGTCATTACTGTGTTTATAGGTCATTCGATATATTGTCTAAATTGGGTTTACCATAGTTAGGCTTATGCCTTACATTTTTTTATTTTTTTATTTTTTTGATTATTTCCCCATTTGGATATATTCGTTCGAGGGCGAACGTTTTGAAGGGGGGGGGGAGTGTGGTATTCGGGTGCCCATGCTTTTGGCCCCGAGTGTAGTCTCGCGAGCGTCGCGATAGCAACCGAAACGGTGATGTCACCGCTTGGCTTGGGACTGGGCGGTGAGTCAGCGGGGAGGCAGCGAGCGAGACGGTCGCACTTTTTTAGGTAGAAATAGTTTTGAGTTCCTGGATAACCGCCCTGCGGAGCAAGGGGCTGGCAGCAGTTCTACCAATTGCTGCCAGGTAAGTGACACCGACTACGGAGTTGTAACTTGTGTTTTATTTGGGTTTAAGGGTGTTTTAATAAATCATTGAAACTTTAACCACTTCGTTTCGCCTCAGTGCCTTCGCCACCACGTGTTAACGTAAGACCGAATTCGGAACGAACACCCAGTTGGGGTTGTCGAAATTAAGTTTAGATCCAATTAGAATAACACAACGAGAAGTACATCAAAGTAAAGACACTCCCCCCCCCCATTCCTAAAATATCACAGATGTATGCTTAAAATATGTGGAAATAGATTGATGTAAAATTAAGCTCATGGTCGTAAAAATGTGCTGGATAAATTTAATTTCGTTGAAATATAGTTATGACTGATACACTGAATATTTACGGACATCTTGTGTCGCATTACGCATTAATTTACACCAGTTACAATGTATTTCACGGGGAAGAAGATTACTGCGAAGTGTATTTATTGCTCTAGACCATGCCAGTAATGAATTGAATGTAATATATAAAAGGAACATGTAAATAACAACACATTCAGTTGGAAACATGGATATAGTATGGCCTATGAACAGAGCTATTTATATCTTCATTGCCTACCTTGTATTTAGATATCCTGCATAAAATAGGTATATTTACTGTTCAAGAGAATTCAATATGGCATATCAAACGATAAAGACATTATTATTATTTCAGCAATACCTCAAAGTGGCAGTACTAAATTAAGGTATTGTGTCAATGGAAACAGACAAGGCTTCATATTATAGCTAACATTAAAAAAAATTAATATGAGCATATCGAGATTTTTCATAACCATAATTTTGATAACTTTAGTAAAATGTTACTTTTCATCCAGGCCCTTGTGATGGGAAGGCATTGGAGAGGGCTAGACTCCTACAAAAGTGTATTGGCTGGATGGGTGCAAACCGTGCAGCATACGAAAACAGACACTGGATTTGTGTTCATGACCCAAGTGCGTCCTTCCCAAACGGGTAACAGAGGAGCCCCATAAGCCATGGGCTGCAGTAGACCTAGCCCCATCAGATGGCTTGTTATGGATTTTATATTGTTCTATTTCCATAACAGCCACACCGTATTTCCCCATTTTTGGTCCCAAACACCGTGAGAGGTCCACTTTACAAGTTGTTAGAGGTTTCTATACAAAACACCCACCTTTAAAGTTGCTCATTTAGCAAATTCATTTGTACACGGTGTTTACAGAATACGGAATCAACAGATCTCACCTGCCAAACTCATTTATTCTTGACAAAATTAATATTTGAAATCGGTTTATTTGCCGCCCACCGACAACATCGGGAGCTCCAGTGAAGTTCGTGTGCAATTTATGCGTGCGTTCCACGTCACAATCCTGTGGTCCGATCAATTGCGCAATGCGTTTTTGTAATTCACACCCGGTTTCGGCTTCCGGTTCCGAAATTTATGGTAATTTTACATTCGATGCATATTCATGTCGCGGGATTTGGAACATAGCGCGTGGTTTGAAAGTTGAAAGCGAGATCGCCTGACGTCTTCAGCTGTTCAGCGTAAGTGCTGTTTTCTTGTTTCCACACATACAATAACTTTTTTTATGCGTTTGGAGGTCTTATATCTTCCTTAACGGCAATTCTATTAAGTAGTCAGGAATCTATAGAACAATCTGTAACATTTGGCTAATCCACAGACACAGTCATGCCTTCGGGGAAAACTGATAAACGAATGACAACAAAACCTGTGCTGCTGCATGTGACGTTGTTTCACGGGTCCGTTTCACCCAGACACTGACACATATGATGTCCCTGAAACTGAAAGTTAAGACGTTACAGTATTGACACTTGTTACTGGAGACTGTACTAAGCTTAACAAGTGTCAAGACGGCAACGTCTGAACTTTAAGGCTAACACTGACAGAGACACGGTTAACTGTTGTGCGGAGCAACAAGTTGTCTTCCATTCTAATAACACTTTAATTACAACTCCAAGTAGGCCTAGCCCCAATCATCATAACATTGGGCTTGGCAGCTAGAGATCTTGGCGCAAGTGCCCCCAGGTAAGCCCGCTTCTCTAGGGGCACAACGGTAACAATGTTAAAATCCTTCGACGTTGTAGGGAATCGACTGTAGCTTTTATTATAATGTGTGCTCGAACAATCATAGTGTTTACGTATTCTATATACCTTGATCTATCATCTGACATCAATAAAGTGTGTCGACACCAGGTTGTTTCGGTTATATTTTCGCGAAGAAATGTTGGAACACACAACTGTTCCCGACCAGCCATCCGCCATATTTGTTTTTGGCGGATGCCGGTACCCGTGAATGCGACTTGGTTCCTCCTCTCCGTTACATATGACTCTCCGCTAGAGGGCCTTGTCAGTCGCTCACTTTGAACTTACGGACAATAGCAGCGCCCTCTTTCACAGGTCATTGACTGTTACAAAGTTTGGGACCCAGGCAACAAATAGTTCGAATGGTGGCGGGATTCGCCAGGTGGCGCTGCATACGCATGGCGGTTGGTAGGGAAACGTTGCATGCTCCAAAATTTGTTTGCGAAAATATGACTGCAACAATCTAGTGTTGACACGCTTTCTTGATGACAGAAGATAGAACAAGGTATATACAACACGTAAGCACTATAATTGTACGCGCCCACATAATAATGAAAGCTACAGTCGATTCCCTACTAACGTCGAAGGATTTTAACATTGTTACCGTTGTGCCCCTAGAGAAGCGGGCTTGCCTGGGGGCACTTGCGCCAACTAGAGATCATGGTGTCTGCAATATAATGGGTGGTGTATACTAAAGATATTGACTTATTGTGGTTAGTATAAGTTGAGGAGCTTTATGTGAATTATTGATATATCTAATATTAAGGACAATCATAATTTTATGTGTTAAGTTATGGGTTTTCATAATTTTTAGGATATGTATAAGTCTTATTAGCTATTTTCAGGACATAAAAACTAAGAAAAAGGCCCAAACTAAATTTTGTTGCATTCAAAATTATACAAGAGAAATATCAATATAGAAAGGTAGACCTTGGCACTTGCGCCAAGGGTAGACCTAGTTCAACTGCGTACAGAATAAAATACATGTACATGAATATCATATACCGGTATTACTGAGCCTCAGTTTTACGATTTATGTCAAGATTTGCTACTTCGTCAAAAAGAAAATCTCATCAAATTTTATCTCATCCAAGGAAGCTTAAATTTGTCAAGTGCCTATGACATGGAAACATTCTTGAATAAAATAGTTTAAATGACACCCCCCTGATCTAACTACAGGGCCACCTAAGAGCCTAACGGCATGTGGATCCATGGTTCGCACCCTGCCTTACCCATGTCTGTGTGGTCACAGGATAAATATCCCATGTTCTTCTTCGCAAGGTGTATGGGTTTACCCCCAGGGACATTCCTCTACTCTGCCTTCCTTCCCACATTGATGCGATATCACCAAAAGTGGTTTAAGTATCATGAATATACAACCAACCGACCTAAACTCAGAACTTTTTGTAATCTTATAGGCACACAATATATAAACTGTTTAATTTGTACCCGAAAGATACGAGATATGCGTCGTCTACATAATCTATATTGATATGGTATAATAAAACGGTATGTAACATTACTGAGAGCTTCATTCTTATTTTATATATTCGTTACGGCAGTGTCAGGAATCTAATTGTACTTTAGACTCCTGGGCTAGTCGTTATATGGGACAATACTTTAAAGTTACTATTTCAACAAATTTTGCGGCGGGGGTGTTCTGTCAGATCACGTGAGGCGCCGCGGCTGTTGGAAAAGCTGTAAACACTGTATAACACTCTGCCTCAAGGAGGCGCTGCCAGTCGCGAATCCTGGTCAATAACGAAAGTTAGTCGTTGGCGCTCGCCCTAGCGGAGATTACTTCATGCGTGTTACGTCACCAGCACATCAACGTCACTGTACACACGTTTTTTCTCCGCCAGATTTGGATCACAATGAATGTTTACTTTTTGTTGTAATAGTAACTTTAATTATATATAAAAACAATTACCCCTGCGGTACTCTACACTCCGTGTAATATTTTGGCGTAAATTAGTGACCACTGTCGACATGTACCTGTTGACGTTCTGAACTATAGCCACGCAAATAATTTTTATTAAACTTGTTCCGCACATTGTTATGGATTGCTAAATCATTATATTAACCCCTTTTGGTAGCCGGGAACAGCCGCAAGTGCCAGGCTCTACACACTAAAGCACAAACAGCCGCTAGCGCCAGGCTCTACACAGTATAACACAAATCCCTACCAGAACCTCACTGGGTAGGCGGGAACAGCCGCCAGTGCCAGGCTCTACACACTATGACACAAATCCCTACCAGAACCTCACTGGGTAGGCGGGAACAGCCGCCAGTGCCAGGCTCTACACACTAGAACACAAATCCCTACCAGAACCTCACTGGGTAGGCGGGAACAGCCGCCAGTGCCCGGCTCTACACACTACAGCACAAACCACTTCACAAATGGAGATATGTTATTTTGCATGTGGACGTGCTTCTCTAACACTTCCAAGGAAATCATGCGCGTTTTTAGGTGCTTGCTTGACGTTTCGAGGCACTAAAGTAGCCCGATCTGGATCCGCCCTTTTGTGAGACCCTTTCGGGCGCCCCCTCTTGACAGTACCCCTGCCATGAGGCAATCCTTTGCGTCGCCGCATGGTTCCCGAGGAATTTACGGCTATTATCTTTCCTGATAAAATATGCCCTCCGATTATCTTAGCTCTTTTGGGATACTTCCATCTACTGCCTGAATTTCCGAATTGATGCAACATGTTGGATAGGACATTGGAAGACATACCCTTTTTAGATGCCGTAGCGGAATACTTGTCACAAAAGGCATTGACGCCTTTGACAAACGAAACATCGCCTTGTAGGAGGCGCTCTTTGATGTCCGATACAACAAAATTAAACTTTTGTGAGACTTGACTTAACAATGTATCACACTCCTTCTCTGAATCTGACTCACAAACCGATGACCAATCAGAGCATGCGTCATGAGATTTGCTTCCCATCGGAAGCGAGGAAACACTTTGCTTGGTGGGTTCCTCTTCTTCGTTACCCACAGGAGGCACACACTTTTCGTTCAATCCAACGAAGAAGTTTTGCGGGACAGTGTTCTCTCCCATGGCAATCCTTGCAAAGTTTTGCGGGACAGTATTCTCTCCCATGGCAATCCTTGCAAAGTTTTGCCGTCCCTTTGGGCCAGTGGGCAGCGCAAAGTATGACGAAACCCCTGTGTAATGAAGGACTGCGGCCTGATGCTTGCACAACTTACCATTATTTCCATACAAACAAGAACAAATGCCATGTTGTATGTCCAAGCCAATACAGAACGTCCGATTTCGAGCTTTTCACATAATATTCACCATCACTAGCCAGCTTGGTAATATCCTCAGGACCTATATCACCAATAGTTAAGCCAAGAAATTTCGAGGAAATGTAGTAATCAGAACGCTGATGAGCTAGCGATAGAAGCCTACGCTGTACATACATTTCCAGGGTTTCACTTAGGAACTGGAACATTTGAGACAAGTTATATGCTTTAGTTCTTTGGAAAACGGTTTCCTTAAGAATACGAATTCCAGACTCCGCATAATTATTTGTGGAGTGGCCCCCGCATTATGAAATCCTTGCGGTTGGTTATTACCCAATCCTGCTTCCTTTTCCACCTTGAATTGTATTAGTGCAAGAAGTGTGGATATTCCACTTTTACAAGTCGGGAATCAAGCAACGCCTTGTTAGCGCAATCCATTTCGATAGTTGAATCGGCATACAGTACTGTTCGGAATAGCCGGAGCAACTCTTGTCGGTGACCATTATCTCAAATGCTATTTTTCGCATTCCACAGCCACCTACCAAAGGCCAACACGTTCCTAATCCCTGACGCTCTGCCTGACAATCGTCAGTCATGAAAACTCTCGGACCAACATCTCCCTTTCCATGGAAAGCAGACTCTGCTTCAAGAAATCAAACCCAGAGGACAACGTAACGACGACGCCCAAAGGAAGTCCTTCGGCAGGGGTTGCCGCTGACAATATGAATGTAGCACAAGAGAAAGCGCCTAGGGATGATGTCGCATCACAGAACACGAGCTCCGCACATTGTGGTATAAATTTGTGCACTCTCGACATGATTGGAGTACACACTGCCAAAATGAATGGGACTTCTGTTTCAGCACAGATCTTTTTACTAATATTGTAACTATGATCTGCGCCGTTATCTTTAGAGGATGCGTCATAAGGCTGAACAATGGCTTTTCCCCCAATCTTCTGGTTTTCGTTGTTGTATTTATCAACCTTACCCTTGAGGTCATTAAACATAGCTTCACCATTAAGAGGCCCAATTTCCTCCTGCAACCAATTCCTGCATGTTGTAGATGTCGGATTTACACGCCGATCGGCTAGCTTTATTTGCAAGTTGCGAGGGTCTTCTGAAAGTTGAATGTCAGTCTCAACTATTAACTTGGCCGACGCCGGGGAGTGACCGCTTTTAAACAGGGAGACAATTTTATCTTTTGTCTCAGCCTTGATATCCAAGAAGCTTAACTGGTGAGCAGTGCCAATCGGATGCGAATGACAGTAGTCCATATCAATTTTACAGCGTAACTTCATTTTCTTATTCGAGAGTATCCTAGCCACCACTTTAGACTTACATCCAGCCATTTTTGTTCGATTTCTATTCGTCAAGTTACAGGCTACGGATGTCCTTTTCTTTTTCGCGGCTCAAATACTTTCTTTGAACGATGGCTGCTACAATGACGCATCACGACAACACGACAATAGGGCATCATTTAAGCTTTTATTGAATGTCAAAATCATAATCTTGGGTTTACTATTAATCATGTTATTGGCTATACAAGGTATTTCTTTTGATACTGAACTAATTATTGTCTAAATATTTTAGTAATTTTGTTAAGAAGCTTGTTAAGCAATTTGTAACCTATTTCTCACGGAAAGCAATTAACATAAGAATGTAACTCTTGAGCTGTTATAATATTGTAATTTTTTCATAATGGTTGGTTAGGTCAAATATTGTTTTTAATTTTTTTTTATGCGAATTTGCATATATTTAATGACATTTAACTAATTTTTTTGAGGTTTGATATCTTAAAGTTGGCTATATATCTTTACTGTTATATTTCTTTACAGATCTACTAAAACAGTTTTGGCATTTGTAAAGCATCAGAATCAAAGTAAGCCCATTTTTAATATGATTACTGTTACAATGTACTTCAGTTTTAATTTTTTTTTTATTAAATCCCAGTATATATTATTGTATATTTGTATTAATTCTGCAATGTATGTCATAAATCATGATATATTCGTAAAGAGAATTTTTTTCACTTTTATTTCATACTAAGCTGATAATCCTACGTCTAATAGTTTTCATGTTATAGAATGAGGTCACTTTTCTATTATTTATCCAAATTTAGCTTAATAAAATTGGGCTATTTTTTTTTTCAAAAAAATGTAACTTCACTAATATTAGGGCTAGACAAAAAAGAAAACCACTTTTGAACTCCTCTTCCTAATGCGTAATTAAATAGTGACTTTTAAAAATGATTTTTACCATTAAAAAAAATCACCTTACGTTACTACCCCAGGCAAGCCCGCTTTCTAGGGGCACAACGGTGTCCATGCAAAGTTCTTTAGACGCCAGTCGGGAATCGACTGTAGCCTTTATCATTATGTAAGCGCCTACAATTATAGTGCTTACGTATTCTATATACCTTGTTTTATCTTCTGACATCAAAAAAGTGTGTCAACACTAGGTTGTTTCGGTTATATTTTCGCGAAGAAATATGACATATGTGTGAAGCCGCCCCCCCCCCCCCACCCCTCCCGCCCAAGATTGAGGCGTCTGTGCTCTCACGGTACTCATCTTAGGTTACATAAACTGGTTATTTCAGTTTGGGAAATGCTGATGTATTAAATTTATTACAAGCTTAATACGAGAAATCGCCGTGACGTCATATTTTTTGCTGCGGTCCGGTGAAGGGGCAAAAAGACTTCCGGTTTTGCGTTGCGCGCGTAAACAACAATGGTGAAATCTTGCTGTGTTTGGGGTTGTACTGCTCGTTATCGGCCTAACACAGGGTTAGGTTTTTTTAGTTTTCCGAACCCAAGAACAAAAGAAGGTGCAGCTCAAAGGGTCGCATGGATTTCCAAGCTAAAGCGGGCTCCAGTTGGAACCAAAGGTTAGTTTACACATCATCATAACGCACCCACTCAACTCACTGGCACTGCGTAAACAGTGTCGTCTGCCTATCGTCTACCCAAGAGTGGGCAGACCACCCACCCTCCTTTGCTTAGAACATGCCTAGATAGCCGTAATGTGGCTGCATTATAAACAGATGTGATGCACTGCCATGCAAGATAACAGGCAGCTCTTGGCTAAATTTGGAACCTTTACTACAAAACATGGCACGATACATGATTGTCAATTGAATTGTCATAAGGCTTGATTGAGGCAGGGTATCACACTCACAGCTGACACCTCTACAGTCCATGGCACAGCCATAACTTAGTAAGTGAATCGACTGACACAGATAGGAGTGCAGGGGTTGGGGGGGGGGGGTTGTATGATTGCAAGCAAGTGAATCGACTGACACAGATAGGAGTGCAGGGGTTGGGGGGGGGGGGGGGGTTGTATGATTGCAAGCAAGCTAAGCAGTCACTGATCCATAATTTGGGGTCTTTTGTACAAAACTTTAGACTAAGGTAAGAGGGAGGGGGATCAGGGATATAAAGTTGCACGTGGAGTTCTTTCCCGCCAAAACTAAGCCTAGGCAAAATTTATATCAAAATTTGCAGAAAACTCGATTGTTTCATTCTATTAATTCAGAAACCTGATAAACATCGCCGTTTCGGCTGTGGTGTGGCAAACGTGTCTAGCCCGGGACACCACAGAACTCGGTCGCAGCACTGCTACTTATATCAAAGCATCGCGAAGCACACAAACCGATGACGTTTACCACTAAAATGAAAACTTGTGGTAAATTGATATCACGGACAAGGCTAAGAGACACTATTTGGCAGTCTGGTATGGGTGGAGTATAGATAAAAGAAGTCTTGAATGATTCAAGGACTGATTCTTATATGTATTTTGACCTCATTAGTTTTGGCGGGAAACAGCTCGACATGCAACTTTAAAGCCAAATAGGTGGTCAGGAAAATAACATGGAAGGTCCAGTTTCGAAAAGGAGTTCACTTGCACCTTGAGCCTCCCCCGCCCCCACTCTGGATCAACCACTATTGCAACATGCATGTCAATTAAGGCTTGAAATAAAACATTAAAAAGACTGTCTAATCTGATTTTTCTTCTGATTGTCTCAATAGATTTATTCTTGTTAACTAACCTGTAGATCTATCTCATAAATTTTATATAATGCATTATATATAATATATGTATAAAGGGACACCATCCAAGAGACATGATGGAATGGTATCAACCGCTTCATGTGCTTCATGGGAACCGAGCAAGTGGGATCTTGTTTGTGGAAGACATTTTTTGACGAGTAAATACATATATAAGATATATAAGTGATAAGGAACTAGCTGTTCAGTTATCATATTTTTATGTTTAATTTGTTTGTATTTTAATATATACATTTTTATATATGTCAGTTTATAATTACATTTTTTTATTGATATTTAATTGTTGGGTTGTTTTTCCATCTCTATTATGTTATATTATATTATATATAGACTACTATTATATTATCTAGACTACCAGAATTTGCAGTGGAGTTAAATTCATGCTGCCATACAAATATCTTATATATAGTGATTTAAAATATCAAACCAGGCATACATACTTTGCAAGATGTACTGTTATTAAGAATATGTTTAGGTTTTTAATCTTTTTACATTTGAAAGGTATTTGATATATATGATATAAATATATATAGTTTGTAAATATGTTTTCTTTAAAACAAATGTTGTACTTTAGCAAATTTAATGATTTACAATTCAATTATTTAGAGTAGAGCTGAACAATAGTTTTTGTAATTAAACAGAAGCTTTGCTAGGCTACATACTACAGATACCTTAAGATGATATATGCCCACAAGTATAGATACATATATGTTAATATTGTTAATATTACTATTACCAGGGTATATTTCATTTCTATAGCAATTATATAATAAAAAAAAATTCTGCGAAATTGTTTCAGATAAGCCAAACTGTGATCCTGCCCATCCAGACTATTATCCATCACTGTTTATGGAACAACATGATAAGTCTGATGAGCAGGATTCCAAACTCAGCAGATATGAGAGGCGGCAGCTGCGGGTGAGCAACAGGTTGGAAGAGGTGTCAGCTTCTCCAGCTTCTGCTGTCACAGCTCCACCACAGTCCCCATCACCTGAGTGCGACCCTGATGAGGTGTGCTCCCTGAGACATAGTCACTGAACTGGAGGGGGAATGCACTATGTTGAAGGTAGAGGTGGAGGCCCTCAGGCGGGAGCGGGCGGCGCTAAAGGAAGCCCTTGATGGTAAAGCCAGACAAGACGAAAATTATCAGGATTCAAAGATTAAGTTTTATACCGGCATTCCTTCTCTGGCTGTCTTTACGTTCATTTTTAGTTTAGTCGAAACTTTCGTTACAAATAGAAGCTGTATTAACAAAAAGGACCAAATTTTGTTGACGCTGACAAAGCTCAGACTTGGTCTACAAAACAAAGACTTGGCGTTTAGATTCGGCATCGCTTGTTCAACTGTATCTGCAATAATTAACCAATGTATTCCTCTCCTTTCTCAACGACTTAACTTTCTGATCAGTTGGCCCAGTAGAAATACTATCACTAGAAATATGCCCACATCTTTTAAAAGGAAATTCAAGAACTGCCGATGCATTATTGATTGTAGTGAGTTTTTCATAGACCGCCCTTTCAACTTGAAAACACGAGCACAGACTTGGTCAAACTACAAACACCATCACACATTAAAAGCACTCATTGGCATCACCCCATATGGTTCAATATCTTTCTTGTCGAAATTTTGGGGTGGACGTATTTCGGATAAAGAACTAACGCTCAGGAGTCGTTTTTACGAGAAATTGGAGTGCGGTGATCAAATCATGGCTGATAGGGGTTTTACCATTGCCCAGGAATTAGCCACCTACGGGGCTCATCTAGTTATGCCTCCTTTTATTGCTGGTCGGAAGCAGCTGCCTGGGGGTGTCGTTCATAAAGCGAGGCAGATTTCGCGTTTTCGCATCCATGTAGAACGGGCAATAGAGAGGGTAAAAAACTATGCAATTCTGAAAAACAGCTTGCCTTTAACATTGATACCACTGGCTGACGATATTTTGTCTATTTGTGGGTCGTTGACAAATCTCCAGCCGAAACTTATAAAATGAACGTTCGTACGTACGACTGTGGTTTCCATTATGATCTCATCTATTGATATTTATGGCTGAACTATAGTCTTGGATATGTCGTTCGTTCTTGTATGATATTAAATGAAAAGGAAAGAGATATATATAGTGTACAGTTTTTATTCATATCTTGACCAGTTTGCATGATGGCATTCTTCAATATAGTAGAAATTCAGTTCCTTCCACGCAAGGGATAAATAATAAAGGGATACACTAGAATTTAGAAACTGTGCTCCTGATCGAACCAGTGGAACAACACAAGTAGTCCTGCCATGCAGACGGTTGGTACTTTAGAAGCAGTAAAGACCTTATGTTCAGCGTGACCCGTTGCACATTAAATGTAAATAGTTTTACAAGACATATTTCAAGATGGCTTAAATTGTATTCGATACATGTTACTTACTGGTTTATGTACTTCCAGCGTGAAAGATACGTGTACACTTTATACCTTCAAATTGAACGGGCTTAATTCAGTTCTAACTCATTGTACGTGCATGTTGCCTATACAACTCTTATATAATTCTTTGGAATAGATATGGTTCACTGAATCGACTCATCTTAACCTGCTTTGTTATTCATTACGTGCAGTCCCAATATTATGAAGTTTATTATCACTTCATTGTTACCAATACCATATGTATCTCAACACAGACATAGCGCTGAGACACTGTAGTCTACGATTAAATAGTAATTTATGACGGGGCTTATCCGATCATAATATAAGTCCTATTTCTAGATGGCTTAAATTGTATTCAATACACGTTATTCACTGACGTCTGTAATTATAGCGTGAAAGATACGTGTACGCCTTATACCTCTAAATTGAACGGGCTTAATTCAACTCTAACTCATGGTACGTGCATGTTGTCTGAAAAATTCTTATATAATTCTTATGAATAGATATGGTTCACTAAACATGCTGAATCGACTCATCTTAACCTGCTTTGTTATTCATTACGTATACAGTCACAATATTATGAAGTTTATCACTTCATTGTTAACAACACCATATAAATTATGTATCTTAACACATACATATATAGCGCTGAGACACGGTAGTCTACAATTAAAGTGTAATTTATGACGGGAGATATCCGATCATAATACAAGTCATATTTCTAGATGGCTCAAATTGTATTCAATACGCGTTATTCACTGACGTCTGTAACTTTAGCGTGAAAGATACGTACGCCTACAGCTCTAACTCATTAATTATGCGTGCGTGTTGCCTGTAAAATTCTTATATAATTCTTATGAATAGATATATGGTTCACTAAACATGCTGAATCGACTCATCCTATTTCCAGATGCCTTAAATTGTATTCAATAAGGCTTCTGTACTTCGAGCGTAAAAGATACGTGTACGCCTTATACCTTCAAATGGAACTGGGCTTCATTCTACGTGCATGTTGCCTGTAAATACCATACGTAGATATATAGCGCTGAGACTGTAGTCCCGGAATAAAATGTAATTTTATAACTAACTCGTTATACATGTAGCCTGTAAAATAATTATACAATTAAAATTCATAGCGAATGGTCGTGTACTTGGTAGCCAGTATATAGATACAAGTTTCTTTGACACATGTCAGAAATGGTGCATAAACTAGATCACGTAATGTGAAGAAGGTGCAGTAATAATATATATATAATGGCAGCCTTACTGTTAAGACCATATGCACAGACCAGACAAATGCTGCCGACACCAATTATCACACAGCTTGTAAGCATTGTGCGCAGTACCACTTCGTCTTATGCTTTCTCTTTATATCTACACATGCATAGTGAAACCATTCGACTGCACGTTTGTTATTGTCACATGCTATCATGTTACCAAACGCTGGTTTTTGACACACACAATAAATTTGATTGTTTGAACCGTCAAATTCCATATTGTTGCTTTCTGCGTACTTAAGCTTTTGTGTGATCATTTCTGGCACCAAATGTTCTGTGATGAATGATTTAACAGCAGATAAAAGCCTGGAGCAGAACGCTTCACCCTTTTCAACCTTAATTATTTGGAACATGTTTGGTGTCCAGACAACAACATTACAATTCTGGCTGCCACAGACGAGCATCTGCGTTTGAACTTGACTATAATATTTATGCGTTTGCTTCAGGCAACCAGCACTGTCTAAAAAATGAGCACTTTTTGTGAGAAAATCCTCAGGCAACTGAACATCCTTCAAGCTGTATGGAATTTTAACTTCCAGTAGAGTTGGCCCATGACAGTCACAGCGAGACAAACCATCAGGGGAGGCGGCAAGCAAAGGGAAATCTTTAAATAACACGAGACCAACTTCTTCAAATCTAAAAGACTGATGCTGTGGAGACATGAAATCGCAGTATTCGCGCTTGGCTTGCTCCTCTTGGTCAATGCCCCACTTAACAGCTGGGATTTGGGAAAGGTCCTTCTTGTCATACTGCATGGCAGCTCGTACCGCAGAGGCGGCATTCCTGCTGGTACACACTTTGTGGGCGATGATGGCTGTCACTCGACCGACTCTGTGAGCTGACCACAGGGCAGAATGTCGCTGCTGTTTTGTTGCTGTCGTCAGTTTGATGATTTGATCCGCGCTGATCTGTCTCGATTCACTAATGACTTTAGTGACAGCATCGTTCGTGCTGAGGCCTGGAAACAGAAATACAAGTGGATGTATTATTTGGGACATGACGCTGAGGAGGCGTAAATATAACTTGCCACAGAAGGCGCACACAGGAATGTTTCACCTATGATGATTTTCGAAATATTTTGGAAAAACGCTATCGATATCTTTTCTGACTGTGCAAATGTTAACTCTAGGAGAAGTAGATGTGTTATCATGCTAAAAGTTTAAAAAAATGCTGTAATGTGCGTATTTTATACACAAGAAAGCCACACTTTTCCGCATGAGATGCACCAATTTTGCAAAAGAATGTTTCTTTCGTTTTCCTGATGAAGTGACATATCTCAATAATTTGTTGAGCCATGACAACTTTCGTCTTTTAAAACAAATATGGACAAGTTCCTCTCAAAGTAATATGGACAATTTCCTCTTAAACTAATGTGGACAAGTTCCTCTTAAACTAATATGGACAAGTTCCTCTTAAACTAATATGGACAAGTGCAGCTCTGATATCTCGGCCCAGACCCGGTGGATAAAAGACCCCAATTAAGATTTGAGCCTCGCGCGCTCTGGCCTAATGCGGATGTTATTTGCCTTTGATGGGAACGGTCGCCGGTTCGAATTCCGTCAGTTCATTTTCCCTGCTACCCAGTGCCCTTTCTCGTATTCCTGATTATCCTGCTTATTTGTGAATCATTGTTACACCTACCAGTAACAAAATTCTGGCTGGCCCGATTAAACATTTCAGGCTATTGTAGTTTGTGTGAGGACGATAGCCGTATCAAGTTACACTGATGACGTTATGATGCAATCAATTATTTTTCGTATTCCACCCCGCCCCCTACCTAAACCCCACCCCTCTCTTCAAAGACTCTTCAAATGCCCCCCCCCCCCACTCCCCCTTCGATACACATGTAACTTATCCATTATGAAAAAGTAGAATAATTTCTTACCATCTCCACAGTATGCTAAGCGATGTGGGGTCATCGGTAGGTCACCCTCAGCTTCTTCCCCGTCGGATGCTGAATCCGTCTCGCTCTCAGTCTTGCAGCATGCTGCTGCTGATGGCAAGAGTGCCTTCAGCGAGCCCAGTGCGGTCGCCGCCTCAGCGTCCGTCAAAGGTGGAGGTCGCGGTCGGATGATCCTCCTACGTTTACGGATTTGACCATGACGAGGATGAGTGAGATCCAAGTGCTGCGACTCGCACGGTGACACTTTCTCTCTGAAGAACCTATTCCAAATAGCTTTGACACTGGTGCAAGCGGGGTCGGCGTTGATACCTTTCGAAGTCACAGCTTCTGTAGCGAATAGCACTGCCGCGATGTGGCTGCAGGCCTCACCCAGGCCAGCCATGCACGTACAGTGTGCATTGCAAACATAGCCAGATGTTTTGTCCAAAGTTACCCAAGGTAAATAAGGTTTGTCTGTGACACGTTGCCCCGGCAAGACTGACCCCTTGATAAAGGCCACTGGGCAAGATTCTCTAATGCTGTTAACTTTAATTTCTTTTACGTGACCAGATATAAAATAGTTGTAGGCATCTAATGACTTGTACGCCTGTAAAGTTTCACCGGTAAAAGGACCGGGAGTATTAATCAAAAAGTTATAAATAGATGGGTATCCTGTCGGCGGTAGATCTGCTGGACTGTCTGACCAACCAGTCGATAAATCGTACGGATCGGGAAGAGAAAATGTCTTCGATCCCACTGACACGCACAGTTTCTCCTTGTACCTATGTTGATCCGATTTTCCCAAAGAAATAGCGTATTTCGATAAATTTAGCGTCGTTGGGGTTAAATCCATCGCCTACGTGGTCAAGCTAGACGAGCAGACGACTGAAGTGCGAATGTAAACAACGTAACCGGAAGTGTTTTTGCCCCTTCGCGCTACGCGCATGCGCGCTGACAGCCGTTTGTTGACAAACAATGATACCTCGTATTGATTCCGGTCTAAGTGCATACTAACGGGCTGCAGGTCCTGGTATGGTGCCTCTAGAACGATTTTACCGGTGTCATTGACGTTCAGGGCCCGGTTGCATAAAGCAAGATCAAAATTTGATCGGATCAAAGAAAAGTCGGATTAGTTGATTCTGTGGTTTAAACCATGTTGCACAAAACGCGATCAAAGATCAGTTGAGCGGAAATATTTGTTTATGTTACAAGCCGCATAAGAAGCTCGTCACAATGAAGGAGGCGATTTTTGCTCCCGCATCATGTGACGCTTGTTTATATTTTGGTGCGTCGTCTGTTGCGAGTGTTGTCAGTCGAGTGTCAGTTGAACCAGAGATTATGTAAGGTAGAGATAGCCAACTCGGCCGTTTTGACCGTGCACATCCGCCGGTGGCTCCCCCAAACGGCCGTACTGCATGCTTCCGTGCGCAGTGATCAACAATCATGGCAGCGAAGCGGAAGGCTTGGCTGGGCAGCAGGAAGTTTTGTGCGGCAATAAATTGTTCGAATTGCCAAAGAAACGCACCCGATTTGCACTTTTTCCGTTTCCCAAAGGACGATCTACGGTAGGCAAAAGAAAGTAATATGAATGTTCTAGTAATCTTAAATTGCAATGATCATCGATGCTGTCAACTCGGTAAACTGAGTGAGTGACCGATAATGGAAGAAATATGGCATTTATTCCACATAAACAAAGTCAAAGTGTCAAGTGTCATGTTTTCAGTCACATTCATTTGTAAGTTGTATTTGAATCTATCCTTATTAATATTTCTTTTCAGTGCAAAAACATGGGTTCAGTTTTTAAGGAGGGAAGACCTTGCGAAGAAAGACAGTACTTATTTATACAAGAATTGTGTGGTGTGTCAGGAGCACTTCGAGGACATTATGTTTATGAATGCTACTGACAAGAAACGCTTGGTAAGAAACTTAAATTAATATTGAAAATGGTTTGATAAATTGTTGTCACATACACTGATACATGTCAGTGGGTTATTTCATGTACATTGTTTAGCAGTATTTAGCTGGCTATAGCACTTAGTTGGTTAAAATGGCCTATTATTTACATGGTAACTTTAGCTTGGTAAGAAACTTAAGAAGGCCCTATAGACGGCTAAACCGTATTTGTGAAATCCATCACAGGTCTATCACTAGCCTGAATGTTCAGACGTTACAGTCACAAGAACAAGTGTCAAGACTGTAACGTCTGAACATTCAGGCTAGTCTATCACATAAAACCAATATCATGATAGTTGTTATGGCTTATTTCGAGTATATTGTTTAGCGGGCTACTGGCTTTAGTCGGCTAAAATCATCTAACATTTATATCATGTATATAAAGGAGGATTGGAAGACTCCGCGCCGCCTGGTGGAATTAAGTGGAACTAAAGCAGCAAAATTTGCCTTCGCGCCATTCGCATCATGGAGGCCGTCGAGGTAACATCGGAGATTAGCAAAGCGTTAAACGACCATTTGGGCTTCAACTTGTATTTGTTTTGCTTAGAGACCTCATCACATCGTTTGCCACTGGAGAATGTGCCATGTTTGTCTGTCAGATGTCACATTGGTCACATTAGTCCGGTGTCAAACCTACTTTCACGGAGGATTTGCATGTTCGCCGACAAGCACCTCGTCCCACAGGCGCCGCAGATCGACTGACACAGGCCGGGGGGGGGGGGGGGGGGGTCGCGCACCGCCTACATAGAACAAGAAGGTATCCAACTCCAGCCCAAGCGCCTAGACAGGCACCCGCTTCAGACCCCAATACCTCACCTTTTTCGTCCGTGGGCAGGCTCTCAAATGGCGTATTTTGATCAATAAGGTAATAAGCTTGCTCGAACTCAAGTGAAAGATGACTGTCCTCCCTTCACCACGCCGTAATCAAGCATTTTCCCACAAATTTGAGCCGACACAGGCCGACTGTGAGACAAAATGGCGACTCACGCGAGGTTTCACGCGCATTTTCCTGCGAGACCGCGCTGATTGGTCCGCTGTCGCTGGCGCCGACTTACGCAAATTTGATGACAGATTAATCGCCCATCGCGCGGATTTTCTAGAATAACGCAGTAGCGCGATGGACCATTACATTTATTGGTATGTGTTTTCATTTTTTCTGACATGTTTATCCCTAATAAATGTCTAACAGCTTCGTATCGCTGCGTGCGGTTATGTTTAAGGGGAAAAAAAATATTGCTTTGACGATGGCCTCTTTGAGGGGGGTCACATCTGTCACAGTCATCTGACCCGTCCCAGTGCACAGGCGCCGTAAATCGACACAAGTCGGGGGGGGGGGGGGGCGTGCCCTGCCTGAGACCTCTTGCCTCTCCTGACTTGGCCAACCAATGTCTGGGGAGGAAAGAGGGCCTGTATCAGTGTGTGGTGTGTGTGGAGGTTGGGGGGGTGGGGGGGGTGCAGGGCTGGTCTGCTAAATTAATAGAGTAGATGTGTGTGCCTGATTGAAAGGCCAGGTTATGTAGTACAGCAAGCAGTAACGGACTACGTTCTTATATGATATTTAAGTAAGTGTTTAATATGAGGTTTTTAATATGAAAAAATTGGGATAGATCTATATCTTTTTAGATAATATATTTTATATCCATTGTTTAACAGTCATAAATATGATACACTTATTTGACATCTCACATCGTTTGCATCCCTTATAAGACTTAAGTACACTTAAGTACTATATTATTGTGACATCTCATATGTGTTGATCCAAATGTTATAATTCTAAGCTATATTTATTTTGATCACAACCCACATTTTTGCTCTCCTCCAAAATATCCCTCTCCCACATTTTTGTATCCATTATTTCCAGGCAATGGCATACATGTTACATTTACTTTGCCACATTTTAAATTTTTACGCTCAACGTATACATCACAAATTTCTCTGGAGAACATCTCACACTTTACCTCAATATTACACATTTTAGTGTTTTTTATATTTTCTATTCATTTTTAAGATCTGAAAAAGATATGCCCCTAGTGGGGTTCATTGACAGTGGATGGGGGGTGGGGGGGGGGGGGAGAATGATCGACATGAGCTGGGACAACTTATCCACCAGCATTCACCTGATGCTCTGAATGTTATGTATCTGGTTTTTATTTTTATGTCAACTTGAAGTTAAAAAATTAAGATCTGAAAAAGGATTTTGAAAAATGAAATAGTTTATTTTGACAACAAAGTTTGGGTGGTCTTATGCATGTTATGGTCCCTATAATTTATAAGTTTCATCCATAACTTTCTTCTTTCACACAATTGTATTGTTAAACCATATATGTACATTGTATTCAGAAACAGGTGGCTTACCAACAATTAATGAACCCGGATCTGGGCCTGGGATAAAGGCAGCAGAAATTCAGTGAAAGCTATGATGACAGCATCACCAGTGTAAGTGTATCAATGTAACTATATTGTTGGCAACGGGCCAAGAGAAACACCATCCCTATAAAATACATAGCTGTCATGCCTCTCACTTCAACTCTCAATGCCATGAAGGCATCAACTTTCAATGTATTCACAACCCTCTCCATTACTCTTCTATCAGCAATTATCCTTCTTAGCCTCTCACAAGGTTGATTTAAAACCTTTTCATTAAGGTAAAACCTAGACTATCACGAAAGACGAGGTAAACACTAATCCCCGACTTTGCATTATTTATGATAATTAACACCAGATTCTTCATGTTGTGAAACACTTATATTGCCTTTTATTTCTTGCAGACAAATTTTCGGCTGATAACTGAACTATTTCCTGAAGCCAAGGCATACCAATATAAAGTCAGGAATAATAGTCTCGTGTCTCCATTGGTGAGTACACAGTTAACTGCATCTGCAGTGCTACTAAACCATCCTAGTTTGAGGCTACATTCGCTTCAAACACAGCTCTTTTTCTGTGACATAAGGCTAGCTGCTAGTATAACAAAGTAAGTGACTAGCCAATAATGATAACAGGTTGACAATTAGACAAAAAGACAAGTTTACATACAAAGGAACAAGGGATATATTTTTAAACTTGGTGACAAGCTGCATACCATGATCAGAACAGGTGCTTACATGTTGTCTCTAATGTACTTGCATCCCATATGATGCTCATATACTGATGCTTAATTGTTCTCCCCATGCAGTGAAATATCAGAGCTGTGGCCGAGGCACACCACTTTCTCGTCAGCCGCAAGTGGATGTCCCTTGATCGAGATTTCGCACAAGCTATGTTATATCGGACCAGCCTTGAATGCTCCAGCGCAATGGTCCAGCGTCTGACCTGTATGTGATAAATGCAATGTATCTGTGAATAGCGGCAAGTCAGCGTTTCACATATACCTAGGGTCAATACTAATGGTCATAACCTGTACATTATGCTCATTATAGTAGAGAGGCCGGGACCCAAAGTCATGAAGGACAGGTTACTTGATGCATGTATAGATTATTAGGCATTAAAATACCAAGAAGTAATTACCCAGGTTACATTTAATTTTTATGTTGCAGACCAAACATAAATGCTATGTACACATTTTCTACCACTTTGATGACACATTAATAAATCATTGAAAACTTGTGTTTCAGCAGTATGTTTTTCTTTCATTTTTTTCAGTAGTTTCTCATTTTTCACTACTAAAAGAATTACCACAAAGTGTTGCATTAAGTAAGTATATTATCTCCTTCGCGAGATTCTTACCTTGGACCTGGTGAAAAGGTTATCCCAAACGCTGCTTTGAGGGGAAACTACTCCCCAGTGGGCAACTATCAATCCATCTAGTTGTTATGTGATGACAGTCCGCTTGACATTGACTAGTTTGCCATTGTCCAACTCCACGTTGATGACATCCTCACTAAATGCCACTACCATTCCCCTTGTGGATTACCATCACATTGGCCTTCGGGCACAGGATGCTTGGTATAAGGGCCTGCCAGAGGTAATGTGCCTCACCTAAAAGTCAGGAACAATAGCATTAACAGTGGCATACATATGCGCTATGAAAACAAACCTTCAGTGACATCAGTGAAATCTAATTATACATATGGTTGATATATTGTCGCTATTAAATTTTACAATACATAACCATTGTCAGGGTGGGAAGGGGATTTTGATCTTGAAAATGTGTATTGAAAGCAGGTTAACTATGTGTCAGCATGAGAAATATAGAGGTACATTTTAAAAATAGTTAGCTAATTTCAAGAGTAATTTGGTGAAATAACCATGATTGTGCTTATACAAATTGTAGGTGTGCATTCACTCTCAATCTGACCATGTATTAATGTATCAAGCCATACATTTCCTTTAATATACATTATACATTAATTTGATTAGGTTTCAATGACACATTCTTTAATATATGAGCTGGTAAAAAGCAGAAACAAAAATATTGACTTTATAAGATTATATACCACAAAGTTGTAAGCTTACATCTAAGTTAGCTAGAGATTTAAAAATGAAATAATAATTAGAAAGAAATTAAAATGTCTCAATTAAAAGTACTTTAATCTGTATATTCTGAGGAAATAACAAAAATCCTATTAATTTAGCTGACCATGTGGCTTTCACGCCTGTTTGTTTGTTTACATACCTTTAATCCGAACCACGAATGGACGGTAACTGCTTTCTCCAAACCAAGGGTTTCTATGCCTGTTGAAGCAAGTGACTTTCCTTCCTTGCTTAGTTATTATCCTTCCTAAATGCACCAATAATGTTGTCTTTCCTGTACCGGCACGGCCGCCAATAGATAAGTTGTGGCCGTCTTTCGCCAGCTCTGTTCAGCTGTTGCATACTGCTCCATTGTTCTCATCGCAGCCGAAAGATATTGTCCAATAGGATAGCTGATATTCGTCACGTGAACCCTTGCAGCGCGTCATATGCTCGTTCCATGGAGCTAGGGATCCCACTTTGTTAGAAACGTAGCGGGGATACACCTCGCAAAGAAGCAGAATCCATAACAGATAATGTGGCAATCACGGTATGACGCAGAATGGGCTGTGACCCCCCCAAAATAGGACAAGCGACAGCGGACCAATCAGCGCGGTCTCGCAGGAAAATGCGCGTGAAACCTCGCGTGAGTCGCCATTTTGTCTCACAGTCGGCCTGTGTCGGCTCAAATTTGTGGGAAAATGCTTGATTACGGCGTGGTGAAGGGAGGACAGTCATCTTTCACTTGAGTTCGAGCAAGCTTATTACCTTATTGATCAAAATACGCCATTTGAGAGCCTGCCCACGGACGAAAAAGGTGAGGTATTGGGGTCTGAAGCGGGTGCCTGTCTAGGCGCTTGGGCTGGAGTTGGATACCTTCTTGTTCTATGTAGGCGGTGCGCGACCCCCCCCCCCCCCCCCCCCGGCCTGTGTCAGTCGATCTGCGGCGCCTGTGCCTCGTCCAGAGGCCGAAGGACGTGAGATCGCCAGTCATCATCCGAGTGACAAATTCTTGCGAGGCAAAGGTTTGTGTGACTGTTTTCTTCGTATTCTTTTAACCTAGTCAAATCATAACTAAATAGTCATAACTATAATGGACTCTGGTTACCTCGGCTTGGGCACGGGATTATTGAGCCAGGGCTGGGTCAAACATGTGGCGTTGCCGCGAACGCAGGGACAGGGTCACGGATGGAGGGACATTGGACACGACCTGTTAAAACTAGCACGAAGGGTATACGAAGGGACTACGGTTAACTCCCTCACCCTCCTTTATTTTTCATTCTCAATTCTTGGAATCTTGCTAGGCAAAGATTTGTGGTAATTCTCATTCAATTATCCATTCTCATAAGTAGAAACGTGCATATTAAGTCTTTTCATCTTTTTTTTTACTTTTTAAAATATGATAGGATCCTAATGCTTATTTTTTCTCATAGACATAGATCTAGATCCACACACTCAAACTCTTTGTGGGTGAATAATTGCTGGATGACTATGAGCTGATGAGCAGCTTTATTAACCAGGTTAACTGTCATCTTGTGTATATCTATAGAAATAGTGGTATAGATTTATCTCAGCTTAATAAGCTTATTGCTCCCTAAATGTTCAGACATTACAGTTTGACAGTCACAAGAACAAGTATCAAGACTGTACCGTCTGAACATCCAGGCTACCTAAATGTTAGCAACATTGAGAGTTGACAAATCAAATATAGTTGTTACTACCGGTAGATCTACATTGAAAATTGGCGCAGATGTAATTGTTTTTTTATTTTTTTAAAGTCACTAAGATTATTCTATGAAGCTTGTCATGTAAATCTTAACTTTAAATCCTAATTACTGAAAAACTAAATGCTTTGCTTTGAACTTTGCCTATGGCTGACTGTACATGTATGTGTAGCCATGCATAAGAATTGTTAGACAATAAAGTAGACCGGGCAACTGAATAAATTCAGTTTGAATTCGGACCCATTTGCTCCATTATGAATAGCCTCAATCCCAGTTTTATATGGGCCCCCCTTTAGGTCCCTTTATGACAAATGATTTGTCATTATATACTGTTCCATCTAACCTATATGTGTAAATGAAGATTCTCTATTGTAGAAGTGTAATGAGTGGTAATATTGTTACCCTAAAAACATATGAATATGTAAACTAACAGGGATACATAACATCAGCTTCTGATGTGGTCATGCATAAGTAATCCAAGAGGAGGAGAGCCAGACATGTTGATGTTTGATTGGCTAAGCATTGTATTATTTTTTGATGTTTGCATGCTATCGTGCATGAATCTAGATGGCTAGATCCCAACCCTATGTTCTATATATAATCAAACACTTATCCACCAAATTTGTAACTTGCACGGTTGCTTTATTTCAAAAAAAGTTTTCAACAATAGGTGACTTAGTCTATGCAGTTTAACAGTTATTTTAAGTAATATGTTCTTCTTTTCAGTGGGTGGACGAGGATTTGGCAACAACTTCCGGATTACTCATCTGGGATTTTGACATTGTCCCATCTGCTGCAGGCCCCTGGGTACACTTCGACAACACTGGAGAAGTAGAGGTGAAAGGAGCCCCCTTCGTCAATGCGGATGTTGTATGCAACTGCACCCAAGGACACTATGGTGAATTACTCTTTTCTTCAAGTGTAGAGCGTGGATGCCAGGGTGCTGCTGAACCAACGATAGACAGCGAGGAGAACAGCGCTGATGATGCTGATGACGCTGGGGATAACGAGGACTCTTTTTACTGCGCCGGCTGCACCTTCAGCGACAATCAGCCAAATGTACGTGCATTGCGGCGAGTGAGGCAGCAGGGTGTGCCAGTACTCAAGCTAAAGGAGGAAACTGACAATGCTCAGGACAAGAATGCCATTAACGTGCAGGCTAAAATTGCTGATGACTGGAAATCACTCGGCTGCATCAGGGTGGCAGACATACCCCTGTGTTCATGGTGAAAAATGTAATTAGATCTGTCTCAATACACAAGATTATTGTTAAGTATCATCCAGATGCAGCAGATGGTGTAGCATTTCTCTGTTACATTAATGTTACGAAAGTGGGGAAAATCTGAACCTCGAAATACGTATAACAAATATTTGTAATAAAGTATGGTCGACGCTGATTTGTTCACTTACGTGATGTAGTTGTGTAATATGTGAGTGGGGGACCAACTCCGAGGCCAACTTTATACATAACAAATATATACATGTGAGTGGGAGATAAACTCCGAGGCTAACTTTATACATAACATATATACATGTGCGTGGGCCAACTCCATACATAACCGATATAAACATGTGAGTGGGCCAATTCCATACATAACCGATATAAACATGTGAGTGGGGGGACCAACTCCGAGGCCAACTTTATACATAACGATATATACATATGATAACGTCGGTAATATCTATTGATAACATTTTATTTTACATAAGAAATATTTATACCCCAGAGACTCAGAAAATCATGTTACTCGTTTGAAGTAAACGAGTTGACCATTATGATATCCAAAACAGCAATTTTTCATAGGTGGTATTCACGATCATACCCCAAAAGGCTAATAATATATTTAATTGACATATACCAAATAAAACAATTTTCCATATTTCTCATGATTTTCTGAGTTTCGGCTCCTTTACTTTTGTTATGGCGCACCTGGTACTAAGAGCCTACTACAAAAATGCAGTAACTTTTAACAGTTCATCAGTCTGGGCAGTCCAGGTTGGTTGCACAACTCTTAAATATGAAAAGCAAGTTAAATAAACAAAATATACCAATTACGGTTAGAATCACTTCAATGAAAACACCTAACCTCTAACATTAAAGATGAATTTCCATGAAGTACCTAAAGCCAACTAGCAAATCCCCAATTCCTCAAAAAAATACAGATATATAGTTACAGCTTAGATATGAAACTGACAGTGTAGAAATGAGATAATACACTGAACCACTGAAAGAAAACGAATGAAGGAAATAAAATTATCCTAATTTGATTTAATGACACTTCAATTATACAATTCTCTGCATTATATGCTATTTTGCATAGGGTTGGAAAGTTTTACTTGTTAAAGTACCTCAAATATATGACTAGCCTCTTTTACATTATCCATTTAAAACCGTTACAGGAAATTAAATCCACATGCTTTTTCTATTTCCCTTTTGCAATATGAAATGAATGGCAGGTACATACACGAACCCAGACCTCAATGAAGGATCACAACATAGTAACAATGGAATATTAACCATGAAACAACAACACCTTACCATTAGTTATGTAAATATGGTTGAAAAATCATAGCCATAAAGCATTCAAGTCACAAGTTTTGCCTGCATGGCCTTATGTTACAACTGCGATATGGAGCTGTTCATCATTCTCAGATAAATAAGTACTTCTTTAATGTAGTCTGCTTTTCAGTGATGAAAACTAGAAAAATGAGTAACATCTTACAGCCTCGTTCAAAACTACACCCTGTAGTCTCCTTGATATAACAGGCTGCCCGGGTCCAGTATGGATTCTCAGGTTTCATTCCTGGCCATTCTGCTCATCCCGATGCAAAGCAACATATTGCACCAGAGCCTTGGTTTCATTGGGCAGCCATTGGTGTGGGTTATTGGGAGACTGAATTTAATGATAGAAATGTATAACTTTAATTGGCAAAGCAATAATCTCAGGGAAATTTTAAAGTTAATGATACATAGTAGTATTACTAAAATTTAAACGCCTAAACAAAATTTAAATGCCTATATTTAAATGCCTTTGTTTTTTGGAGAAAAAAAAGAAGAAAAAAGTGCCATTTGTCATGTTTGTATGTATATAAATAACATATTGTTTTCGCGGGTCCAGCTAATGCCTTGACGGTATGACATCGGATTTATAAACTTTACAGATCTTTTTAAGATAAAAAATTAAAAAAAATTAGTAAATCTATCATGGAGATGTCCATAGAAAATAAAAGAGGCACTTAATTTGTGGAGGTGCTCACTTGGTATCCGCAAGACAAGTATTATTTAATTTATAAATTAAAGCTTTAGGAATAATTTTTACATTTCTGCACCACCTATGGTACACCTCATTGTGGCAAACGCTAATCCTTCTATATCAGAATAACTGGCTATTCCTGCTATCAGCAGGATTACCTCCAAAACAGAGCATGTCTTTCACACACTAAAACTAATAAATGGTTGGGACAATCAGTGGAATGGCATAACATTGTTACCACATGATTATACATATTAACAAACTTTCAGGTCAGAATTCATGCACTGAATTTTGGATGGTGATAATCCATCAGCATTATCAGATTCCTGAAAGAAATGTTTAAATATTTGTAGAAATAAAATATAAAACTTTGCTCTCTTAATCATGTTAACAGTAGTCATTGATAGCTTATAATAATCAATTAGCTCCAATCATACAAATATCCTGTGAGAATCAACTATGTCGGATGACATACCTCGCTTATACCTTATGGCTATGACCATGTTCAGGATAACATGGATAAACCAATGAATTTGTTTATGCCTTTGTGCCCTACAGAATAAACATCAAGGTAAGTCTAGTTGGTACATATAAAGGTATCTAACTGGTAAAAGTTTAGACAAAAATTCATATGAATAAAATGACCAATGCACAATCACTGGTTCACTTTCTATAAACCTTCCAATTGTCATACTTAACTAAGGCAGATCTTGCAACCCCCCTTGAGAAGTTGAATATATAAACATATTATTTTAACCATCTTTCGCTGGGTGTGCAATCACTGGTCCTATAATTATAATTATTAAACTCAGGGTTTTACGATGAAACATACTGCGAAGTGAAATTTTGTAGATGTACCTAATGGCAGATCCAGCGGGGGGGGATGTTAAAGTCAGAATTCTTTCAATTACCTTGCCTTATGTCATGAAGCTAGTTAGGAAGCAATCTTTTTCTATGCAAAAATCAAGGGCACTGATAGGCATAACAAGTCATTTTGGCATAGACTCTAGGCCTAGATCCTATAAAACGTCTAATGGCAGTAATGTCTAATGAACCTCTTCCTTCATCCGCCTTTGCTACTGATTCAGTGATTGTCTGTATGACAGCTGTAAGTGTAACGGCTGAATCTTTTCAATTTCAGGCTAGCTGCAAGCCAATTTGATTAAGTTCTTAACTTCATTAGAGAATATTAATAACTTAATCTACATGAAGTCATGATAGTTGATACTGATAGCCTGAATGTTCAGATGGTACAGTCTTGACACTTGTTCTTGTGACTGTAACAGTAAGCATCAGACTGTCAAACTGTAACGTCTGAACTCAGGCTACGTCAAAAGCCTGAACTTGCTGAAGTGCAGAACCCCCACAACTGGCACCAGACACCACATGAGTTAATAGTTTTGATATGATTTGTTAGCTAGCTATTTTTTCCCTTTAATGTGCCATATTAACTTAGCTGACTAGGGTCATCACATAATACGATGCACCTCACCATTTCTAAACTGTCAGTGTCAGAAAAGAGTTTCAACAGTTCAAATCAGCCACTGAAATCAGCGGACGAAACTTGTTCAGGTCATATGGCAACAAATGTAGACAGGTAGGCCTAGAGGTTATTTTGGATTTTGTGTCAGGTCAAAGTTGTCAGGTCTGAGGACTATAGGGTATGTAAGTGACATCACGGACAGCGCGCGCTCACCTCCAGCGAATTCGGTTTTGGGTACATGACGCTTCACCGCCCCATATACAAAGCATAGGGAGCTCTTTGTAGTGGTGTGAAACGCACAGAAAACCAGCGTCTTGCGATTTAAAACTAGTACGAGTATGAAGGTACACCCCCAAACATTTATTCCATATGGTTTTCAAATCTAACATTGCATTCATATCTCAAACATCAGTGAGTCTAGTTTGAGGCCCATAGTAAAGTATAGGGACCCGCTGACGCGTTGTACCCAGAACGGTTGTTTCTAGAGGTGAGCGCGCGCTGTCTGTGACGTCACTTACAGACCCTATTATATCAATGCGCATATTGAACTTTTTTTTTTAGGCCGACTATGCTTAGTAGGCTTTCCAACCACCAGACCGCAAGGCAAACGCGTCGATATCTGTTATGTTATTCGTTGCGCGGCAGCTCTCGATCAAAAATGGCCATGGGAAATGCAGTAAAATGGGGTAAATTCAGCACTACTTTTCGGCGCGTTGGTATGGGGATCTCTGGGGATCTCTTTGATATTCATATTCATCAGAATCTCTCACATGTGATTGGACATTTATCATTTTGAATAATTAATTAGTGAACACATGACTAGTTGACCGGAAATGCACAAAATGGGAAATTTCTAAAAAGTGTCCATATCATTCTTCTTAAATCTCCACATTTTCCCAAATCACGTTCTGATGTAAGAATGAACTGTCTTTATTACTTGTAGCTAAGTTATACCGCATAAAGTACAATTTCTAAGGAATTATATAGACTTTTCCGACACATGTCCTTTGTTTACTTTCTAAGTTACGCCGCGTGCGCTAACGCCAAATTGGCCGCTAGATGGCGCGGAGTCTTCCGATCCTCCTTGCATGTATATGGTAACTCCCAGTAGTCGGCTAAACTGCGTTCGTGAAATCCACCACAGGGCTATCCAACGTACTATCTAGTAGCGCCATCATCACCCAACTTTGTCAATAAATGCTATCTATACTTTTTTTTAAGGTGAATCATATATGGATGAGATCAGTACTACTTTTGTTTTCTCAGTTTTAAAGTACTACTTAAACAAGTCTAATATCTTAAATTTATATAATTTAGTTGAATAATATTTAGAAATAAGCTTAATACTTTAAATTGATATAATGGCCAGAATAATTATTCCATCACCAGATTCCCTTGGCAGAACCAACTGTAGTAGCTGTGCCAAACCCACCTCCCAGGAAGACAAGCTCCAGACCACCACCGAAGTCTAGATGTACAGTACCAGCAGTGGTACAGCAACCCCATGCTATATCTGCTAACTCAGTGGAAGCAGTCATAACATCTTCAGACACTGCAGCTCCTGTTCCAAACCTTGGTAGTGTTCAGATTTTGGTTTCTTAACAATATTTACACTTGTGATTGTGATAAACATGGTGAATTCATAATTAGTTCCTTTTAAGGAATCAATAACATGGTGAATTCATAATTAGTTCCTTTTAAGGAATCAATATAGTTTATAGTTATCTATTAATGCACATATATTGTTATAATGTCCACATATATGATTGACATTAACTTGTATAATAAATACCTTGAGAACTTATTTTTTACATATTTATCTATAATCATAGAGCATGTAGTTCTATATAAATGAGGTAAATTATCTAATACAGTATAAACAAAATGATGACAAAACTTCAGAGATGAAAGTATCTGAACTACAGAAGAAAAAGCGTAGCTTTGAGAAGTGCATATATATCTGGAATTATAAGAAAGTGCATATATATCTGGAATTATAAGAAAGTGCATATATATCTGGAATTATAAGAAAGTGCATATATATCTGGAATTATAAGAAAGTGCATATATATCTGGAATAATATACATTTGGAATTATAATAAAGTGCATATATATCTTGAATTATAAGAAAGTGCATATATATGTGGAATTATAAGAAAGTGCATATATATCTGGAATTATACGAAAGTGCATATATATCTTGAATTATAAGAAAGTGCATATATATCTTGAATTATAAGAAAGTGCATATATATCTGGAATTATACGAAAGTGCATATATATCTGGAATTATAAGAAAGTGAATTTATTTGTGGAAAGGAAGTGAATATATATGTGGAATTATAATAAAATGGATATGAAGACAATTTTGCATTTGCAGATAAATTATCTTCCCAAGATTAGTGCAATTTACTCCGGAGAGATTTACATGCGAACAGAACAAAATGCAGACATTAATAATCATGAAAATATCAAAAATAAAAAATTCAAGACAATAATAAACGAAAATTATACCCAAATCCTGGGACACGAGTACACAGATGAAAATTCAAGGTATTGATAATTTTACAGAGGGAAACTTGTAAGTTCCCGCTTCCATCTAAACACACATCCCAAACAATTTGGTGGCGCATAATAAAAAGACCATGTTTTCTTTGTGTCTTGCATGTGCAACACCTAGGAAATTGACTCCCCTAATTATATGGTCACATTTCGGGGAATGCCGTAAATTACTTACAAGGGGCTTAATATGCACCTTTTTTCCTAATCTGACAATACTCTATCACTCTGAATCCACCCCCCCCCCCTTCCAACCCCCCAAAAAGACCGAAGCTAACCCGTTTGTGTGACGCGTCGAGACTTAAGCATGGGACAAATGCTGAGACCCCAGGTACTTTTTTCTGTAACATTTCCGTGTTATGCTTTTGTTTTGGTATGGAATCGACCTGTATGTAATTAACAGATGTGTGGTGCTACATTATCCCATCAGAATTATATATTTTACCGGATATATCACGGTGAAAACCCGGTGGTAAATACACCAATTTCAGTATGTTTATCATGCGGCCCGTTTAGTTCAGCAGTACTGCCGCATCGCGGCGCTGCGGAACGGCGTGTCACGCAAAATACCATTGTGACGTAACGGAGTTGGATATCTCGTACTACACGATCTCTGGTTGAACACGCCCACTTCTTGAAAGAGACGCAGCTTAACAATGGCATCAATAGAATTTTTAAAAAAAGTGCCAAGGTCGAGAAATTCAACTCAAAAAGAAACCATAACGCTAGTGGAAGCGGTGGAGGCCCAAAGTGACGTTTTATTTGCTAAAATGGGTCCACATCTGACAAAAAATAAGAAGAATGAGACGTTGTTGCAGTCGTGAACAGGTGAGTTATCCTTTTGTTCAACCTCGTTCTCAATCTTAATTAGGCTGACATTCACTTGGCAATGCACACAAAGCCAAAGCAAAGGTAATAACTTAGTCAGAATTGTTTTACTTTGGGGTCGCTTCTGTCGCTTGTTAATTAAAACATTGGCGCATTGCTGTGCCATGCTCAGTCACAGAACTGTGTACAACTCTAAATCTTGCTGCAGGTTTAAATCGAGGGTCATGGACATGATGGGCCCGATGGCGATGGATTGCATCCAGTCTTGTGAAATAAACCTAGCAATTGTGTGGGTAAATTCACCGGGATTTTCTCCCCTTTCTTTTAAATCAAGGACTCCACTTTGTATTATGAAGAGGGGATGATTTATGTTTACATACCCCCACCCACACACACACTTTGTTCGCAGCAGCCTAACTAAATCAATTGAAACACTAACATATTCTAGATTAGATAGACAGTCAATGTTAATTCAACTTGTTCAACAAATGACGTTCATAGATGACATCGTTATTTGAAACAGACTTCATACTTTTTTCTACTTTCACGGTTCGTTTCCATATAACTAGTGCGATCTAACTTATCATTCTTTTATAGTGTATCACAGTGCATCAGGACTGCTGACGAGATAAAGATAAAATACAAAAATGAGAAGACCAGATGTAAGTGGTACATGCCAACATGTTCATATTTCAGTACAGATGCGAAGAAACTTGTCATTATAATGTATCAATAGATTAGGTTTGTGTGAATCCTTGGTGCAACTGCCTCCACCTAGGCTAGAAAAATTATGTGGCCTGGGTCCTTCTTTTGATTGCAATAACATATTTATATTGATGAAATACCGCTATGCATTAAATTATATCATACTAGTTGCTACTTATTTTTTTAACTATATGTTACATAACAATCTTAAAATGATATCTGCAATATGTACTTATACAGATCGAGCCACAGTCGCAGCTAACAAGAGGCCACCCACGGGCGGCGGTCCACCACAATCCCCCCCTGGACCGGTGGAAGAGCTGATGCTTTCGCTCTTGGAGGGCCATCCCAATATGGATGGAATCTTGGATGGCATGGAGGCCGGATTCGGTAAATGCATTTTTGATCAATATTAACTGAAAGTTATTGATTTCAATATCAGCTATGTATTTATTTTACACCGCCTTTATCTGTTTCTTATAGTACTGTGAGCTTTATATGAATGCAACTTGGAATACTTTTTTTTCAGGAAATGTATTAAAACCCTGGGCAGCGCCACCCACAGTGGCGATGAATGTAGACTCAACTGCCACAGAAGCAAAAGCTGACGCAGCTGCGGTCCCAACTGCAGCTGCAAACAGAGTTGCGCCTTCGAGAGTCGTAGCCAACACCGCTGTAGCCGCAGTTACAGCCAGGCTCTCAACTGCTGCCTCTAAGTGCGATGTCCAAACGAAATATTTCTAAATGGGCATTACAAAGATGGGAATGGAAATGGAGATAATGGCCCTTAAAAAGGAACTTCTGTTGGAACAAGTGCGGTTAATAAGACTCCAGAAAAAAAACCTCGAGTAATGAATAACTTTTACACTTTGGTAGCCCATTTGAATCATGTCAAACTGCATGTACACTTAATTTTAGGCGTAACTTGTCTTGTAGAGATATTAAACTACACTCGACGGAAATGCCCAAAATATATCCGCCTCGCGCCCTGCCCCCCCCCAAACTGCTCATCCCTTTCTACTTGTTACAGGTACAAAACAGTGGTTTTATATATAGTTGGTTGCTGTTTTTTGGGTTTAAAAAAATTAAACTGTACAAGGTGATGAGCATGATGAGAGGTTTACTATGCCAAATGGGACGGATCTGAAAGGTAGACTGTACTATTATAACATATCAATGACTGGACCTTACTCCTAGGCAAGCAAACCGCACTAAACAAGAACAAATTGTGAGATTTTCCCCCCGAATAGATCCTTGTTGCGCTATCAGTAAATAGCTTTCCTTCATTGGAATAACAATTTAAACAAAACTACTCAAACCCGAGAAGAACCCTTTATTGTCTTTCCTTACGTTTAATCAGTAATACAGCTATGATGTAGAAAACAATAAATATCACAGTAATGGGTCATTCTATCGTACATTCACTGATGTTAACTTGCATTTCAGACTGGCATTAATTGTGTAATGTTAACATGTAGCCTATATGTAAATAACTATTGGCGATCTAATAAATAGTCTTCAGCCGCCGATCACACCGATGTTGAAACTATAAATTAACAGTTATGGGGTTCTTTTTGTCAACAAATACACTCAAACTTGCGCGGAATACACAATGTTAATACGATGGGATAACAATGAAATAACACATCGATAGATATGCTCATAAAAAAGAAAGGAACATATATTCATTATCATAGCCTTAAACTGCTATAAGTTTTCTTTTGCTAAGTAACGTAGTGTATATTATTGTAATTGCGAGCCAATTGTGAAACAATTGCCAGATATTGGAGACATATTACGAGCCTTACAACAATAGTAGTCAAATTTCAGTTTGAACCCCTATCTGTTACTGGATATGTTTTTCAAAATGTGCATTACATGTAACATGATGCACGTATGGTGCACAGAGAGAAGACAATATAACAATTTAAGGTCATGATAGTAAAGATCTGTTTCTTCTTTATGATTGCATCATTACTACGACACCACAAAAGCGATAATTATACATACCTCACAAGCAACACAATCATGTAATGGGGTTCCGCAAAAAATTCCATTCGCTAGAGGGCGCTGGTACGCAAGCCAGGCCGGAAGTCGGATCAGCATCAGAGATCCAGACAGGGTTTACATTGCGTGCGGGTGGATGTTTTCTTTTCTTGACAACTACAAACATGCCTACAGAGTGTTATGTGCCTCAATGCACAAATAGAACGGGTCATGCCTTTCCGTTGTCTGACCCTAAGCGAATGAAGGCTTGGAAAGCGGCTGTGCGACGAGAAAAGAAATTTTGGGAGCCCACAAAACATAGCGTGGTCTGCAAGGCCCACTTCGACGAAGACGACTACGTAGCCAAAACAACTAGTGGTAGGTGTTGCTTCATTTTATTATTTTAGCAATGTTGCTGAAGGTATTATCTGGTGCAGGTGTCAGGGGTGGATCCCGGATATACGTGGGGGAACACAAATTATCAGGAATATTTTGCTTAATTTTGCAGCCCCCCCCCCCCGGCTGCGTCTGTTCATAAATGAATCGCAATCGGTCCGCCTTACCGTTTAAAGGGGGAGGGGGGGGGGATATTTTTTCCGTATCCATGGGATCCAGACCGCTTCGTTTTTTAGCACGGACATCCAATTTTTGGTATAAATTGGCGTATATTTTTCACGTGGACTTCCCCTTTTAACCTATTTGCAACCCTGCCCCCCTAATTTGGAGAAAAACTGCCACACTATGGGTATTGTGGAAAATATTCCCGCGGACACGCCCCTTTTTTCAACGTTCTGTACCCCATTGCTAAGTATGGAAAAACATAGGCAAGATATATTTTAAACATTTCCTTCTTTTTTCATAGATCAGGTAATACAAATTGACTTTGCATTATTCATCTTTAACCAGGGACAGTACCTCTGGTGAAGAGACTGAAGAAAACAGCGACACCCCATATATTTGCCTGGTCTACAAAAATCACACCAGCAGCTTTTAGCAGGGGAGAGAGGGTGAAAAAGCGGTTGCAACTAGAGACAGAAGCTCAAAAACAAAGGGAGTCTGCTTTGAGTGATGTTGGAGCTGAAGAGACAGTCACCATGGAACACATATCACACACATCTGGTAGGTAATATTAATGTTTATTAAGCAAAGGCCATAGCACATATAAGCCATTGTGAACAGTGATCTGCAGACGGCGATAACAAAAACAGGCGGTATACATGTCACAAATTTATATTCACTGGTGGCACAGACATTTTTTTTATTGTAAGAAAGTGTTTAATGACTATATAGTAAATTAAATTAGCATTATATAATAAAATATATAGTATATTAAATTAGCATTATATAATGGATTTTTTTTTAACCTTTTATCCACAGAGGGACCCATTGATACATCAACTCAGACACCTGAAGTCAACACCATAAGTTCCACAACCCAAACCAATAACACAATGATGTACAGCGCAAGACAGTTTACTCACGACAAGAAGGGCATGCATTTCTATACAGGACTCGAACATTTCGAGAAGTTTATTTTCGTCTTACAGTCCCTTGGCTCAGCTGCATACAACCTGAGCTATTATCATGGTGTCATTCCGTCGGCTTCCATTGAAGATCAATTCTTTATTACTCTAGTTAAGCTTCGTCAGCACAAAGCGAATTTTGAGCTCAGCAGAATGTTTGGTGTGTCTGAGGCCACTATTTCCAACATTTTTATTACTTGGATAAATTTCATGGTTTGTGAGTGGGGAGACACCGATTGGTGGCCCTCCCGTGACATGGTGCGCTATTTCTCACCAACTGATTTCAAGCTTAAATTTCCATCGACAAGAGTAGTCATTGATGGCACGGAGTGTCCAATCAAAAAGCCAAAGGAGCCGATAGCTCAACAAGCTACGTTTTCTACTTATAAAAACCGTAATACAGTCAAAGTGTTAGTCGGTGCATCACCTGGAGGTCTCGTTTCGTATGTATCACCAGCATACGGAGGATCTACTAGTGACCGACAGATGTGTGAGAGGTCCGAATTAATGCAGATGTGTGACAATGGAGACAGCATAATGGCTGACAAAGGATTTAATGTACAGGATCTATTTGAAATCTACATGGTCACCATAAACATCCCAACCTTCTTTCGGAAGAAGAACAGACTGTCAGGAGCAACAGTCTTGCGTGATCGCAAAATTGCCAGTAAGAGAGTTCACATTGAGCGCATCATTGGCCTCGCCAAGACCTACAAAATCTTAAAAGAGCCTATGAATAACACTGAATCTGCATTGGCGACCCAGATAATCAAAGTTTGCTTCTACCTATGTAACTTTAGGGCAAACATTCTCCCAAGGCATGCATGAATACCCATCTTAAAATACTAGCTAACCATGGTGGCCCTTCTTACTAAAATCTATACTGGTAATAATTTTAAAAAAAGAATTTGTTGATGATGGCAGACTTGAAATGTAAAGTGTAAAATGCCAAAAGTTTCTTAACCATGGCCTCAATGAATTCTTCATTTCTTGGCACATTTATCACGGCGAGGTCTTTGAACGTGTAAACAACAAACACACACTTGGATCTATTACTACAAAACAGCTGCCCTTGAATTTGATAATAATAGTCGTGTTTCTCGTCCAAATGCAGAGACCCATCACGTTCTTTCAGATATGCCACTGCCAGGGGGGAAATGATCTTATCTTTCGCGACGAAGGGACACTTAACTTCTAAAATAGTGTCTTTATCAATCACCCTGTCAGGTGTGGCAGCAAGTACGGGATAAACCTGGCTGACAAAGATGCCACATGCCTGAGTCGTATATTTTACGACTTGTCTCAAACTGCTCCACGGCCACAGTCTCGTATTTCCGGCCATGTAGTATGGGTGGTGTCCGAAGTTCTGTATGTGTCGTCAGGGATCTGATGAGCGTCTGCAGGTCTCTCCTCTCCGTGCCCTTGCAGATGGTGCCAAAGTTTGAAGAGGTGAGACGTTGCTGCCTGACGTTTCTCCACTGGTGACTTTGAGCCTGTTGTCTTGTGGCCTTTTCCAGGTCTCTGGCTTGATTTTCACTGATCTCAGACACCTGAAAATGGATCGAGAATTAAAACTCAATGATTTTAGCGGTTAACTCACTCAATAATGATTGTCGGTTTCATGTGTGGCATAAAAAATCATCAGGTGCCTCCCGGAATTGAGCAACCACAAAAGACAAGGTTACCATGGTCTGTAGATTTATCTTTTTCAATGTTTGAATATAATTTCAAAAGGTTGATGAACTGTATTACCGCAAAGTTAAACCTACCATTTGATCCTTTAAGTACTGATCTTCTGAGCTTAATAGCAAGTAGTCATGATCCTGGGCAAGGGCATGAGGATTGGCAGGGGGGAACAATTGCGTGACTGGCATTGGTTGCCTCTCCTGAAACGTATAAACAAAATATGTGTATACATACGTACCGGTAAAAGAGTGAACCAAGATATATGTACATGCATGTGATACGACGCCCCCGCGAGTAAACTGCCATGTGGTATGAATTTATAAGCAGGCTTTTCCCTCGAACAAAAATTGAACAGTTAAAATAGTAACACAGTGGTATATAAATATTTCAATGTATGTTATACATGAGTGATGCAGGATACCATTTGCATTGTACTTACTTGGTGCATGTAGTTGAGGCATACATTGCGGAATCTATCTGCATTCGAGGCATTGTTCCGCAGGTCTTGAGGTCGGGGATCGTAGACAAGTTCTGCACTATCCTTGCCACGTATATTTTGAAGCTGGCTAGCCTTGACTGGTGTCCCCTTAAAGGGTTTTGTCCTGTGGAATATCTGAAGTACCTGTACATAAGACAAAACATATTCAATAACAATAGTTGCCTTGACATTTGCAAATTGGAACTAGCAGCTGTTCATGCATCTTATCTTACGGTTGCTCAAACTACATAGTATGATTTGTATCGAATCTTACAGAGAATCAACAATAAGAACAAATTGTACACTGACACTGCATGCAAACGGAGATATGGAAATGTAATTCTCCTATCATCTTTCTTGCTTATGATTATTAACTTAGTCAGTGTTTGCCATCTACATGATATGAAAGGATATCACAGTGTATCCGATATGTTCTGCTAATCAATGTACAAGAAAGTAGCATATAATTTTATGCACTTACTGTGTTACTTGTTACTGTGTTACTATTCATACAAATGATCCATTAAAAAGTATGGTGTAAAATTATCAATGATTCTAACATTAATAGTGAGGCTAGTTACAATTCATTTGAGATGTCATCCAAAATGCCATACCTGTGTACAAGTCACTTCTGTCAAGATGTTCCCTGTCTGGCAATAGCATGTGAGGCCAAACAGCACTGCTGCAACATGCTTGCAGTGTGCTGTGGGTCCCTGTCCAGCGCCACATTCACACTGGGCCTCCTGCACCACGCCGTCAGTTTAGTGAGATGTCCACCTTGTAGGAAGCAGACTTCCGCATCTCTGCCCACACAACAGCAGACAGAAACACTTGTCCGTCCATGTCACTGGCGCGCAGATACCGCAAAAATCTAAAAAAAGTGTAGGCCAGATTTGTATTACATATACCTTTATTTGACAACCTTTTCAGACATGCTTATAGGTAGATACAATTGTGGTAAATGCTGGTAAAAATCACAGGTACTGGTAACTTTATTCGACTTTATCTCTTGCATTTTACTAATACTGACCTCTCATTGTAAAAAGACTGGCTCTTTTCTTCCAGTTTCTTGGCAAACTGTGTCAGATACTCATCTAGTCTTGCCATTGTAAAGCTGGTGAGTTATCCAGTCATCCCACGATGCACATCCTTATAGGTTGAACCTTCTGGCACATTCAGGTTATACTCCACATCCGGAATTGCATTTTGACTTTTGTCTTGACTGGCATCTAAGAACTCTAACCTGAAATTTAGTAAGAATATTTGATTTCAAGGATGTAATACTTATACTCACAATATATTACTACAATTATAATATTTAATATATAAGGTAAGTGGAGCTAGAATGACTAATAGTAAACGAAGCTCAGCATGCTCTGCCATGGCGGCAGAGCTTGCAGAGCTTCTAGGTTTCAAATATGGGGCTAATCTGTGAAGTGCTTGAAAGTACCCTTGTAGCAATAACAATATATTTACCTCAGACCCTTGTTCATAGAATACTATATTATTCCTATAACAGGCCACAAATATTATCTGTATTCTATTATCCATCTAGGAACCCAAATTTCTCTTCACCCCTCCCTTAACAGGGGTATGTAAAAGAATTTTTAAAAAGGGGGTCACAATAAATTATTCTACAAGAACATGAAAAAAATACATGTAAAGCTTTGAGACGTAGGTGACTGTAGTGCATGTATATACTACTTGCAAATTTTTTAATCATTGGTAAGAAAGAATAAATAAACTACGAAGTTTGTTACATAATGAGAGCCCCCCCCCCCCCCCCCCCCAGCTGGATATACATCAGTTAAAAAACATGGGGAGGAGTTGCTTGGCAATATCTCCAATCTCAATGCTAGAAATATATATTCAAATAGTTTATAGATAAATACAGTAATAACATATACTCCTTGAGCATTTGGAGAGGGATCAGTGATCATCGTAAAATAAATATGTGCCCAGTCATGATCTTGACTCTGAACAGTAACAACCAGCCCGAGCGGCCCGGCATGAACTGACCGGCGCTTTAGCATTGCGCGAATACAAAATGTAGTGTATTATCGCTCACGGTACAAACCTACCTCGTAATCAAGTGTCGTTTTCTTCCAGACTGCTTCGCACTTCGTTTCTTTAGTTCTGATTTAAGATCTGTTAAAGTCCAGCTTTCATATTTTGCCGATGACATAGCTGGAAACGTTGCGGCGGCTTCAAAATTCTCGATTGTGTTTGTGTATGCGTTGGTTGACTTGGCTGCGTGAGAGATTATCCAGAGAAGGCCCGCCTTGCGTAGCAGCGCCACCTGGCCGATTAGTACTCTCGGTACCCCATTATGACTTTTCTTTAAAACATAATACGCACCATTGTACCATTTACTGTACTTCATATTTTCGCATCCCATAAATAAAACATTACAATAACTTTAATCGCCATTGAGAATATCTTTATGAGAGGGGATAGTACACTTTGTAGACATTGTCTCATATGCTGTTTCCTTTTTTTTGTGTGCTTAGACCAAAGCTTTCTTAAATTAATTTAAAAGATGAACGAGCCAACAGGTTACTTTTTGTGAGCGAAGAAACATAAAGTACAGAAAACTACTCAAGTGAAGAAATTCTCAACAACCATATCCCTGTACCTACGGCCCACTTCGTCATGGCCACCATTATTTAAATCCTCAACATTAAAAACATTGTCCTCTTCCGGCAATACAACATTATCGCACACAGAAATTGCAAAATTGTGTCGGACGGCGCACGCAACGATTATTGAGCATACCCTTTGCGGTGACATCCGAATTTTTCCATGTAGAGCCATAAAGCGTCGTTTTAAGAGTCCAACACTTTGCTCAACACGGACGCGCGTGGAGGTCAAGGCGTTATTATACCTCGCTTGTGCTGCAGTGACGATGTGATGGGGAGCAAATGGCACCACGACGTACGGTTTGCAGGCATGACCAGAATCACCCAGCGGGTGCCCATTGTGTTCTGAAACAAATGTGCACATTTAATAATTTATAAATTCCACTTATCCAGAGGGACACTTAATTAGCACACTCATTTCATGAAGTCACACGTGCATTTCCAAATGAGCATGTACCCAATACGATATTGTATCATAATGGTGGCATTGCTATTTGTTTGATATTTGATATTTGTTTGATATGTGATATGGAGAAGAAAGGCATGTTTGGTTTCGCTTGTATCTAATATGAACTGGTGTTAAAACGAAGAGTCCGTTAAACGGTAATAGCTCTCGTCAGTATGTTATAGATTTGGTTGATTGCATATGTCCCTAAGTGGGAATATTGTTCCGTAATCCACCAAGGGAGGCAGTTTACATGTATATGATGCTTGTCGCAGTTCGCCAAATTGGGCTCATTTTGCCTGATAAGGCGGTCTATAACTGTTATTTGAAAGAGCGTTGCGCGGTCCACCAAGGGAGGCATTTTTACACATATATGCTGCTCGCAAAAGACTGTTATAGATATGGTTGATTGCATATGTCGCTAAGTGGGAATATCGTTTCGTAATCCACCAAGGGAGGCAGTTTACATGTATATGATGCCTGTCGCAGTTCGTTAGATTGGGCTCATTTTGCGTTATAAGGCGGTCTATATCTGTTATTTGAAAGAGCGTTGCGCGGTCCACCAAGGGAAGCTCTTTTACGCATATATGATGCTCCCAAAAGTAAGTTATATATATGGTTGATTGCATATGTCCCTGAGTGGGAATATCGTTTCGTAATCCACCAAGGGAGGCAGTTTACATGAATATGATGCTTGTCGCAGTTCGACACATTGGGCTCATTACGCTAGATAAGGCGTGCTATATCTTTTAATACATACACGCCAACCCTACCGCTTTACGCGGTAGACTACCACTTTTTGAAGACTTCTACCGCCTACCGCTTTTAACATTATTCCTACCGCATTGCAAAATGTTCAGTTACAAGAAAAACTGGGATGCGGTTTTCCGCATAACGATTCTCTCTACTATATCTGCCATCTTTATTGCAGTCAAATCACTCCCCAGAATGCAGGAGAAGGCCCCATTTAGCACCATTTTTGAAAAAATTATTAGGGGGGCATGCCCCCAGACCCCCCTAGCGGCGCGCGCGACTGCGTCGCACGCAGATCTACCACTTTTCAAATAGGTTGGCATGTATGTTAATAACATAGCGTTGTGCGGTCGACTAGGGGAGGCACTTATACACATAGATGAAGCTCGCGCCAGTATGTTATAGATATGGTTGATTGCATATATCCCTAAGTGGGAATATCGTTTTGCAAGGGAGGCAGTCTGCATGTATGTAATGCTTGCCGCAGTTCGCTAGAATTAGCTCATTTTGCTAGACTGAAATCAGTTTGCAGACCAAAAAAATAAACCCATCACAACAACCAACAAATATCTGTATCAGATGGTCTGTCCCTTGTTACTATTTTGTATAATGATAGTATTGACTCATATAAAATATTACAATAAGCAACTGCAACAGATGATTTGTTGATCACGATTCACGTGATATTTCGAAATAGCCTGCTACACACCTGGGGCGTCCAGGGCGAGGTAACGGTTATTAAGGGGGCCCTCAAACAACCTTGATGAAATAACCGATAACATGAATTCTATGCAGGGACCCCCGTCATCCGAGCCCTGGTCGGCCCCTGAGAACTTGATGCTTAGACGGCGATAATAATGCATACCACAGTAAATGTTAACGAAAGAGGACATGCACCTGGCCTGACAGTATATTTGTGCAATATATATTATTATATGCAATATATATTAGTAATGTACCACTCAATACTGTTTATCGGTTTAGTAAACCTAAAAACGCTTTAAGTCTACTCGCCGGAAGTAGCGACATTTTCCTCGTGGTTTGGTTCTGTATAAATGTTGGCATAATGTCATAAAAGTATAATAAAAAAAGTCGCAAAGAACCCATAGAATAGGAATGTTGACAAAGCAAGCATATAGAGAAAGCAGATATTTTAAAATTATGTTATGATGAGGAGAACCAGGGGCGGTTCTAGGAATTTGCCAAGGGGGGTGTTGCTCTCTGAAAACTTGCGACCGGGGGGGAGGGGGGCATGCTAGGGAAAGCCGGCCAGGGGCGGATCTAGGAATTTGCGAAGGGGGCGGGGGGTTTGCTCCCTGAAAACTTGCGGAAAACTGTATACAACTCTGGTGCTGTGATAATTAGTGAGATCTGTGCAAAGCCTGTGCGGGTGGTTGTTTGGCTTGTTCTGTCCATCATGAAATTCAATTTGAATAGATCTTTGTAAATAGCTTTGTTGGTTGTTGCCTGGCAGATTCTGGCAATCATGAGATTCAATTTGACGCCTTTTCACATGTTGTGGTATTTTGGATTTCGAAAAGCAATACTGGGCCTCGTTCGCAAGCGACCGCTAGTCGACTAATGGTTGACGATTTGGCTGCCGAACGCTGATTAGTCCGACCATCTAGTCGACCAGAGCGAATCATGCCGCCACCCACGGTTCCTCTGGTCGATTGACGTCCAAGATGGCGGAGCCGAGTGAGCAGTAAGTGGTTTTCGCGTCATCTTTGTGGCGTATGCTTGATCTGTAACTTCGTTTGCAAGTTGATATACATTTAAACAAATTAAAATATAGCATGGTTCATACATAATTGTTCATTTGGCTAATTTTTCATGATTTCGTGCTAAATTTTCACATGATCGAACTAACTGACACTGTGAAGGCTCGTTCACATCTCTACTGTTTAGTTTTTGGTGGGGACGGGGGGGGGGGGGGAGGGGGGTCATTGGTGCGACCATTGGTGCTAGTTCGGTCGCCAAGCCAATACAGAGTGGGGCTCTTGTCCAAGAACACAGCCTATGTTCTCTGCAACTTAATACAATTCAGTGACAGTCCAGGATTTTGCACAAGACTCAAGAGGGCTGGGACACACATAAACTGAATGTTTGACAGTCTGATGCTGACTGTAACAGTCACAAGAACAAGTGTCAAGACTGTAACGTCTGAACGTTCAGGCTAGGACACACAGTGGTTAAAGGTGCTCATACAACAATTGTTTTACTTTCCCACATGTCATGTGACATGAGCAGATGAGATGTACCTATTTTATTTAGTCATTGCGGGAAAATATATTTGCCACCTTTTTTTTTTGTCAGCTTCAACCAATGACTGAACATGATTTGTTTTTTCAGTCCTCCTTCCAAATGAACTGAAATGATGCCAAAAGTTTCACGCAAACGAAGCAGACAAGTTTCGCTATGGCTGTTTATCTTGTCATCTATTATATATGTGGGTGACAGTATTGCAAAATATTTACAAAAGTGAGGCAGCAGATATTAAAACGCGCTGTAGGCCAAAAAAAGTGGCTTAACAAACACACAAACACGGGAGGATACAATACACTATGTGCCAAGAAAAATAAATGTCATTTCCAGTCTTATTACCCTACATTCTTTAAGTTTTGCAAGACAAAGATTGCTGTATGGATAACTTTAAGGCGCAGCATGTATAGGAATGGGGGCCCACATTTTGTGCTAAATCTGTCTGTTTTGCCTCCAAATAAATGTTTGTAGATAGTTTCCTTCCCTCTCCTTGTCTTATATAATGAAATAAGTAACAGTCAAAATGTAGCTCATCCCCATGTTATTTTCTATCTTGTAAAGAAACCACATTTCACTTCTCATTCCAGCGAAACTGTATATTACCACGGAAACTGAAATACCATAGCAACATCTACAGAAAAAGAAAACAAATTAAATAGGAACATTGCTGAAAACTGCAATTTTAGTAATTCTATGGTTATTGTTATGTTATTGTTACAGATGTTTATATCCCAAACATAATCTTAGCATTTATAAGTCTTTGTGTACAATGAAAGATTAGCATTCATATTTGACAGAACTGCAACATTTGGTGTAGGAGTGGAAGATATGGCTGAAATAGTGTATGTATTGTATTTCCTCACATACATTTGTACTTTTTAGAATGCTGTGGAGGCCTAATCTGGCAATGAATTTTTGTGACAATTAAGAATAGATAATGTCACTAAGTACAATTTTTTTCTTCTTGCTTCTCATCCATAAAGCCAATTTCAGAGTGGCCAAAGTGAAATGAATGTTTGTAATGAGAGCTATGATAGTATGTGTATTTGATACAAAAACATCAATTTACTGCCATGATCGAGTGGAAAACAATATTTTTCCTCCTATGGTAGAAAAATGAGGCAAACTGTAATATTATTATCATCACACAACTGTTCTTTTGTATAAAGTTATGTAACAGGAAATAACTTCCGCACAACGTTATTTATTCATAGTTACCCGACCTGACTTGACCCTGATTCAATCGCACTGATTGGTTCTTTCTTGCTAGTTGCAATACACAACTATCTACTATAAATAGGCTTTGGCGCGAAACGCCGGCAGTTTGCATTGTATGTATCGACAGGGACAGACCGTCCACTGCTCTATCATTGTTAACGTACTTTGACAATGCCATCTGTATTTACAGGTAAGCCTACGTACTTTATTTATGCTACTAGTATCCATTCTCATTTTATATTTAGAACTCTTATTAGGTATTCGAGTTTGCATTGTATGTATCGACAGGGACAGACCGTCCACTGCTCTATCATTGTTAACGTACTTTGACAATGCCATCTGTATTTACAGGAAATAAACCAGTTCAAACCACATGATACGAGTCGCTACAACAATGGCGTCACCGATGGGACTTTAATTGGCTTTTGGTAATAATAGTTTATGCGAAGCTGTGCCGGCCAGCTCAAAGGCAATACGGTTCCGGGTTTATGAAGTATATTGAAATAACTTTGTTTACCCTTGGATACCTAAATGTAAGACCTTTAATTGTTCCGCATAACTACGTCTCAGCTCACAGTTGACCTTTTACCATGCCAAAATCAACGGCGACCTCGTATTTGTGAGGTAATTGCTCAACTCCGTGTACCGAAGCTGTCATGAGGAACCAGGCCGCCCGATGAGCAGCACTGTGGTGGCAGCGACCGTGTGACGACGGAGTGCATCGTGTCCGGGACAAGCAGACCGCTGACCCTGGACCCCGCTGAGCAGTACCTGTGTTCAGTAAACCGCGCGAACTACCGCCCCCGCAGATCAGACCCGATTGCGGTCACTGGGTGAAACTCAGTGCATTTCTTCAACAGCTGATACATCACAAAGGCTCTCAGCTCTTCACAACACGGCGAACCTGGACAACGGGATCCACTACTGATTAGGAAGCATCCCTAACCGCCATGAGTGAGTGCATATTTTTTTAAACCTGTTATCTTGATTGACAATTTGTGAACGTCCTTTCTGGTGACCAGGTGACCAAGTACCGTTTTCTGAAATTGCGGTCATTTTATGTTATCATCAGTAATGAACATTACTTATTGGACTTTTCTATCTCATTAAACGAGAGTCCCAATGTTCCTTCTCGTATGTTTAGTGAAAGGCGGCAATTCACGGTATGACATGAAGTGAAATGAGTGACTGTGCTATGAATGTGCCATTATTTGTTTTATGAGTGTAAATTCTGGTGTTAAATAATATTACAAAGTATATAGAGGCATGAAACTTGCAATGGTAGGTAATTAAGGTGTCAGTGTAAAAACTCGTGTAGCGTTGTCATTAGTTTAAAGTTACCATCCATACACCTTGTTCATATTCCATTGATCAACAAGTCTAACCCTTTACACCAACTTTACTCATTCAATTGCTTACCCCTTTTTCTGATCAGTCACTTTAGTAGTTTTATGACCTAATATAGACCAGCTTGACCTGTCCTTATCTAATGATTGTTGGACAGTATTTCATTTCCGACTGACTATATTTGATATTGATATTTGGCAGTTGGATACCCAATCGGGGCCATTTTGGGCAAAATGACTTCGCACGAACGTGCACTTTATATTTCTGGTTTGTCTTCTGACACCTCTGCAAGTGACCTTGAAAACGCTTATGGCGATGTGGGTGATGTAGAGGACATACTTCTTGTTTATGATAGGGAATCTCGCGCCTTTAAAGGCACAGCATACATTTTATTTAAAAATGCTGAATGTGTACCTAAAGCGGTGTCGGAAGCATCTGGCCGCTCGGTATGTGGTCAAACTCCTATGCTGAGAATCGCGGGAGCTGAACACGAGCTGCAGATAACTAGATTGCAGGACACCCGCCATGCACAATCCCAATCCCCTGACATTTCATCCAGTGAGTCCACCCATCCAGTAAACCCCCCTCATGATCACTTTGTTAAAATCCCGAATTTCTCAGGAGATGCTGGGAAAGGCGAACTAACATATGAACAGTGGAAATATGAAGTTCGATGTTTGATAACAGAGGGTTATTCAACAGGCTCAATTCTTCAAGCCGTACGGCGCTCGTTGAGAGGTACCGCTGCCCAAGTCATGAGATACCAGGGTGAGCGGGTAACTGTAGTTGACCTTTTAACAAAGTTTGATGTTATCTTTGGAAACATCCTGTCTCTGGAACAATTGTATCAGGAATTTTATAGTGCCAAACAAAAATCTAGCGAATCACCAACAATCTGGGGTTGTAGGCTGGAAGAATTACTGTCACAAATAAAAGACAAGGTCGGAGTTAGCGAGCCACTTGCCAAAAGCATGCTACGTACCCAGTTTTGGCTGGGACTTGTCAATGAAAAACTCAAAAATGCCACTAGGCATAAATTTGACGCTGGTTTGTCGTACGAAGACTTGGTGAAAGCCATAAGGACAGCCGAACATGAATATAGCACTTCCAGCAAAGTTTCTGATCGTAACAAAATGATTGCTCCTCAGCAGATAGACACCAATAATGAGGTACTCACAAAGTTGTTCCAACTTATAGATCAGGTTGCTAAACTCGAAGTTTCGGTCACTGGGATTTCGAGTAGGGTTCGCTATTTGGAACAAAGGGGGCCTCAACAGGCATCCTACGGACCTGGCGAAAAACGTTCCCCCCACAAACAAGTGGTTAAGTGCACCAGATGCGAAAGAAGGGGACATGATGTATCAAAATGTCGAGCAAAGATACACATTAACGGTTTTCCTTTAAACCAAGAGGCACCCGTGTCGGAGGGAGGAACACGGAGTGCGTTAGGAACACATCCACATTAAATCTCCCTAAAGTAGATCTCTTCGGAAAATCGAATTTAGTAGAAATTCAAATTGAAAATGTCTCATGCCAAGCTCTCCTTGACACAGGGTCACAAGTAACCACGGTTGCAAAATGGTTTGTACAAGAAAATCTGGCTACTGAAATATTACCATTGGATGCGTTTTTGAACATTGAGGGAGCGGGTGGACAATCCATAATATATGACGGAGTCGTCAATGTAAACGTTGAAATCCCAGATACCGTGTTTGGTGAATCCTTGGTAATCCCAACTCCTGTGTTAGTGGTCCCTGATACTACCTACAACTCTTCTGTCCCAGTTATCATTGGCACAAACGTTATAAATCGAATCATAGAAGTTACTGGGGATGTGACAGTGAACGTCCAAGAATGGCATCGTGCTATACAAAGCTGTCAGATGAGGCAAAAATCCATCGATCATGATGGTAAGGTGGGCACTGTACAATGTCACAAACAAGTGATTATCCCTGGTGAAAGTAAAATGCTAATACATGGTATCATTAGGGCTGGTCCAGTAGGCAACATTTTGACGGTGAGCGAGGACGGTGATTACCCCACGCTGCCTAACGGCCTAACACTTGTACCAACCCTACAGTCTGTCGTCAGCCACTCTTCATCTGCCTCCAGGGTTGGTGTAGAAATACATAACTTGACTAACAAAGTAATAACCATCCCAGCTAAAACAACTGTAGCCGAATTGAGGCAAGTTACTATGGTGCCTACTGTTCCCCAAGTAAAGGCATTTTGCCAAAACAATACTGATGCAATCAAGGAGGTAAACTCAAATTCTGTTGTTGATCATTTTGACCTTCAACATCTCAAAGCCGATGAAAATGGCACACAACTACCATTATACGCAAAGATCGAAGGTCTAGCTAGTTTTTTCGATTTTTGACGAATTTTCTAAGTTAGAGGGAATTTGTATACTTTATCATTGGGCAAATCTTCGGTTGCCATGGAAACGAAACTGAGACACGCGTTTGCCGTCAGCCTACCCTGAGTCTCTTATACTCATCCACATCTAGCACTGTGGTAAAGCAAAGTGAGATTGCATAAACGGAAGTACGTCATATTGAAGAAAGTTTGATTATCTCCATAGGGTCCCATGTTAAACGCGTTCGACTATATACCGAAAAGTTACAGGGCTATGTCGCCTTGTTTATAGTTAATGGCTCACCCTACTACTATCCATCTACAACTGAAAGCATAGAGCGATGGCTTCAATAGGACGCCCTTGGGAGCCCCTGCAAGCACCAAAAATCCCTATCTTTCACAATGGGGAAAATTTTGACAATTTCCTGTGACGTCATTTCCGGGTCGAATCACACAGGCAATGGACAACCTCTGCTGGGTACCGTCTTACAGTACGTAAATTTTTTGTGTACCGTTTGAAAAAGGTACTTCTGAATTATGCGACAAAATGTGACTGTAATGATAAAGGATTGAGGTTTTTAACATGGAGATTGCCATAGAGAATTTTGCGCCAGCTCTAGAATCGGAAGTAAGATAGGAACATACCGTTTTTATGTTACAAGCAAACATAGGACCACATTTGACGCAAGATGAGTCCACTCGCAGTTTTTTGTGATTTTTTTTCCGATTTTTGGCGATTTTTTTAATGTACCGGAAGTGACGTCACCGTGACGTCATAGCACGTATTCGCGAAATCTCAGATTTCACAAAACCTATTGTCATCCATATTTCTATGACGTGTTAGAGGCATAGAGTGATATCTTTAACCGAAATGGGTCAAACTATAGAAAAGCCGTTCAAGGACATATTTTGCGTTTTTCGAAAAACATAAAATGACGTTTTCCTCGAAAATGAATATGACGCGTCAAAAAGTGAACAATGTACGAAAGTTGCGCCGTATCTAGTAGCACGTTATGAAAGTTATCCGACGTCTCTAGCTCTAATATTAACGGAGATATGCGCGTTTTACGTTATATTTTCAAAAAATCGCTGTGACCTTGACCTTTGACCTACATACACCGTTAACGAACTTAGCCTCTCAATTTTTCATATCTATCTCTAGGTGAAATATAACATTCCTACATGTAACCGTGCGCCCTACAATGCGCTGACAAACAAACAAACCAACAAACAAACAGACAAACTAATTTACAAACCGAACATAGTACTATACTGACAGAAGTTTTCAACTTCTGTCAGTAACAAATAAATTTACAAACCGAACATAGTACTATACTGACAGAAGTTTTCAACTTCTGTCAGTAATAAATGGAACCAGCTGAAGAAACGTTACCGTGAGGTAAAGGATCATAACCACAAGACAGGCAATGACCGGAAAGTGTTCAAGTATGAAGGTGATTTTGACAATCTGTACGGCGATAAATCCTCTACTAGACCCAAAGTTACGTTGGATTCTTCGGCAACAATTGTTATCAATGACAACCAGTCGTCAGAATGTGACAGTGAGTCTGTGGCAGAAAATGCTTGTAGTTCAACAGGAAGTCGTACATCTACCCCTTCTCCACAACCGAACAAGCAAAAGAGGAAGCAGTCTACAAGTGACAAGCAGGTATCGATAATGGAAAAAATGCTCAAACTATCGCAGACGATGGCCCATGAAGCTGCTGAAAGAGAAAGAGCTAAAGTCGCCCAAATGGATAGATTTCTGGACCTGTATCAGGAATCTGTGCGGAGCAAGAAAGACTAAACCTGGATAAAAAGCTGTGTTCCTGCAGTTCCCATGTAGCATATAAGAGTGACATTAACACTTGTATGTGTTTTTATTTGGGATTTTATGGACAGCAGATCTGTAATATTACTTTTGTATCTGACGAGAGAGCCATTTCATTTTCATTCCCTTTGTGAATTTAATTTGATAATTTGTCCTTGTAGTGCACGTTTACATGAATCGTCCAGCAATATTCATAAAGCGGCACAATAGCCATGTGATAATTTATCAGAATGTAGACATGGCAAGTTGCTGGTTGTCCTACAGGTTTTAAAAAGTGTTGCTTACGAATATTATTGGCAACGTTGGAGTCTGTTTTAGTTGTATCGATCCCATTCCAGTCTGTCCGCTAGACTTACTGCAAATGCTAATACACCTGTATTGGAGTTCTTATTTACTTGAACATCAAGGAGATGTTAAGTTAACCAAGGTACGTTTAAGTACATGCGGCCAAATATTGTCGAAGTTTTGTGTTTCATGTTGATCAGTCAGATTCTCAGGCAAATCTTTAGTTAGCCTTATTTAATGGATATTTTATTTGCATTCAAGCGTATTCAATGTGGGCAGGTTTACTGCTATTTAATTTAATTTACGTGAGTGCGCTTAATGTATTTGAAAGTAACGCAGAAGCGTTGCGGAGTTATTTCCGTCCATGGATGACAAGTTTTTTTTCAGGCTGCTGTTTCGTTTTGTTACATGTAGCAGGCTACATGTTATGACAAGAATAAAAAACATAATACCATCCAGCTATGTGATATATTTCTTACGAACATTTGATGCTTAATATCTCATGAAAACGTTCGCCTTCAGGAGTAATTTGAGTGTGAAACATACAATCAATCAGATACATTTACTGCGCAACACACCTACTGCCCCACGAGTCACATATTCAACGCAGCCTTGCCGCCAGAAGATTCCTTAAAGCCACACCGTCTCCCGCGTTGCGTTCCCTGGCGACGAAATCGTCATCGGGAACTTCTTCATCTGCGACAAAACAGTCTTCCAATTCGTCTCCAGTTAAGACACACAAATTGTGCAAGATGCAGGCACTATGAATCACCATGGCGATTGCTTGTGAATCATAGAGATGAACTCTCAATAGTCTTCGAAATCGTCCCTTTAGCTGTCCAATGCTTCTTTCCACAACCTGTCTAATGCCTGATACGCGACGGTTGAACATGCGCTGTTGTGCAGTGAGCTGACCATTATCCTTGTATGGAGCTACCAACCAGTTCCTTACAGGGTAAGCAGAATCTCCTATGATAAACATATCTGGAGCAAACATCATTCCTTCTTCAGCCTGTATGTAAAGCTGGCTGTTCCGGAGCACTCTCGCATCGTGGGTACAGCCTGACCAACCAACGAAGCTGTTCGTGATCAGCATCCGGTTGTCCACCACTACCTGTTAAATATAACCCATAAGTTACATTATAATACATGACATTCAATATGTTAGTGACTAATAAGTCACATTGTAATAAACAATCACTATCGGTAGGTGCATGAGCATAACGCCCACACGGTTATAATTGTACATGCCACGTCCATTTTCCTATTGCTAAACCAATTTTTGCTATGTTTCATTCTGGGTGTCCTGTTGTCTGTGACTTCTCGGGTATTTAAGTAAAAACTGCTAATACATGTATAGAAGTATACCTGCAATTGCATAGATGGGAAGCCCTTTCTGTTTATGTAGTCTTGATCCTTTTCCACGCAGTGTGCCAATCTCACATGGGTCCCATCGATAAATCCTACAACACCAGCTATGCCTGAGTCCTGTTCAACCTCCCGTGAGACTGCCTGTTGGCGTTGTCGATCTGGCCACTGAATTGTCTGAAACGAGAATATAAACGTGAATGTGATATTGTTATTTATAATGTCGCCATCAATTAATTTCACGATATATAGTTCCCCCTCGTGGAAAGATAACATTCAGAATAATGTGGAATATATTGATTGATAAATACCACTGTAATTACAGAACAATCCATCGCACAACTTGAAAATATGCTGTATAACGTTATCATGGTCATGTCATGGAAAGCCAGCATTTGCAATATCCAGGACAAATTGTGTTCCAAAACAAGTCTTACATTGGAAAGATTGGTGCAGAATGCTCTCATCACTCTGTACAGGATTGTGTGTACAGTGGACTTTGACAAGCCAAATGTCAAGGATACCTCCCTCATACTTTCTTGGTTACTCATGTACCAAATAAAAATTAAAAGCTGCTTTGTGGGGTTCACTTCCCCGCGTTCCAGAAACATTCTCTGTAGGTTGGGTCCAATCTGCTGCAGAATGTTCTCGAAAGTGTTCCTTGAGATGCGATAATGCATCTTAAAATCAACCAAGTTGAAGAGTGGTACAACCATTTCCGCATATCCTGAAATTAGGCCATTTGATCATCATACATGCATTCAAACATTTCCAGGACAAGAAACAAAATTGCCTGTAATCTTTAATAACATATTTCTACACATGCCATTCTTCCCCTGTGTAACAGTAAGTCAGACAACAGTGTCCAAAACATTTTCCCAAAATATTTGGAAAATGATAAGTGTAGCCTGTAGGGGAAAAATTGCTGCATGAGCAGCTTTAAATGACACATTCATGCAGCAATCCACAATTTGATTTGTGCATGGTCATCAGCCCCTTGTCCCTCTTCTATGAAGGTCTGCCATGGGGTTGAACTTTTAAGGAAAAGGCCATGCTGATAATTATATGGTCTATTTGAAGCTGTAGTGGGTAGGGTAGTAATATGTAGGCCGCTTTTAGACTATATAGTAAGCTTATATTGCCATTAGGCCTAGTGGTCTTTATCACAGTTGTAATGTGGAAATCATATTTACCGTGTATCTTGGGAACGCTGTCCCTCCTTTCTTGTCCGCTGAATGTGCACATCGCACTTAGCATGTGTCTTATTTGAGCAGCCGCCGCATCGCCTTCAGTGTTGAATACTTCCCGCAAGAACCCAAAAGTTGTTATTTCCGCCATGGCACAGATTGACGATTGTCAACCCTTTTCGACTATCCCGCGTTCGGCATAAAGCTGTAATGCGCAGGCGCAATGGCGAAATCTAGGTCAAGAAATAGTCGACTAGCTGTCGCTTGCGAACGAGGCCCAGGTGGCTTCAAAGCCGGACACAATATTGCTCTGAGTAAACGAGGCGTCATAGACCTGTTTGACGAGGCGACAAAAAGTTTTCTTTCCGACAACATGGCTAGGATCCTCTGACATGTACTCCGAACAAGCTTTGTTAAATTTTGCCTTGAACGGCCCAAACACGCACCTATCGAGGGGACATAGGTAGTGTGTACTGTGAGGGGGGAAAGTCAAAACTAAAATGTCGTTCGCCTGCGCCTTCTCCAGCAGCTCCAGGGTCTCGTGGGAGCTATGGGAGTCCCAAATGAGAATTTGAGGCCTTTCTGGGCCACACGACTTCAAATAACACTCTTCAAACCACTCGGTGGCCAGCACACTCTCCATCCATGAATTTGATTGGTAGGCGAAGACTGATCCATCCGGCGCGTCTTGCGTGATGAAAGAACCCAGGCGCTTCCGTGTCTTGCCCTTCACGATGAAAAGAGGCGGCATCGCCGTGCCAGCCGCATTCACCGACGCCATCATCGTGATGTTTTCGCGTGTGCTCGCCACCCGTCCTGGGACGCTCTTAGCCCCGGCGCGAGCACAGACTCGTGTGGGCATATGGCCTAGGCTGATGCCAGTCTCGTCGGCATTCCAAACGAGATGCGGCTTGTTGTTCAGGCCGGAGTCCTCAAGGATACTATTTAAGTCCAACAAATACTGGCCGACGACAGGGGGGTTGAGGCCCTTGGCCCGCACCGTAGTTAGGGGCTCCGGTTTGCGTAGTGTGATATCCGGGTGGCGTTTGAGGAAACCGGACCACCAAAACTTTCCAGGGACACCAGCTTTAAAAGCATAGCATAGTTGTCCAACTTTGTTTTTCAACTGCTCTTTACTGATTCCAAAACCCTGCTCTGAGGCTGCAATAGCACTAGCAACAACTTCTGCTTCCACCTCCGGTGGCAACACGGTGGATCTGCCAAGTGTGGGTGGCCCAGTTGCATCGTTCCGAAGATCACCTAGGGTGGATCGTGGGACACCAAAGGCCTTAGCGGCGGCGCTGGCTGACAGACGTGCAACTCGACACGCGTGTAAGGCCTGGGCAACCTTGCTCTTGTCATACTGACAATAAATGCCTTTGCCTCGGTGAGGCATGATGCACACGCTCTACGCTTCCTTAAGGATCGTCATACTTTCCACTTATTCTAGTACAATTTAAAACTCATGGGCTGCATTTTTTGAGCAGAGCGCGATATGAGCGGAGTAATGGAGTTCCACCTACAAATTACCCGTATGCGGCTTGAGTGGGTTTTATGCCATTGAAAATAGTTGCACCAGGCAACGTAATCGCTGAAGCATGGCTACTGTAACCTAAATTCCGCTCGAACTACAAGTTCATGCAGATGCATAGACAACGGATGGATACATTTATTTACCTGTATGCTTGACGGCATTCTATGTATTTCAGAAAATATAGTTGAGATTAAAAGTGACGAAATCAACGTACAAAGATAAAAAAAAATCCTACCAAGTCCTTATATTGTTCGTAAAATGTCTGGAATGTCAACTACTGGTTAGAGGCTTCGTTTGCATCTGAGAACTAGGCAGTTGTGCAGCGACATCTAGCGTCAATTTACAGCGCCCACCCTCGCGCGCTCATTTCAACATTTGCATGTCAACAAAAAAAGAAGGAGGGAAGTTCGGCAGGTGAGGAAGGGATGTTCGGCAGCTATATTTCGCTTCCTTTTTGTATATTTCTTTCTTTAAAAGTGACTAAATTTGACGAAAAACTTATCTAAGAACAGTAAGGCATAGAAAGGATACAATAATATACACTGATGTGGATGTTAACAAGAGAGAGACTCGATAGTATCTATGTAAACAAATGTTGTCCTGTTAAAAGGCCGGAATCAGAAATCGGCGGGAAAGGCTGTTTTGAAGATTGATCTAATTTCATTCATGAATATTCAACATATATATTTTTTTCAAACCGAGGTTATCTAACGGTTGTATGGTCTGATTTAACAACATTCACAACTTATTATCAGAAATACAATTCCGTCAGCTGATCCTAGGGAAATTAAAGAAAACTGAACCTGCCGAACTTCCCTGACCCTCCCCTAAGTGACACCGTTAACGGGTTTGATAACTTGTTTTAATTGAGTTTAAAGGAATAGTTTAGTCCGGTTTTTGGGCCAGCAAGGCGTAGCATGTGACATATAGATCAACATGCAAACTATCAGTCTAAAATGTATGTTGCTACCGGCTCCAGCAATAAGTATTAGTATTTGGCACTGAAACCTTCACATTTACCGCTTCCCGCTCGACTGAGTTCGGCATGCTGAGCAGAGCGCAAGCCAATCAGCGCGCTGCGTAAAAAACGCGTCATAGGTTCCAGGCGGCCACACAGCCTGCCCTGTCTCAGCCTTATCATGAACGCAACGTAGCCGCGGTGAACGCGGGTCAAACGTGAAAGAATAATAAATTAAAAGGCAAAACCAACTGCTGGTTCAGGAAATCACTCCCGTATGCAACAAAATGACTTTCCACTCAATGGCGAGCAAATACATTGTCTCAAGCGAGAGATGCCTTGACAGAGATGTATGGACACTCGGCCTCTTTTCGATACACGACAGCAGTACATGTAGAAGACATGTGTGACTTATACCTAAAACTGCAGGCCTGTCGGAAACAGTTGTTTCCCGCTACATAAAACAGTATTCAAAGTATACTGAATTTAAGGAATAGTGATTACCATTTAACAGAATTGTAATATTTGTTGTGAGTGCAATGGTAAATCTGACACTGCTTGAAAATGACCGTAAGGTGGAAATTGTGTCCAATGTAACAGTTTTGTGTGTAAAATTGATTAAGGATGCAATAATAATTAATTAATAATGTAAATTAAAATTTAAAACACTTTATAGAATATTTAATATTATGGAATATTTCAATTTTGTATTCACTTCGTCCAAAACTAATTTTTGTAGTGAGTGACTTTTTTTTGTCAAGGCACTGATTTTCCCAAATGAAAGTATTTCATAAAATTTTGCAAAAGAAATATAAAAAAAAAACATGAAACTTATATTACGCTTGAAGTAAGTCTTTTATTCACCCATACTGTGATGGTGTCCAAAGGAAGCAGTTATTTGTTTTATAAAAAACGGAGCTCGTTCCTCGCATCACAATTTGTCCTAGGACTATGGCGTAAGCGTAACGCCCTCTGCCGGGAGATCGACGAGAACTGTGACGTAACAGCGACATGGCGGCGGGGAGAGTTGTTGAAAACTTTCACCAGTACAAAAAGTGGTGGATTTTGTTTGTTGTCAATCTCATTGCCCTTGGAACTATAAAGGTATGAAGAACAACTTGACAAATTGATAAGGACCGTTTATTTCTGTACTTTCTGCAATCGACGGCCGAAGGGCGCTGATTTTTAAATCAACGCTCACAACCGAAACTGGCTTCATGGCTCTCTCTCGTCTCCTTTAGGTGCGAGGTCAAGAGAGCCATGTGTCAAGGCTAAGTATTAATTATATGATAGCCGTGTGGTGTCACTGCATCCTCCTTCTCATATAATATAATCCTGCGTCCGTATTATATCCATAATGCTTGAGGTTATATAATCCACTTCCTCTGTGATAATACAATAACTGATGTAGTTCACAGATCAAGTTTTTCAGGTCGCTTTGACAGTCTACCGCTTCGGGTATGAGTGACTGTTTCATTGTCAATTGGACAAGTCTCTGAAATTGTCTTTTCATTCCTCAGATGATCATCACTTATCCTTTCTTTCAGGTATTCAAGTTGAATAATTCATTTGGGGATTATTGTTGGTTTAATGTGTTCCCTTGTGCGTCTTAGCGTATTTCCTTCCTCGTCTCTGACAATATAGCTTCTTTGATGTCCTGGAATTTTATCAATAATCTCTGCTGGTTTCCAATATTTGTCTAGCCGACATCTGACATATATGTCTTGTCCTTGTTGTAGTGGGATAGCTTCAGCTTGCATTGTTCCTTGGTCGTGTTTTTGTCTTTCTTGTTGATGTATTTGTCGTTCCAGTTGTTGATCTGGGTCTAGCCCCATGTGACGTTGTTGGGAAACAACGCCACATGTCCAGTCTATCAAATCCTGTACGGCATTTAACAAACACGCGTGGCGAGAAGCGGTGCTGATGGCGAGAACTTTTTGGGGTATGGCAATAGTTTCTAAAAGTATGCATCTTACAACTTATCTTGTTATTTTGGTTGAAGTCTCCGTGATTACGACGATATCGTCTGTTGATTTTTCGAAGCAGCGGACAACTCAGTTCTGTCCGCTGCCTTGCCCACCCAGTGGAGAAACTGCGCATGCGTGCATGTCGTTAAAACCGCACCATTCGCTTGGTGGCGCTTCATACACGCAGCCAGTGACACGCAATAAGCGAAACGCCACCTGGCGAAAGCCGCTGGTGAAGAATGACCAAACACGAAATGCCGCGGTAAACAACAAGAAAGTCTCATTTCAACCGACTTGATAGTAATGCGATACTTTGTGAGTTCATATGCATGTGGGTTTTGTGGTAAATATGAAGTTTAGGTATCAGAGTACAAAATTACCAGGGTTTGATGGAGCGTGCGGTTAACAACACTTAGTCGTCCACAAAAGCTAATCTTACACCCTCATTTTGTACATGAGGACATGTAGCCTGAAAACAAGACGTTACTGTCGTAAGACAGTTGGCAATGAGACGACATGGTAACGTCTGAACTCATCGCACTTGTTCCCTGTTCAAGAAACCTATTTCACCATCTTGACTAAAACACTCACTTGTCAGCCGTATTTTGAAATCACATATTTCTTCCTTGATATAAATCAAAGCGTGGGCACACAAGAGTCGCACTCATTCAGGCAAGATAACTCCATAAATCAACATTTTCACGAACGCGCAATTTCACTTCTCTCGCGATCAGCCATGATGGTTTTCGTAGCGACACCTTCCGGGGTGCGGCGAACTAAGAATTCTGGAGACACACACGAAATACACACAGACAAACGCTCAAGTTCTCAGTCCGTAATTTTAAGTATAATCCGCATGCAAATCGACCGATAAAACAATGGAAATAATTACTTAATAATATATTATACTATTGAACACCGTTTATTATACATGAAAAATAAAATCAATTCAAAAATTCAATGTCGATTCTACTGTACAAGGATTTCCCACGCGTCAGGCTGCAAATGACGCCAGCATTGTTCGCCGGTTACCATGACTGCGGTGACTGAGTTCATTGCTGACTGGAACAAGAACATGTGGCACCATGGCCGATAATCTCTGTGTCGTCTGTAAAAGCCAGTTTGCAAAGAGAGCAACTGGTTACGGGTTTTCTAAGTAGGCCCATGTCTATGCATTTAATCTAAGTCTGCTACACCTTTTACCCATACACACACGTTCCCACGCTTGTACACCAATGCATGTATACCCAGCACCGTCGGAGCAAAATGAAAGTGATGGGGTAGACGCAGCTCATGCTTGCGACAGGGAGCGGGTGGGGGGGGGGCTGAACACTTGCCATCGGTGACTTCTTAACGTGCAACCTTTAATTAGTTTGGGACGGGGGGGGGGATGGGGGCAAATGGCCCCCCTGCTCTCCCCCCCCCCCCCCCGTTTCCAACGGGCCTGATACCCCACGCTAACAAATAAGAAATGTAGGCCTATACTGTTACGGGGTGGTGGGGGCGGGGGGCGACACAATATGCTTCTTGGGCCTAAACCGGCTGTACAGTCACCATTTTTTCAAGGTAATTACCCAAGGGGGCGGCATGAGTATCTTGTTGCAGATCAACCCCCCCCCCTTTTCGCTTATGCCCTTAAGGGTGCGTACGAACAGTTAAAGGCCAGCTTCTGGGTAAATTAATTTCGTAAAAATTACCATAATATACACACAGAAGAGTAAATATTGAAGCAATCTGGGTTAAATTGTTGTGCAAATTATGTGGCTCATAATTTGGTAAATGTGGCACGTTTCAATCACGAAATCTTTACAAACTCTGGCATCCATTATGAAAGATCAAAGCCGTAATTTTCGCGCCAAGTGACGTAAATGCAGGTTCCGGTTTAATTGCTAAATACAGGCAAGTGAAGGGTTTATGTAAATATTCAGACGAATTTGTATCTTTAAGAAAGGAGGTAACCAGTTGGTGTTTGATGTGTTGAATTCATAATATATGGAATAGCGTTCTAGCCTGCGATGGTTTGTAACAAAAGAAATAGTATGACTGCCCGTCTCATGCGTACAGCGCACCAGCTCTTCAAAGGGGAACCTACATTGACGTCACGAAAGATCGAATGATCGCCTCTGACTATTTATTGATCTTTCAACGAGTCATATGGGATAATGGTAAATATTTGTAATAGTGCTCCCGAATAAAATTAACTTCTTCTATACGTCTTCTATTTTGATGGCGTAATATATTGGGATTAATATATTAAAAGTCCCTTAGGACCTAGGAGCTGCTAAGGTTAAGGTTACACCCGCACAATAAAGTTAAATATCCGGCTTCACTTGTGTTCTTTTTGTCGCAGGTACCGCCTTCTTTCATTGACCTCGCCTTACACAGCACGACAGGTATTTCCCCGTGTGTCGCCCGCTGCGAAGTCATACATATGTCTAGAATGCTCCAGAACATTATCAAAGAGTACCGACAAGATCAAGAAAAGAGGGTCAGTGGTCACAAGGCGACGGTGGGCGGGTCCTCGTCCGGCCTCAGCGTCCCTTAGCGCCGAGCCGCTGAGCCCCACGCCACACGGGCCGAAGCGTTTCGCCACACCGCTTGGGACCCCAGTACACGTGAAACGGCATGACGACAAGGGTACGCCACCCAGCGTATCCTTTAATCTGCGTTTTGATGAGTCCGATGCGGAGGGCGATGTACAGGGGATTGGGGAAGAGAGCAATCAGCCCGAGACCGATCAACAGAGAGATGAGTTGCACGATGAGGGGACGGATGAGGAGGACCTGTATGAAGAGCTGGATGAGGAGCTAGATGAGGAGCTGGCTGAGGAAGGGGAGCAGGACCCGGAGGAGGAGCCGGAAGAGGAGCTGCATGAGGAGCTGGAGGAGGAGCTGGAGCATCTTCATCTGCAAGAGGAGGAGCTGGCTGAAGAGGTACAAGGGGTCCTTCACCAGGCTGCCAAGTACATTGGTCAGCACAAGTACAAGAAGGCGTTCCGGCTACTGTGGCTGAAATCTCGTGGCGCCAGGACAGCAATGGTGGCCGTCGTTGGACAGGGTATTTGTCATGAACTCTCCACTTCCACGCGGCCACAGAACCCCCAACGAATGGCAACACTCTCTCAACCGATGTCGCTCAACAACCTAGAGAGCTTCTGTTGGCAGGACGTCTTGGACGAAGCCGAGACCAAGCTACCGGTGTCCATGGCCATGCTGCATAAGATGACAGTATCCGAGGCCCAGCTGCGCCGGTCTTCCACCGTTGGAAAAAGAGGCAGCAAACGGTAGCTTTATTTGTTCATACCAATCTCTGCATATTTGCGCAAATAGTTTTGTAATATTTTCGTGAATGAAATATTTGAGGGTTCAGATGTATGACATGTCTTACGACCTATATGCCCATGACCTGTGTAGGAAACTAGAATTATCACTTTACGTAGACTGACAATGACGTTTATCCTTGTCTAGGATGATGACAAACGATGAGGCAAGTGTCGTGAGGGCCAGACACATGGGCAGCCTATTAGGCATCATATTGTATCGCCGCCTGCCCAAGACCTACAAGTTCATGGCAGCGGCAATGGGCGTGGAGCTCTGGCGGCAGGGCTGCACTCAGAAGGCATTCAAGCTGTTACATGCGTTGGGTGTAACCCAAACAGGAGGTGCCGCCAGGGCCAACGTCGACAAGATTGCCTCGACATACGATGAACAGGCGCACTCCATGAAAGAGGCATTGCTGGTAATAATTGGTCATAATATATTAACTACGTTTCATTGCAGCAAGCCAGTCAAGCAGTCACTGATACGGGCTGCGGATAAACATTTCCCGAAACCATGTCAATGCTAATGATACTTTACGTACATACATCTCACACCCTTAGAAGATAACTTTGTTGATAACAAATCGTTTTTAGCCAACATTACATGCCACACTGGTGTAAACAAATGTCAATATTTCTAATTACGTTTTACAACATCTAATGGTTTCTATGTATTTATCACAGACGTTCGCGGAACAGGACGCGGAACAGGACGAATTCCCTTGTCTACGACGACGTCTGGACTTTGGCAACCAGCCCAACCAGCAACTGTCCTTCAGCCTGGGTTGGGACAATGTCCAGGTGGCCATACATCGAAAGCACCAGTCGCTGCAGCATGGCAACCGCTTTATGATGTGGGCCATGGCTTTCGCGGTACAGCATCGTGTTCCATCGCTCGGCTTGACTGACGAGACGACTTTGACGGCAGCAGAGATGACCCCATCCGTTTTCCTGCCACAATCGACCGATTGGCTCATGTTGCGCAACCGTTGCGAAGTCATGGTCCAGAGGGTCCTGGTCACCTACCTAGATTACTTCAAGGAGGCGTCAAGGAGAGTGGACTGGCATGTGCGTCACGCCCAGACAGAAGCCATGGAACAGAAGACGTCGGTGGTAAACCTGGGTGTTGTGGAGGCCAATCCGGCATCCACGGCCGGCGTCCTGGACATCATGGACCACCTGACGCGCTATGTACCCACTCAGCCTGACGGTCAGGTCCATGCCATCCCCTGCAATGGGGACCAGCTCAGTGTGGAACGTATGACGCACGCCAAGCAAGGACGCATCATTGGTCCAACTCCAAAACACCGATTGGAAGGGATGGTGGAAACCCCTCAAGAGTTTCACAAGGAGGGAATCCTGCTTCAGGACACCATGGACCAATTGTTTACCGAGCGCAGTGTTGCTGATGCCGGCACCTTGTATCAGTTAAAGGACAGGTTCCGCCATCGGTCCGTCAAGCAAAAAGTCATGGACAATTTCCACCACACCTGGGACTTTCTTCAGTTCAGTTCCCATGGGTTCCTTGTCTTGCTGGCCATGCAACTCTCCGGCATGGATTCCATGGATGACGCGCCACCTGAAGCGGAGGGCGTCGACAAATGGACACTTCTGCAGGCCCTCGCACATAGGGTAGTGGACCGCTTGTGGGCTGCGCCACCGCAAGCCTCCATACGCCGAGTAACAGAAGCTTACGAGTACTGCTCTTGCGGAGAAGGTAATTTATTTCCCTCGAACGTTTTTGTCATAATTACATAAACTGGCCCTTAATGTCAATGTATAATATTATTTCGTAATTTCAATGTCAGCTAATGTTTTTCTCTATTTGCATTACTGATCTGATATATATTTAAAGTAAACGAGTTACTACTATTGAATAAATCAGCAATGTTATGACTTTAAGGTGAGACACCCCCTAAGTTAAGGTTACACAAGCAAAACAATCGAGAGTAGCAAATTACGTAGTGACAGATATCCTGACTATTTTCTATATACTATTTTAGAAAATGAAGACTCCATGGTACAGTGCTGTAACAGCACCTGTCCTCGGTCATGGCATCACTTCGGCTGCGTGGTGCCACGCCTTCGCGAGATACCAGTCGGGGACTGGTACTGTTCGGCGGAATGTCGCGCGTCCCCTGGCTACATATATTGTAGCTGCCAGCTCCGCAGAGGTCATGCAGACGCGGATATGGTGAGCTGCGCCAGATGGACCGATTGCCTGTCCTACGAGAAATACCACCAACAGTGTCTCATCATGAGGCCCCCAATTGTGATCGGTAAGTTAATTAAAGTATGATACTTAGCAAAGAACAACAATGTATTGGTAAATTGGTATAATTGCTATATTTGATGTCCCATAAACAAGATGCTACAACGATTTATATTACAAGAATTTCATACAACATAAATCACACAGATGACTTTTATCCGTACTAGTTGACAAATAAACGGGATAATATGTAGTATATAGTATATATAGAAATTAACAATTCTGATATCTGTTTGTACGTCTCTTTTACAGGACAGCCATGGTACTGCTCTGACGAATGCGCGTTCGAGGATGGCCACGACGACTATGTGAAAGAGTACACTCTAGAGGTTGCTTGGAGGGGTCTCTGTCATCTCGTCAACCGAGATATCGTCCGGCAGGGAGATGGCCCCGGCATGCTATCCATGTGGCGTATCCATCTGTTGGAATTCTGGCATCGGAAGCACCCAAAATACGTCATCGCATCACATCTACTCCTCGCAAGTAAGTCACAATTTACCGTTCTTGGTCCTAATCCATCATTATTGTCATGTCAGTGACGTGGAGACTGGCTACACCCATATGTGTATATAATTTTTCTTCACTTGAAGACCAATCATGATTATAGGTCAATATTTATTTATAAGCCTCATACACACGTGTGTCTCTCCTTTTATCTATAGACACTGGTGGGGGACTGCCTGCCCGTCTGCAATCGGAGTTGACGTGGGAAAGGGTCGCCAACCTACATGGCGGGAAAGGCTTCAACATCGGATTAGACCTTGTCAACGAGTTTCTCAATAATGACTTCAAAGGTGCGGTATCAGTACCATTATTTGAAAATGATACAATTCACTTAAAAAATTATCACACAAGACGTTCATACCCTATTGCAGTAGTTATATGTGTTATATGTGGTTAACAGGATAAAGGGAAAGTATCTTGTCACTTCATGCATTACATATTGTAAGTACATGTTGTATATCTTCCATCGACAGAAATGCTGAAGCATTCAGGAGGCCAGTACACTGATCTTCAGGTTAGTCGGTGCAGCCAGCTTGGCGGTGAATTCGGGAAGCTCTTCGACTCCACGTTCGCCAATAGCTTCGGAGTCAAATTAGACCGCGCGAAGGCATCATCCCAGGGTATGTACTGCGGCGACGTGCCAACCTTGGTGGAGGAGATGAAGGAGCAAGCCCTCCTGCCTGGTCGTGCGCATCGTGCCTTCCCTGCATTCCAGAGGGCTACTGACATACGGGATCCAGCGGCGCTTGGCCGTCGACTGGAGAAGCTATCAAGCGAGTACGACTTCTGGAAGAGGCAAGCGCGGCGTATTGGTGCCAGGCAACAGCAACAACTGTGAAAAGCTGCTTGGGTCCAGTTCAATGTGTGTGTGGTGAGGACCTGTCGCTGTGTCCATCCCATCATGTGTAAAACTTGCTTTCGTACTTTTCATAGTTTTATTTACTTCTTGGGACAAAGGTCAGCAACAGTGAGAGCAGCACCGCGATGCCCCACAACATGCGTCGATGCTCTCGTCGGTGATTCCGTCGACCTGTAAGGCTTGCAGAACGGCTTGCCTGATGCATTTGGACTTCTCCAGTCTGACGATGTCCAGCATACTCTTGTCGCATCTGGAACTGTCCATGCTATGGGCTGGGGTATACAGGATCGCCTCGCCTGGCATCCCATTCCGCGCACAACGACCCACCTCCTGCCAGTATTCCACAATGGATGATGGGGGTCCCCAGCGGATTACGTACTTGAGGTTGTCAACCTGCATGCCCAGGCCGAACGCCACCGTCGATATGAGGCACCGGACCTCGGAGTCGTCCTGGCAGAAGCTAGCTGGAACTTCCACTTCACTCACTTCGTCCAGTTTTGCATGAAAGAACAGGACAAGGTGGTCTAGTTCGGCGGCTTCAAGGGCCTCGACCATAGCCCGGTACAGCCGCGTCACCATGTCGATGCTGCTGCGGAAGCAAAGGATAGCATCTCATATGAATATGTACCATTTGTATATATTATATCATGTATAACTGTGTATACTATGTCGAACATAGATCTTCATAATATACTTTAGGTTGATCCTTGTTGTATATGCTTTGTAGTTTCATGGTGGGAATGTCTTTTTTCCCCTGGTTAATTCATTGTCATCTATGTGTCAACAAGTGCCGATGACGCTACTCAGATTAACCAATTATATGTAAGCCGAATGATATGATATGAAGATTTAAAAAGAATATGCACGGTGGAATATGTACACTTACTGGCAAAATATCACTGCCTTCGACGCTTGTCCTTGGTGTGCAACAAGCTCATCCAGGTACCACTTAAGGTGGGTTTCGGCGACGGCACTCACGCCCGGTCGCAGGTCCAGGTATATGTTTTGCCTGTAAGTAAGAAATTTAATAACATCATGGTGGCAAAACTGATATAACTATTCACTTACGCAGAACAATTTAAGTCACAATATATGTTTGTGTCAGAATTTTTCACGGTACTGACGTTTCATTTTTGTACCGGCGTATACCATAGTAAAATTCAAGCATTTCAGCAATTTATTGATTATATATTTTACAAAGGCCTGACGTACCTGTCAGGAACCTTGGCCACCATTTCGAATTTGTGCACACCAATAGCTGTGCAGATATCGTCTAAGATGGTCGGAGTGACCGTGGCCGTTCCCGCCACAACTGGCGTGCGGCGAAGTAATGCCCGAACCTCTCTCACACGCAGATACTTTCTTCTGAAGCTTTTCCCCCTGATAACATAAATAAGAATATAAATATATATAAGGCATAAGCTGTGTATATTCTTTGTCAAGTACATAATTGTCACTTTCTACAGAGATTAATAATGCATAGTACGTAGGCTAGTAGTTGGTTTATTGTATTTTTGGTATGGTGTAGTATAGTATAATTACCATGTGGCGACGCAATGAGCCTCGTCGATGGCTAGTAGACAAATGTTGTTGCGGTGATGCAAGATTATATCTTGCCAATACGGATCTACCACCGTCTCCGGGGAGCAAAAGAGAAGGGAGTACTTCCCGCGTCGTATACCTGTATATAATGGAAGGAAGTCTTTGGATAAAGTCATCAAAATATTTACTATTGTTCATGCATATATATATATACTCCTACTATATGAATATAATTTGCATTATGCGCCTTATTTAGCTCTATTTTGATGTCCGTAAATAACTATACCCACTTAGAAAACACTTAATAAGGAAACTCTTCATCGGAAATTATCGTGACAGCAATAAACAAGTACATGTATTTACCGTCTATTTCTTCTACTGTCATTTCGGCCTTCTGCAAAATGGCAACGGCAGATACACCTCTCTTCGTCCAGCGTTGCACCTGGTCTCGCATCAAGATTCTGAGCGATGACACAATTACCGAGATGTGCCTATGACCACCCTGGTAAAGAACAATAAGTCGTTAGGACCTGTCAATAAATGTACGGGTTGGCATGAATCATGGAATGAATATTGAACAACAAGAGCTAAATAATTGATCTACATTGTGACATTAGGTGGATGATATCGGGCTAAATTCCCTGGTAGGGGAAGGGAGGGGGGCTATTGTACAAATACGGTGGGGGGATGGGGCTTGCCGAGAAAAACCCAGTTACTTTAGCGCTCGCACGCCCCCCCCCCCCCCCCCCCACCAATGAACAGGGTCCCCCCTGTTAGCAGCCCATTAATCAGCATCCTCCCCGGCCGGTTGGCCCAGATTCCAAAGTTGTATAGCGCCGCACGCTCGCACTAGGGACAGCAACAGCTAGTATTTAAAACGCAACTTTCACTCGGCCAACTGCTAAAGCCAAACTCCCCGTTTATTCAATTACGATCTACATTTCTAGTTGCTACATTGCCTACTATGCATATTACTTTCATAGCAACCAACTCAATAATCCCACCGCCCCAGTTGAACCCGCCCGTCCAAATACACACACTCGCGCCGCCACTGTCACCGCTCGCGACCGTCCACCGCCTCGCCGCTCCTTGTTGTTCTTTCCCTCGTTATTGAAACAGCGCTTGTATATATATCTAGTCTAGAGATGATAAGCCATGCCGTGGTGTCGGGCCGGGACTGTTACCATGCGATTGATGTAAGCCGGCCAGCTGCTCTTAATAATAAGGCTGGGGCGCATTGTTTCAGAATTTTCCCAGCATTTATATTAAAATAAATTCCAGTTAATGGTACCGCTGTTTCAATTAAATATAGAAATAGGTAGCCCTTAACTTAAGGGCCCCTGAGGGGGGGTAGCCATGTCGCGTTGTCGATTTTAAGGTATGGTCCATGTCGCGTTGTCGATTTAAAAAAAAAGGTCCATGTCGTGTGTCGATTTTAAGAAAAGGTCCATGTCGCGTGTCGATTTTAAGAAAAGTTCCATGTCGCGTGTCGTTAAGTCTTATGTCGCATGTCGATTCTAAGAAAACCCTAATGTCGCGTTGTCGATTTTAAAAATCGCCGTGTCGCCGTGTCGAAAAAGCCCCTCTGGGGCCCTAACTTACCTCGGCAATGTCTTTCATCAGAGGCGGAAAAACATATATGTCACTCTTGCCGTGACCGGTGGGCAGAACGCAAAAGACATCTTGCCCGTCAAAGGCGCGTTGTATGGCAGTAACCTGCTCCTGGTTGTGCTCATAAGGCAGGCTCAGCTCCTTTGCCACTTGCTCAATAAGACCTTGCGAAGACATGACATCCGATTGGAAACCACGCGGTCATTGAACGTACACGGAACGGCCAACGCGCGAACCTCCAGTAGGCGGGTTCGTGGTGGCGCCGCCCTGGAGGCATGTTGACAGAGAGCCATCATGGCTGATCGCGAGAGAAGTGAAATTGCGCGTTCGTGAAAATGTTGATTTATGGAGTTATCTTGCCTGAATGAGTGCGACTCTTGTGTGCCCACGCTTTGATTTATATCAAGGAAGAAATATGTGATTTCAAAATACGGCTGACAAGTGCCCAGCTAGCAATGCATTATCGGCCCTACGTTGGCGTAACGTTGGCAGACATACCGTGCGTGTGCCAACGTCGAAACAATGTAACGCCGACTAAAGTCAAAGTCATAAATGCCGTAGACTCACGTTTCGGCCCATATTTTCCGCGAATTTGGCGCGATCGCTCTAAAAATCACTGACCTGACAAAGCAACCCTGTGCAATTTTAATGATACCAAACTTACGTGTGTACTGTGAGCTTATCCTTTTTTAAGACACAAACAATATTTCTCCATGCTGACACTCCATTGGCAGCAGACACTTTGTGACAAATAGACTAAATCACAGACAATGGAAGGCTCTATAGTTGCCATGGCGCGCGTGGCTGGTGCAAATATAGCTCAGAGCACGTTCGGCGTCATGGCAACTACGTCATTTTATGACGTGTGCTTTAGTATGTTTACGAAACTGAGTTTCGTGCCAATGGAGTGTCAGCACGGAGAAATATTGTTTGTGTCTTAAAAAAGGATAACCTTGCAGTACGCACGTAAGTTTGGTATCATTAAAATTGCACAGGGTTGCTTTGTCAGGTCAGTGATTTTTAGAGCGATCGCGCAAAATTCGCGGAAAATATGGGCCGAAACGTGAGTCTACGGCATTTATGACTTTGACTTTAGTACACGCGCTCGGTATCCAACCGTTGGTGCGAACACATTGGATTATAGTTGTTTCGTGGTCTGCATGCGCTCATGCCCTACGTACCACACACAGCGCCATCTAGTGAGTGGATCGACCACGTGAGTTTGTCCGGCAGACATTTTTAGGAGAGCACCTGTCTGCTTAAAATTATCGGGACGATTTCCGGGAAATTTGCTAGTTTGAATGAGTATGTCGCTTTATAGCCATGTCATATGCGATTCCTAATAGTTTTAGAATTGTCATATCATGTTGTGCACTGATTCTGATGATACCTGTGACTGTGGTTGTGTGAAAAAAATAAGAGTCAAGTGAACTCGACACTCGGCGTGGTCTTGCCTAGCCTGAATGTTCAGACGTTAGCCTACCGTTTGACAGTCTGATGATTACTGTAACAGTGTAAGTGTCAGGACTGTAATGTCTGAACTTTCACTCTAGGTCTTGCCACTCTAGTCTCTACATCTCTTGCCGAGTCTTGGTTGATTTTACATTTTAAATTAACGATCTACAATATTGATTTTTTTTTATCTCATCAACGTTTTTGATGATGTCATCTTAATAATGTATACAGTTGTGGAAGCCTCTTTGAAGCTCTGCCGCCTTATAAAGTGCTGTCTTGTTGCGGTTAAACCAGTTTCATAAGTTTACTACAGACATAACTTTGTAAGCCCAAACTTGATGATGTCAAGCCAAAGTTTTGACATATTTTATAATTTGTTACATGCCATGGTTTTGTTTGGGTTAATAACTGTATATGTTTTACATTTTTAGCTGTCTGTATTATCAGTCATAGCAAACAGCCCAAACTTAAAATGTGTATGAACAGAGTTAAAAGCTAGGTTTGTCAAAAAATAGGACCTTTACTCCCAGCATCCACCATATGGTGATCAAGGTAATCTGGTAATTGTTCTGTTGGATCTGCATTCCCTTCCCCTTCATGATCTGTCAAGCCTTTTGATCAGATGATAGATATTTCTATGGTAAATATGTCACAGTAATGATCAGATGAATATTGAATTATGAGGTCCAGATATTTTAGAAGTACTAGAGATATATCATATTAGTTAGGCTACTGCATGATCAGTTAAAATCAAAACTGTGTATATCTAGTTATAGAAGAAAATATTGCATTATTTCTTTTTTTACAGTCAGTTACAATGGCAAACTCTCAGGGTTATTCTTACTGGTCTAAGAGAAGGCGGGTACAAACAAATGTCGCCAATAGCGTAGAGATTATTCAAAATCATAGTGTACCCCATATTATATCCTCTTGTGTGGTATCACATAGCTTTGGAAATGAAAGACAACCCTGTGATGCTGCAATAAATATCCAGCCAAGAGCTGATAATGATATCCAAGGCGAAAATGAGGATTCAGAATTTGAAAGGGAGGAAGCCTGTCAAATAAATCCAGAAACTGAAGAGAATAATTGGAGGGCTGATCATGCTGATGAAGACAGTGAATCAGATGATGAGCTTTTTGATTTTGAACTGAGAGAAGAACTTAAGGAATGGGCTTGCAAATTTTCCATTTCTTTAGTCGCTACTTCTAGTTTATTAGAAATCTTGAAAGCTTACTTTCCAGACTTGCCAAAAGATGCAAGAACTCTTCTTGGCACTGCACAAGCATGTCATATAAGAGAAACTGCTGGAGGATTATATCACCATGTAGGCATTGCAAAAGCAGTTGTTTCATACCTGGACTCAATGAGTGATTTAATTCCTCAACATGTGGAAAAGTTTTCGCTTCAGATAAACATTGATGGCCTTCCTCTTTTTAAAAGCTCCAATTCTCAATTTTGGCCTATCCTTGGTCTCATTGAGGAGTTGCCTGAAAGGCAGCCTTTCCTGATCGGTATATATTATGGAACGTCTAAGCCTACTTCAGTTGATGGCTTTGTACAAGAATTTGTGGATGAGATGTTACTTCTGGAAGAAAATGGTATCCGATACAATAATGTACAGTATCAGTTAGCTATTTCAGCATTTGTTTGCGATGCTCCAGCACGTGCATTTATTAAAAGAGTAAAAGGTCACTCCGGTTATTCCGGATGTGAGAAGTGTCACCAGTCTGGGGTTCATACTGGAACAAAAATGACGTTTCCTGAAGTTAATGCAGCTAGTAGAACTGATATTCAGTTTGACGAACTCTCTGATCATGACCATCATTTAGGCCTTTCACCCCTTTCGCAACTGTCTGTTGGAATGGTCACCCAGTTCCCACTGGACTACATGCATCTGGTATGCCTAGGTGTGACACGAAGACTGATCCTCTTGTGGATGAAAGGATCCTTGGCCTTCAGGATAGGAAATCGACTTGTGAATGAGATCAGTGAAAAATTACTTGCATTTGTCGGTCATGTTCCAAGGGAATTTGCTCGGAAACCTAGGAGCTTTCATGAAATAAGCAGATGGAAAGCTAGTGAACTCCGGCAATTCTTGTTGTACACTGGTCCTGTTGCCCTGAAGGGTTCTCTGTCTGAAGAGTTGTATAATAATTTTCTCCTACTCATGTGTGGCATATCACTTCTGTTGAGTCCCACTCTATGTGTTGTTTATACTGATTATGCTAATGATCTCTTGATTGCATTTGTCACTCATTTTTCAGCATTATATGGTGGAGATAATGTGGTGTACAATATTCATAATCTTGTACATTTGGCAGCAGATGCCAAAAAATATGGCTCTTTGGACAACATCTCAAGTTTTCCCTTTGAAAATTATCTTGGAATGTTGAAAAAACCATTCGAAAACCACAGCAGGCAATTCAGCAAGTAGTCAGGCGACTATCAGAAGGGAAACAGTTTAGGGCCAAAAAGAAACCGCGAACTGTAGGTCGTTTACATATCAGTGGCCCTTTAATCAATGGTTTAAATGCCTGTAATCAGTATAGGTCCATAATGGTTCACGATTTCTACATATCATCTAAAAATGGTGATAACTGTGTAGGTGTTGGATCTGATATCTTCCTAGTCAGAAATATTATTTCTCAGAATCATGCTTATCATCTTGTTGCAAATAAGGTTACAAGAAAAGAAGATTTTTTTCTTTACCCTTGTCATTCTGGGTTACTGGGTATCTATACTATTCTTGACATATCTGAGAACATGCAACTTGTGTCACTAGATGATGTTTGTAAAAAGTACACATTGCTACCATATGGACGTTTGCATGTGGCAGTTCCTCTCTTGCATACACGTTAACAGTGTAACTGCCTTAAAATGAAGCTTATATGTATGTGTCTGTTTATTGTTCAAATGTTGTCATGTGCATTGCCCTCCGATCACTCACTTGTATATCCTGGGGGCTTGTGTAGACCGTTTCAAATTACTTAACATATAGCATGTACATATGGTTGAAGTGTAATTAGCATTTCTGTGGGACCAGTAGACAATGTCTTGTATTTAACCCATGCGCCTGTATGATATTGTCACGGTCATTACAAGCCACAATTAACAGCCCAAATCAATCACTCAATTTATCAATACATATGTGACTGTTGTTTTCTCCTGTTTAACTGGAAGGCCCAGTAGGGACTTAATTAGTATGTGTGTGTTAATTGTCATCAAATCAGTGCATATCTGCAAGCGGCATGTACGTAACATATCAGCCTACCGGTATATATATATATATGTGGTTAGTATATCATCAATTGTAGATAAAAGATGTTTCTGATTGTGGAATTTACTGAAACTAACGAAGTGGAAGTAGTACCTTCATGTTGGATGACGGACAGCAGTAGTTGTTGCTGGCCCTCACTGCGGTCTGCATGGCGGATCGCTAAACTTGTACAAAATCAGGCTCCAGTGACAGAGGGATGGAAAGCTTACCCTGTTCGAGTTTTACACACAGCAGGTGAGTAGCGTTTCTGCAACCTATATTCTTAAGCATATTCTAGCTATATATGTTAGTAGAACTTATTTATCTCTTTGCATGAGATTGTAACTGACATAATCGACAAGTATATGTGACGTACCGGCATTTGCTTAATCTCTGATATATAATCATAGCGGTTGTTAATTAAGTACACGGTTTGCATATATAAAACAAGGATTAATATCATGTAAGTTTAGTTGTTATTGCTATATCCAGTTTTTGTTATATTATGATCGATCGATTCACTATATTACAGATAGTTTTGAAGTGGCCGGAAGAAAACTAAAACTTGCTGAAGAGCAATCAGATCTTCAGACAGATGTCGATGATGACAGCACTCTGATGCAGTCGAAGAGGAGGGTCATTAGGTATGTTTATTGTAATCATATGATATATTATAATAGTCTTCAATTGTCGACAGTGCTTCGCCTTCTTTGCTCACCCCTCATGATTGGGCTGATGATGGCACATGTAACTAGTCTTTAGGCTAATCAATTTTGTTTACAAGCGCATGATCTATTTTTAGGCCGAAGCGCCTTCTGTCTGAAGAGTCCGACAGCGGTGAAAACTGCGCACCTATCGGCTGCCCAGATATTTCACCGCCTTATGGAAGTGAAGTTGGCCCGCTGGTTTCACGCACACCACAGGCGGCGCCAGCAGCAAGTTTTGCATCTTCACAGAAGAAACAACGAGTAATAACGCTATCGTCCGGACCCCCTAGTTGCCCAAAGGTGCCTCTGCCGTATGGGCAAGAAGCTCCCGTGCCCGCGTCGGGATCACGTAGAGCGGCCTGGGAGCCTGAGTCCTCCATCAGCTCTGCTGCGTCGCAGAAAAACCAACAACGAACGCCAGTGGCCGAACTAAGTGATTTCATAGGTATGTAGATTACATTACTGACAGATTGATTCAAGTACCTTATTCAATTTATTGATATAATTGCTATAGCTACCAAGCGATATGCCAGTGGATTGTAGTACAATGATTTCCATATACTCCTAACATTAACCCTTAATTGATTGTCATTGTTATGTAGGAAAGCGTTTGTGAATCTTAATGTTTACATGCTCTCATCTACGTACGTGCTGTTGTGTGATAATTTTACTGCAATGAAATTTTGCCAGATATTGACATTGCCTGTCTTAAAGTGGTCGTGCATGAAAGCCAATGCAAGCTGAATTCGGGTTACGAAATATGTTCCTGTCAGTAGAATATCCTATAATGTTCATTTCCATTATCCTATAAAATCGATTTTTATATCTACGCCATATCTAGCCTTGAAACATTAAAATTCCCTTAACGAATAACCTACCAACGAAATTGTATTTGAAATCTCGAATTGTTTTTTTTACTACAAGATATTTTAAGTAATCTCAACTTTTTGTCACTTCCTTCATGTGCCATAGTCAAACGCTACTAACCTTGGTAAAGCCAATATTTGGATGATAGTGCAGGCTACATGTGATGAAACTTTAGATTCAAAAGTAAGATTTATTGACTTTTTGTAATTTCATTATCAAGATGTCCGACCATTAACTCCGGCGACAACACAGACCGGCTCGTTACATGCTGTTAGCGGACCCCAAGCCATGCAACCGAGGACCATGCTGGCTCGGCTCAGGGCAGCTGCGGGTATGTACACAATTGTTGGGTCACTAGAAGAAATATTTTAGTTTCACGAGTCGAGAAGCAACGAAATAGCTTGTAATTGAATCGAATACGGCGATAATACTCGATTCGAACAAGCTGCATGTCGTCCACTTCACCTCACAAGACTGCCATACATAAAGGACATTGCAAGAGCAGAAATTGTGGCCGTAGCATGTGATTCAGTAGGATATAAACTCATCATTCCGTGTCTCATGTCCATGTCACCTCTGGGGCAGTTACAATGAAAAGGGCTTGATTTCAAACTGGCCCACGAAAAAATCGAACAAAAGCTGGCTGAATTGAAGAAGTAGGAATTAGTAAAAGTAGTGATTAACTCTAATAAATGCTGTTGGTTAGTAACGTGGACACTGCTTTTATGTTGTCATTCCCTATTTCCGCATATTAAAGATTGTGTGCATAAAATTTGTATGCTTAAAATAGACCAGAGAAGGTAAAAATTGTCCTTGAAAACTCCTTGAATTTTTTTAGTGCTTGCCTTAAAAAGGCTTGAATTTGATGGAACCTTGCTTGTATGAACCCTGATGTCACCTCTGCCCTGACAATATATGCGATTAAATTACTCATCGTTTATTCTTACAGTGACCGAATACGAAATCGCTCTTCTCCATATTATGGAGCGCGTCCAGCAGCAGCAACAGCATAACGGGGCCATGTTAGCCCAGATAAGCCAGCTGCTGAACATGACAAACGCGCCAACGCCTCTGCCAACTGGAATATCCTTTCCAGTTGGCACTATGGAAGAGCTGCGTGCCCTTGACGCACTCCTTGCCGACGAGAACATGGTGCGACAAACGGTGAGCTGCATAGGGGTGTCATGAACTAGAAGCGATAAGATTGTAGCCAGTTTATTTAACTTTGGATCAACTGGAACGTATTGTGCCTACTTGGGACCTCCTTTCAATTCCAACTCAGCCTGGGGCATATTATATGAACTCGTTGTAAATGAAATATGATGTATCACTGCGCTGCCCCTACCTGCATCTTTCTGAATTCTATACACATGACGACTCCTATCGATTACGCTTAACGAAAGCGATACATTTATTATTAAAAGAATGGGCAGTTGCTGGAGAGCGTGCATGATCACATGCAATTAGAAAATGCAAATGCAGATCTTCACATGTTTGATTAACGGCAATAAATAACTTACTTTAAAACAACAGCAATATCTTGACAAGTTTAGTCAGTACTGCAAAAGTCATTTGTACATGTTTTTTTACAAATAAGGTGGTCCCCCCGGTACTTGGTGGTTTGTGCTATTGTTGATGTACATTAATTTCCACTTCCAGGTCCGGAGCCTTTCTTTCGTGGGTGGACCTTCTGTTGATAAAACAGTGAGGCGCCTAATGTCTCACATTCTCAGCAACGGGGTCGGGAAGCAAATGAACTGGAAAGGGAAGGGGCCGAAGGAACCCTTTTCATCTCTCAATCTTCGCCATGTGATATATGGTAATATATAAATATAACATACACATATATATGGTATATGCCGAAAGCAACCTTGCGATTAAGTTTAGTTTTTCGCTCGCATGTTGGTCAGTTGGGTGTTGATAGTTGATGAACTTTACCCAGAGAAAAGAAAAATGGCTCTTGTTCCATTATATGTAATCGGAAAGCAAGTATGTCATTACTTTGTTTCATCATTTGATATTGATGGCACATGACGGGAGTGACATAAGTTTGATATTGCTATGGTTTATAATATCTTTTAGTATAAGTAATTTTTCGCTATCTCAAATTCAAGTTCGTTGATATGTAATAATGTCAAAAGAATTGATTTTTTTTCATAATGTATAAATGAAACACCACGAACCAATTAACAACGCATTATCAAGCACTGAATTTGTATTGTTGTTTGTCGGCACATTCAGGAGCAACCCGTAGCAACCCCTCGACAAGCCGGGCAACGAACGCAGAGATCGAGGAAGTTGTGAAAAAGTGGCTTCGTTTTGCTGGCGACAGGGACGGTGGGAGACGGCAGCGGGATGAGACGAGGCGTCACACACAGCAAGATGCATAATGTATGGAGCCATATATACAGCGCCCCCCCCCCCCCCTATCCAGCTTCGTTTTGCTGGCGACAGGGACGGTGGGAGACGGCAGCGGGATGAGACGAGGCGTCACACACAGCAAGATGCATAATGTATGGAGCCATATATACAGCCCCCCCCCCTATCCAGCTTCGTTTTGCTGGCGACAGGGACGGTGGGAGATGGCAGCGGGATGAGACGAGGCGTCACACACAGCAAGATGCATAATGTGTTACTGACACGGCACAATATCTTGCTAGTTGTGGCCTAAACAGGAATTATGTAGTTACTCTGTTACTTAGGGAATTGCTTGCTTGACGTACCCTTGTATTTCACAAGTACCGTTTAAAGCTTTGTGACAATTGTACTGAAGCCTACTTTACTTAAGCGTGTTTGTTGCAGCTCAGGGAAAGCGTCGCCTGATGGCCGTGGGGCCTCCTGTTGTAACATGTTATATCTCATTAACCACAACAAATCATAATATGCATTTCTATTACGTTTCTAGAAATGTTGTGGTGTTGTCAGATTGTTTAGACAACCGCCCAAAAAAAAACTCCCGTGCCGTACTATTGTTACGTGAAGAGATGGTGCACTTGCGCTACGACTTTGCGCTACGAAATTGCTGGAGTATATGTTAAACTAAATGAAGATCTACCAGCTATATTAATTAGAAACTAGGTACCTACTTTCTCAACTAGACCATTGTTTTATGACAAAGTATATTTGATCTTTCACTTGGTGCGAAGATTATTAGTTATCGGATGGGCTGTTCATATAGCCTCACTATGTAGCTTGTTTAATTAGATACTCATGAGGTCGTGTATCGCTTGAAATGTTAATGACATATCTGTGAGTAGATTGTTTTTGTCGGTAATCGGCAAATATCTACTGGACCTGGGAGGAAAAACTTCGAACAAGGGATTTATTAACAAGGACATGTTTCTTGTTTTATCTGCCGCAAATGTTCGATACTATGAGACGATGTGGGATTGGTAGAGTATCTGTTGAACTGAATGAAGGTCGATCTACCAGCGATGTTAAGAAGAAACTAGGTACCTGGTGTCCTGCATAACGTAGTGATTAAAATTATGTAATCTGGAGTACAGTGCCGTCATCTGGTAATAATCGAGATACGATAACCTGCTTAGATAATTAATATAGCCAAATTGGTATTTTGTAACCATTATAATTTGTATCTGCTGGGCTGGATAAAAGTCCTTGAGTTATTTTGAAATAAAATATGTTATGTTTCTTCAAGTGTTATACAGCAATGTCAACTTTGTTGAGAGTGTTATACTTGTAACGCTGGGCGCCACCATTATCCCATGACCCAAATGACGTTGGTTTATAGTTGGTGTCCGCGTTGACGCAACATCGCTAAACATGTTGGCGTTTGGTTGGCTAAACGTTAATGCGGCACCTGGAATATGGCTGTTTAGGTTGGGCCAACGGTGGCCCATCGTTAGTTGATGGTTGTGCACGCGACGTTGAAACAACCATTCACCGATGAGCAGAATGATGTCGGCCCTATGTCGGCGGCCAATGATGGGCCAACATTGCTTAACATGTTGGATCATGGTTGGCAAATGGTTACCTTGCTATCTGGGTGAGTGTTTTTGTCAAGATGGTGAAATAGGTTTCTTGAACAGGGAACAAGTGCGATGAGTTCAGACGTTACCATGTCGTAAGCTGAGTAACGTCTTTTCAGGCTAGAGGACATGAGACTGTTGTGTGTAGCAACAACTGTCTCATATGGGACTAGTCTGGGTCATGCTTTGGAGCTTTCAATACTCTTGTGCAGCTTGGTAGATCCGATCTTGGTGTCCTTCCAAACATAAGTTCCATTGGTGATGGTGTATTGGTATCGATGGGTGTTGTTCTGTAGATGAGTAGAGCTTGGTGCAGGTCCTGTCCAGAGTCTTTAGCTTTGCTGAAGATTGTTTTGATGATTCTGACGAAGGATTCAGCAAATCCATTTGAACGTGCATGAGTCGGCAAACTTGTATTATGGTATATGTTATATTTAGAGCATAAAGATTGGAATGGTTGACCAACATGGCACGGTGCATTGTCTGTCAATATTTCATGCGGAATTCCATATTCTGTAATGCTGATGTTGAAATGAAGCGTTATGGTTGTGCTTGTTTGGTCAGTTTGCGCACAATTGGGTAACGAGAGTATTGATCCACGATAAGTAGCCAATTGTGATTTTCGAAGTAGAAAAGATCAGAGCTGATGCGTTGCCAAGGGTATGTAGGTTGATCTCTAAAGAGTAAAGGTAATTGTGTTTGTTTGGGATTATGTCTTAAACATATATCGCATTGATGTATATGCGATCTGATGTCGTTGTCCATACCAGGCCAGTAGAGGTATTTTTGAAGTAGAAGTATGGATTTTGTTTCTCTCATATGTCCAGCATGTATTTGTTTCAGGAATAAGGGTCTGATGGAGGTAGGTATGATGATTCGATCTCGTTTGAGAAGAAGTCCATTTTCGATGTTTATATCTTCTCTATATGTCCAGTATGGTTTGAGATCAATTGGAACATCTCTTTGGCGCTCAGGCCATCCTCTGTGAATTATATCCATTAGAATTTGCAGTGATTCGTCTTTGGAGGTGGAATTTCTAATGATCTCAAGTTGGTCTGGTCGAGCTGGAATCAGTGTTGTGACGGATTCAATACAGATTTCATCCTATTGGTTGGGCTTCATTGGGTTTAAACGTGACAATGCATCTGGGACTGGAATTGTCTTTTCTGGGGTATATACAACAGTTACGTCATATTTAAGTTGTCTGAGAACAATTTCTGCAGTCTTGTAGGTATATCATTAATATTCTTTTTGGCTATTATCTCCAAAGGCTTATGATCCGTTCGTAAGGTGACTGGTCTACCATGGATATAATGGTCAAACCTTTCAAGAGCCCAGGTTGCTGCGAGACATTCTCGTTCGATATTGCTGTATCGTTGTTCAGTTTTGGTGAAAGCTCGTTATTACTGCATTGTAATAACCATGCACCAGCTCCCTGCAGTGATGCATCAGACTCTATGACGACGTTGAGAGAAGAGTCAATTTGGTAGTAGTGAAGAATTCTTTCTGTGGCGATTTCTTCCTTTATTGCTTCAAATGATCTTTCTTGTTCAGGTCCCCATGTGAAGGCAATATCCTTTTTTGTGAGTTCTCTCAATGGTGCAGTTAAACTGGCAAGGATAGGGTTATATCGGTTTAAATAATTGACCATACCAAGGAAAATCAGGTTTCATTCCATCCTTGGTTATGATATTTCCATAGAATTGGATTTCTGTCTTTTTGAATTGTAGTTTATTCCCATTCAATTTGAGGTTCTTTTCACGACAAGTGTCAAGGAGCTTGATGAAGGCTCTATCATGTTGTGTCTCATCCTCTCCAGCGCATATGAGGTCATCTGCAATACCTCTGATGTTGTTTTGCAGTGGGCGCATAGTTTCATCAAGTTGTCGCTGAAAGACGTCTTGAGATACATTAATTCCAAATGGGAGGCGCAGAAATCGAAATCTTCCAAAAGGTGTATTAAATGTTGTGAGGTAGGATGACTTTTCTGTTAACGGTACCATCCAGAAACCTTGTCAGCTAATGAGGTGTATGGCTTGTTTGCCAGGAAGGGAACCATTTCATCTAGAGTCCTTGAATAATGATGTTCCCTTTTGACATATTTTTTCAGGTCTCTCGGGTCAAGGCATAATCTCACTTTGTTTGATCCATCTTGGTTCTTAGACACATTGACAACGATTGAATTGACCCATTCTGTTGGTTTATCAACAGTTGTAATGATGTTTTGGGCAACCATATCTTCAATTTCTTTTTGATACAAAGGAAGAATGTGACATGGTATGCTTCGTGGGCTATGGATCACAGGTATGTAATTATCCTCAAGTTTAATTTCTTATGGTTCCATTGAAAGTTTTCCAATACCGGTGAAAACATCGTGTTATTCCGATTTGACATATTCCTTTGTCAGAGGGGAAGGATGTTCCTTGTCATAAGAGTGAGTTCTGGCTTCAGGTAAGTTATTGGTTTCATAACATTCGAGATTCTGTAAATCCTTGTTGATTGTTATGAGTTGCATTTCTTCGCAGCTTGGTAGTCCCAGAAGGCAAGAACCAGCGTTTTTATCAATGACTTGAAATTCCAATGCATGGGTTTTTTCATTTAAAGGGTTCTTTACATTCAAGATGCAGGTTCCGTGATTTTTCACTTTTCCGTTTCCAACCCCGATGATTGTGAATTTCGGTGGCATGAGGTGAATGTGGTTATCATGTTTCTTCATCAGTTCTAATGCTTGCATATGGATTATGTTGCCTTCTGCTCCAGTGTCCAATTTGTATTGGACACTAATGGGGGATTGGGATCCTGATTGTGTAGCCATATTCACATATGCCTTTGTTCGGCTTATGTTGTATTCCATTGCAGGAGTAGACATGATTGGGAGTAGTTTCTCCTCAGTTGATTTTATTGGTGATTCCATGTTTGAGGAGTCAATTTTCTTGATTGGGATGAATGCGCAAGCAGATATCTCAAGATCAAATAATCCTGCTTCGTCGGCATCAATTGATATGCTTTCGTCCTCATAATCGTTATGGTCTTGTGCTTCATATGGATGCTTTGTGTTGTGATCCAATCGATAGTGATCAACACATTGTAGATCTGTTTCATGCGTTTGTCTTTTCCATTGGGTTCCACTCGTGTCTTCATGGCTGGCTTTGTTTGTGAGATGGTCAGTAGGGCGATTTCTAGAAATTGAGAGATTGTTCATACGAGTTTGAAGACATAGCTTTGAGTAATGTCCGATTTTGCCACAAGAGTGGCATCTTGTATCTTTCGCCGGACATTGTGGATCATTTGAATAATGGTTTCTACCACATTGTAAACAGTTCTTTGATTTGATGACAATTCTTTGTCTTGATTGTTGTGGATATTGTGGGTTGTAGGTATTTTGTTTGTATTGATAAGGTCTTAAAGATTGTTGATATTTATTCTTCGACATGTTTGGAATGAGACATATCTTGAATTTGTCTATTTGTTGATTCTTCTGTTTGTGAAATTCTTATTACATCTTCTTTCTTCAGGTCTTCACCTTTTTCGATGCATAGTCTTTTAACACGTTCACTAGTACATCCAAAAATCAGAGCGTCTCTGATCTGTTTGTCAAGTTCTTCGGTGTGGAAATTACAGTCTTGTGCCAAAAGTTTTGAAAAATTCATTGAAGCTATTCTTTTGCTTACATTCTCGAAGTTTTAGTCTTGCTAGGATTTCATTGCTTCTCGGTTTACAAATTTCTTCTAATTTCGCCCATATTGGTTCCAATTTCAAGTTATCACCTTCAGTGTTCCAGCTGATCGTATCGTATAGATCTGGCAGGTGATTACCACCGTAGAGTAGTAAGTAATTAACTTTGACATCTTCCTTCAAAGTCTTGTAAGGTCCTTCGAAAAGTAAATTACAATGTCGTTTGAATTTTAGAAGTCTTGTGTAAAGGCCAGTGTCAGGGGTCCAATCCATAACAGGATTATCAAAGTTATGTCTTGTGGCCATGGTAAGCCGTTCAACTTCAATATTTGAAATTTGATCAATACTTTTTAGATGTTCTATGTGTCATTGTAGGTATAATAGTATAAATCTATACCTGACACATGAGGCTTGGTTGATCGTTGAACAGTTGCACCTGTTGAAAGTTGTTGAAGCTTTTCTTTGTTGACAGTCGACGATTCCGTAGATTCGATTTGAAGCGGCCGATTTGAAGACGTTGAGTTGAAACGTTGAAACATTTGACGCTTGATCTTTGATTGGTTGTTTCAGGTGTTGGGATCGATGACTTCTGACACCATGAATAGTTCTTGATTATTGAATTGAATCGAATTGAATTGACTTACATTGAAGTGAAGGATGTTGACTGGTCAGTGGTTGAAGGTTGAAGTACCGGTAGTTGGTGTCGTCTCGAAGTTGGGTCACATGATCATTAGTACTGTTATCTTTCGTGTGTAGTCGCTGCGTGCAGGTGAGTATTAATTATATGATAGCCGTGTGGTGTCGCTGCAGGGTTGTCAAAATTAAGATTGTAAAGACACCTGCTTCCTAAAATACCACATTTGGTGCCGTGAACCTGCGGTCTTTTCACGTGGTTGAGCGACAGGTGGCAAAATGGCGAGCGACCTGCCGCATGCGGCATGGCCATGGTGGTTGAGTGGTGATGAAATTGATTCACCAGGGTGTTCACTGGTGAAGGACTTAGACAGCTTAGACTAGATTTTGTCAGGATGGGGTATTAAGCAGATTCATTTGGGATAAATTTTTAAGACTCTAACCAATGTTAACGTAACTAGAGTTGGCAGGGATCTGTGATTTGTATATTATTTTTTCCAAAGATGGCGGACCTTTCAAAGTTCTAGAATGTTCGACAGGGTGAGGCCGTCACGTGATCGAAATGCCGGTCTCTGATTGGTCGAGGAGTGCGCGTTCCCGCCAAAACTGGTTTTGGGCGGTAATTCTTTGGAAGATGTGGCCCCGGTTTCGGATACATGTTGATATGTAGTGTGACACTGGATGGGATCGTACCCGGTTGATAAAGGTCTTGTGGGTTTCCATTGTGCATAGGGTGTAGTGAGGCACAATTTTTTTTTTGTGGTTTGGTGGGGCACATATTTGGTTCCATGGGTTCCACGCACCCAGGGGTAAGCGTTGGAGGAAAAGGTCTTGTGGTTTTCATTCTGCATTGGGTGTAGTGAGGCACAGGTTTTTTTTGTGGCTTGGCGGGGCACGGATTCGGTGCCATGGACTGGTTTCCCACGCAGGTATAAGCGGTGGATGTGTTTTTTTTTATCAAGTGGCTGTTCTGAAGCACTGGGTGACATGCTGGATCCATGTAGATCACTTCGGTGACGCAGTCCAGTATCAGTCCCCAACTTAGTCCTGCAAGCAAGCCGCTGTGGCTACCGCCAACAGCGTCTTGCTTCCAATCGCACCCCGCTCATTAGCAGAGCGTTTTGCATCGCTTAAGTGAATCTACACATTGTACAGCGCTCTCTTACCAATATAACTTACAGGAAAAGGTATTAGCGTATATTTCCGCTCAGTAGAATTGTTGTCAGGCTTTCTGTTGCGCCAAAACGAACAATTTTACACTTGTACAAACCGAAAACGAACCAAGCTCCGCCATGTTTGCATTTGCACTGCCTGCCGGGAGCCGGCGCGCACTAACGTACAAATATTTTGCTAGCCGTAAATGAAACTGCATGCGACGGCCCCCGCAGCGCTGCACTACACAAGCGCGGTGACAGTCACATGGCGAGACAAAGTACGGGGGAGCGGGTTTCCCACAACCACTGATCCACAAAGCAAAGCATATTTTGAACCAAGTTGCAGTTGTCTCGTCCCGTTTGCCAAAAGACGTAAACATGAGTCACTTTGTTTTTATCTCTACCCTCAATTTCAGGCAGGGAACGGTAAGCAAAAAATTTAATCAAGTTTAGTCATTGCTATAAGTCTATGATCAATGTCAGCGTTTATGCTCCCTCCCCTGGCAGGAATGACACAAATCCCACGTAATTAATTCGATAAATAAACATAGACATGGCGATGCCGCATGGTTAACTTATCTCGACTTACCGGGTTGAACAAACATGACTCGCCGCATGATGTGTTGGACAATCCGTACTTTCCATTTTCCCACCATAAATGTGCGCGCGCCGCATGGTTATCTCTTCCTGTGCGCCTGACCCCCAAAAACATGGCACCAGCGGCAGGCAGAAAAGCTCCAAAACAGCTCGCCGAACGAATAAGTTTTCAAAGCACACAAATCAAGTAAGGACACGACTGGATTTTTTTACCAAATAACAGAGAATAGGTTACTTTATGTAAATATGTAGTTCATTGCTAAATACCGAGGTGATAAAGTTGTTTTATGACCGTGTAAAGCCCGCCCAGATTTCGGGCGGGATTCTGCTAATACACGACTTCACAATTATACGCCATCTTGGAAAAATCGAGACTGGCGCAAAGAGTTATGGGAAATATTTTGGTGTTATCTTGACTTTTTCTATAGAGATAAATACCATATTTCCACGTTATTGGGAAGGCGTGTATAAAATTAATGAGCATATCTAACTTGCATTCAGATTACCTAACTGTTCCGTTACACAGATGATATTATTTCATGTTTAAATGTCTACAAAATACGTTGTCAGACGATGACGCCATCTCGCAGAGACCAAAATAATACCCAGAAAGCATTGCACATGCAGTGGCGCCTCACGGTGCCAAAATCGGAACTACGATTAGCGAAGTGGTCTATGGAAAGAGATTGCTAGGATATGTAACATAGTTCCGCGACTGGACCCATATCGGAGCGGACTACGTTAATCTATCCCCAACTGTGAAGTAGAGGGCGGTGTACGTCACAGCCAGGTTGCCTCAGGTCTTCATGAGTCTGTTGCGCCTGGCGTGATAGGATATTCCGTTTTTTTAGCCATCTTGGGAGTTGCCGACCACGGTGTGTCCTCACAGGGTAGTTGGCCTGGTACGGGCTGGAAACCAAGACAATGGGAGTCTCCGACCACGGTGTGTCCTCACAGGGTAGTTGGCCTGGTACGGGCTGGAAACCAAGACAATGGGAGTCTCCGACCACGGTGTGTCCTCACAGGGTAGTTGGCCTGGTACGGGCTGGAAACCAAGACAATGGGCTGCCTAGCAGGAGTTTTGGGCTGGCAGGGGAGTTACGTCCACAGTGTGTGTTTGTCTCAACGTATCGCAGTGGGCGGATTTGGTGAATTTCTATCTGATATAAGTTACCAGTGATTATGTGTGTGGTTTATTGGGATATCTTTCGATACTTTGTTGTAGTTGCTATAGTAAATTTGTGGGCTGCTTGTTGAAGTGCTTGGCGGGACAACACAGAGCGCCAGAAGGGCGCTACTTCTTGCTGATCTTACGACAGCCTCGGCGCCCTACACAAGAGCGGCGTCCCAGGCACCAGCATCGGCGGCTTCATCGGCCGAACTTACCGCAGACATCGGCGGCGTCACCGCCATCATCGGTGTCCGCAGCAGCGTCGGCGTCCGCGACAACATCGGCGGCAGCATCGGCGTCCGCGACAACATCGGTGACAGCATCGGCGTCCGCGACAACGTCCGCGACAACATCGGCGTCCGCAACAACGTCCACGACAACATCGGCGTCCGCGACAACATCGGTGACAGCATCGGCGTCCGCGACAACGTCCGCGACAACATCGGCGTCCGCAACAACGTCCACGACAACATCGGCGTCCGCAACAACGTCCGCGACAACATCGGCGTCCGCGACAACGTCCGCGACAACGTCCGCGACAACATCAGCGTCCGCAACAACGTCCACGACAACATCGGCGTCCGCAACAACGTCCACGACAACATCGGCGTCCGCGATAGCAGCGGCTGCTACTGCAGCTACGACAGTCACCGGCTGCCCGGATAGCGACGACATCCATGACGACGTCGCTACCTGTGGTCGCTACAGCAGCGGACATCCTGGCTGCTGCGGTGGCCGAAACTGAACTTTGGTCGTGTCAGATGCGGCCCAGCCGGCATTTGTGACAGGTTCAGCGGCGTCCTCTGCGCGCTTGGCGTTACCATGTGGTGGCGTCAATGCCGTGTTCCCGTAGAGCCTCGGGACGAGGCCCGGGCGCCAGCACGGATTCACTTCGCGGTCGGCCACATCGGTGACCCAGTGAAAACTCGGCGTCGTGGCACGATACAGACTTTGCCGGAAACGACTATTATTACGAGTTGGTGGGCATGTTAACTAGTACAATAGCGTTACATCTGAAGGCCTCTAAAATGCCGTATTCTGACCCAAACCGCCCTGCTGCACATGCAATCGACAATCGTTGCCATGGCGACGCTGCATAGAACAATGAAACATGACGTCACGCACAAAAGAATTGTAGTTATAGCTTTAAATAGCCCGCTTCCATGACTAGTTGCCTAGTTGCACGTGCTATGTTTCTTGGCAACATATATATGGCATAAAAAGGCGACTGGCCAACTATATGTGGAAAGGCTTGCGATTTGCGGACAGTCAGTCCCAAAATGCTTTACTTTTGTCGTTGCATGCGGAAATTAAACCAAAGAAGCAGAGACAAGTCAACGCCTTAAATTTAAATTCAACTCGTAATAATAGTAATAGCGCGAGTTTTGCTTGGCGTTAGGCATTTTCATTATCCGCCCTCGGCCTTGCGGCCTCGGGCCGATAATGAAAATTGGCGGGCTGCTACAGCTTGATGTCGGGCCAATAAAATTGCCTAACGCCCCGCAAACTCGCGCTATTGTCATATTGTGTGACTGTATATTTTTGTTTTGCTCTCAACTCTGATATAGCAATTTGTTTGATGTGTGGTCATTGCTGGTAATTTTCAGGTTATATGACATCGTGTTTGCTTTGGGTTTATGATGGTTCAACTTCGCTGTCATAATATATGTGATTGGGTTTAGTCGTTCGAGGGCGAACGTTTCAAAGGGAGGGGGAATGCGGTATTTTAGGTCCAATACTTTTGCGCCATACTGTAGTTTGCGCGCGTGAGTTACTATAGCAACTACAGCGGTGATGTCACCGCTTGGGTTGGGTTTTAAGTCAGTTAGTCAGTCAGCGGCGTTGCGGGAGGACGGTCTTCAGCTAGCCCGCTAGGAGGGATTTCAGCTGGATGCACCGCCCTGCGGAGCAAGGGGCTGGCAGCAGTTGGTGAAACTGCTGCCAGGTAAGTGACACCGTTAACGCAGTTGGTAACTGGTTTAATTGAGTTTTTGAGAGTGTTTAAATAAATCATTGAAACTGAACCACTTCGTTTCGCCTCAGTGCCTTCGCCACCACGTGTTAACTTCTTAAGACCGAACTCAGAACACCCAGTTGGGGTTGTCAAAATTAAACTTTAGAGATATTAGAACAACACAACGAGAAGTAAAATTAAAGTAGAGTAAAGACACCCTACTTCTTTCCTAAAATATCACAAATAGAAAGCTATAGACAATCTAAAGGACACATCTATAGAAGTCTATGGACAGGCTTTATAGTTGGCACGGAAACTATTTGCCGCCTCGTTTTCTAATTTGACACGAAATATTTCAAGCCTAAAATCAGTTTCTACTTGTCAACTTGAACCAAAGACGCAACAGAATTTGAAGTACTCACAGTCCTCTTGCTAAAAATTCACATGATGGCAAAATTATTCATTTCACGCAAACGAAGCAGACAAGTTTCACTCAGGCCGCCGCTCTGTTTACCTTGTCATCTGTCATGTCCGTGGACGATAGTATTGCTGATATTTTTGGAGGGGGGTTAGGTTGTGTGAATGGCAAGCCGTAAATCAAACTACATGCCTTTCTTGTTCTCACAAGCGCATAATAAGTCATTCCTGTTTATATATTATCACACTTTTACTTTTGAAAGCGAACATAAATGTTTGTAGATCTATGGACTTTTTGCAAATATAGTAAATTTGTCATCGATTCCGAATCTATTTGGGAAGAACAGCGTCATAACTTTCATGTAACCAATGAGAACGTCGGAAACCCTCACAGCCTCGTTTTCGATAAAAGAATTTGAGTGGGGTTTCCTAATCTATTTGTGATGGTTGACACGGTCTGAGCGAAACTTCCATGAGCAAAGCGCCATCCAGAAGACTCACTTATGCTTAACTTTACTACCTTTTGTTACTTTAAAAAGGGCGAAGGTCATATTGTAATTAAGAAAGTATATTCATCTGTGGCTAACTTGTTACGAACATTTCCTTAGCGTATGTGATGAATAATGAATCTTTTAATATATTGTGCGGAAAGAGGATTGTGCGCTCTTTATAAATTATATAGCAATGACCAATGGGAGCCGTGTTTGGTGTAGATAAGTCTTATGGCCATTTAGAAATATAATTCAATATAGTTGTATAATAATATTTGGTACTTATGGTTATGTCAATGCTTACACGAGACTTAATTAAGTGATGCAAAATTTAAGTGTCCTTTGTCTGGGTACGTTATGATTTGAGCTGTTCGGTTAGTTTGGATTCAAGTAAAATTTACCGGCGCAATTATCGGTGGCAGAGTAACGTCTCATAATTGACATCCGAGGCACAGAATGTTTATAAGCTAAACTGTTTAACTGTGAATATGAATAGTCATATGTACAACTCAGAAACTGTTGATTTTTCTTCGATACGATCACTTTATTGTAGGCTACATGCACCATGCATTCTCACTTTCTTGCTCACTGATCATTCAAACATTCATTCATTCAAACATTCATTCATTCATTCATTCACACATTCATTCAAACATTCATTCATTCATTCACACATTCATTCAAATATCCATTCATTAATTCACACATTCATTCAGACATTCACAACTCGTTCAAAATTACTGGGAGGACAGTGGTGTCGCCGGCTTGGAGGCGCTGTACCAAGCAGGTTTCGCAGAGCCAGGGCTGGCTGGCATCGCGCAAGAATGCATAAATTCGAGAGTGAACCAGTCTGAAACGAGATATTGATGTGTTTATTCGTCTTCTTGCATGCATAATAAATATGCCGTTAAAGGTGATTAATTAATTAGGAATATATAGGCCCTTATTTGTGTTCTGGTTTATCTGCTAATGACATTAAGATATATGATAAACGATACATTCTTTCCAATGAACAATGCTAACGATACTGATTAGGTGTATCAGCATCATAGTCATATTGAGGGATAATTGACGTACTCATCGAGGCAATTCTAGTGCCACCAGAGTCGCAGCCATCACAGCCGAACCACACTTCTTCATCAGTCTCCTCCTCAGACTTGCCGCACTCTGGACATCTGTCGGCCACAGGTAGCGGTGCCGGTGGCAGTACCAACGGGTCTTCTTCGTCCTTGTCGCAATCCATTTGAATATGGACTTGCGGCACCGTTAATCCGTCCCGCAAGCCATCCATGTCCCAATATCTACACGAAGAAAGTATTAAGAAGTGATTACTTTTCGGTTACGACTTAATTTGAGCGAGACATGTGGTAATAACATGAAGCAAATTAAGGGATTGTTGTCTGCCCCTCCATCGAGCACGGAAATTTGCAGAGCAGCTGCATCAAGTGCCACGTCCCATAGTTCTACGTACATGTACGTGTATCCCCCCCCAAAAAAACAAAACAAACAAAAAACAGAAACACCAATACACGCACGCGGAGTGAGGTGACACGATAACTTATTGACCATGCCATTTCTAAAGAATTATTTAATGAGTGCTAGGGTGATCAAATCAGATAAATACTTGGAATACACTTTTCATGACGCGTGTGTGTAACGAAAACGAAAAGTTGCATCATACCACTCCACCCAATACCATTAAAAATTGTAGGAACAAGAACAAACCTTTTCTCCACCTTCTCGACATGTGAAACGAAAGAGGGCCACATGTTGACAGCTACCACTTTCTGCCGCCCTTCAAGAAAAAGCCGGTGGACGTCCTCCATGGATTGGGAAGTATTGTTCCGGGCCACATGACTTTCTCCACCGCCCATACCATCTCAATCGGGTTGAGATCGCAATGGTAGGGCGGCAGCCGAAGGACTGTGTGGCCGGCCTCCTCGGCGAGGACATCCACACGGTATTTTTTGGAAGGGCGGTTCTGCTTGACAAGCTGTGCCAGCTCGGGCTTAAGCACGTCATCTGTTGTGACAATTCCTGGAAACAAATTAAAAATTTAATATGCAATTTAGCTGCGAAGCCAGGTTATAAACTAAATACTACACAAATATGGAGAGTTCTACTGTCATAGGCACCTCAGTAATTACCAGTAAATGTTGGCAATGTGGTAATGCACCAAATGATATGTTTTGTAAAGACATAAATACTGCAGACAAATTGTTATTATAGCCCTAGAAGGCAGTAATTTTAGTATGGAAACAGCCGCTTTCTTGGCTCACTTGTGGTCAGACAATGAATTCAATTAAATCCTTAGTTACAAATTAACAGTTGTGAACGTTACACATTGTGCTTTGTATTTTTGCCTTGGTTAATCATTCAACATTATATTTATATCCACTTGCCTCAAAATATTGATTTCCACACAACACCTATGAACTATTCCTGACTAACTAGTTATGGATTGATTTCAGTTCCATCAGTTACTAGAGTTACCTCTTGCAATAAATTAATTTAAACACTCGATAACGTACGGTACTCGTGTAACGAAGTGTAATACTTGTAATGCCAGAGTGTAGTTTGAGAATGTTTAATACTGGCCGTTTCTATATATGTGTTGCAACCGGGGTCAACATTGGACAACCCTGGAAAATCGTAGCGAGTCCGTAGCGAGTCCAATTTTTTTGGAGATAGCCCCGGTTCTTTTCGGTATATAAACCGGGAAGGACCGGATAGGGCCGGGGTAAACCGTAGCCAACACCGGCATAGTGTGAGCTAGGCTTTACACATAAATAAATAGTTTGATTGTCTTACCACAATGAGACAAAAAGGGCCCATATTCAGATTCTTACTACAGTTTACTCAAACAGAACTATCGCTGAGGTGCTTAGTATAGATTCTATACTTTTCTCTGTTAACCAAGCTTTCATTTATTCTTTTCTGCTTGATGAGGTTGGGCAGCGACATTCATCCGTCAAGACTGTGTGGTAGGGCGCATTGTCAATGACAACTACCCCTCGCGGAGGGAGACCTGGCAGTAGTTACTCTTTGAACCAAGTCTCAAAGCGGGGACCGTCCATTTCAGCGTGGTAGTCGCCCGAACTACTGTTTGCCCTGAAAGTTTATAAACATTTCATTTTATTTATATGAGCGATAAATTTATAAACCATGGCAAGTAACCGGGTTCGTGTGGGAGAGGGGTCCTAAGTGTAGGATTTAATACTCTAAATGTTCTACGGCATGATATCCGAGACCTGCCTAATTTTTTTTGGGAAAATAGTCCATAAAAATCTATATTTTTATTTTACAGTTATTTAGGCAATTGCAAACTTCAAATTTCTTGTACATTAATATGGGCATTTGCCACAGATATTTTACATCGTGCGGGTCTTGTTCATTAGTATTACAGCTACATATTTATAAAATAACCCACATAAATCATAGGTGACATAGCAAAACGTACACATTTTATATGGATACACTTGTGTGTTTCTTACCTGAAGATCAATGACGCGCCCTCGATGAAGCCGTCCTTGCCACCAGCGTCCACCACAATCCACCTGAGAAACAAAACGGTTCCGTATGCTATCAAAAGATCATTAAGTCCGCTATATCGCGTTACATGCTGGGGTCGGATTCAGGATTTGGGAAATAGGTGGCTTCGCGAGACTCCAGGATAGCCGACTCTGGTTGTGAGGTAACCAAATTAGTCCGAAAGAGGCCTAAATGTCCGTGAGTTTTTATTTTGGCGGGGGAGGAGTCGAAAGAATTTCCTTAGCTTGGAAGAAATGAAAATGCGCATTAAGGCGATAGCGGATGCATTTCGTGAAAAAAAAACGGTATTTAACGATATCAAACATAATATGCTATACATTTTTTTCCTTGACATTTATCATAAAGATTTGAAGTCATGATCGACCAGGCATCGTGTTGCCACAACAAACAATTCAATTGTTCAATACTTCAAGAAAAAATTATAATATGCTAACCGCCCACCTCTCCCTGGTTCGATTTTCTTTTTACGCTTGTGTTGGTCTGACTGCCATTCTTTGGTTGGTGCATGTCCGGCATTAACCCAAGTTTCATCCAGGTAGATGATGGGACGACCTTCGGCTTTGAAGGCCTGCAGCTGACGCAGATATTGGCGGCTCCACGTAACAATATCATTCCTTTCACACAAGGTTCCATTTGCCTTGCTGTTGTCATGGCGATCATATCTGCCTTATAAATCAGGGCTAGTGATAAAGATACAATTTTTTTTCGCTGATATATTTTTAACGTAAACTTACTCGTTTATACAGTTTCGCTGCGCATTTTACACAAGATTATTTCGAGCCGAAATTAGGTTTTTTCTTTTAGTATTAAACTCAGTTTTTCATAAAACCAGTTTTGTTTCAATTCTGAAATAAACGTTACAGTAATTTGAAGTAATTCCATAAGAATTACAATATATTACGCTGAAAAGGGTCTGAGTAATGTTAAGCCATATATACTATATCATTCCCGCCAATTTCACTGGATGATCCTTACTCGAAACCAAGGGTCTTGAGGCTCATGCGAAGAGTGGTGGCAGAAATGTCAATGTCGAACGCCACCAGTTGGGCCCGAAGAGTATACACGTTTAACACTTATCCCTTGTTTAGTTTTTGCACGACCTGTAAGTATGAGTAAAATACATGAAACGTAAAATATGATGTATTGGTTTCTTTGAAACTACAACCACTGACAATGTTTGTTAAATTCTTCGCAGAATATTTATTGCATTATCGTTTCCTCGGCGCTAAATAACGCTTTAAGTAAATTTAAAATATATGAAAAGAGCCCAAATGCCAATTAGCGTCCTAAAGTGCATGTTATCCGCGTAATACATAGCATCATCGACGGTATACATGCGCAAAAGCGATTTAACAACTGCAATTACAAAATTAGTTAAGAGACCACGTACCTGTCTCCTAATCACATCCAGATCGAAGTTATCGACCTTGGCCGGCCGCCCCTGTTTCTTATGCTCAGTTTTTGAAAGAAAATGTGCCATCATGTGTAACTATCAAATCGTACATACTGGTGTTTTATCTATATTAATATAAGTTAATAACACGTGCGCAAGAAGCAGGTTAAGGACCTTAAATCAAGCCGTTTTTCAGTTTTGCACGGAATGGAGCAGCGGGGCGTGGTGGGGGGGGGGCATAGGGAATAAACCAAACACCCACGCGCAGGGGCAAAAGATGAAATCCTTGGTTGCGTCAATTGTCCACTCTTGTAATATTTACAATCACTCTTGGTAAGCGGGCTGCGGTTCACTTGTGTAAATGGTCTCATGAATCTTTCTTATTAGAGACCACGAAATTTTTAAATACTATCATTCATGCTCTGGACTGAAATTATGGTTGACCCTAATATGGAAGATACCAAACCAGACCAGAGGTGTCCTCCAACCACATCATTTAATTACCATGAACAGAGAAGCACGAGCAGGTCTTCAAGCATAGATTCTATTCCTCAATTCCTTTAATGGTAGGAATTCCTTTAATGGTAGGAATCCCTTTTTATACCAAAAATTTCTTTTCAACATATCAAGCTGTACACGGATGCTTCATCGGAGATAGGATTTGGGGTAGTCTTCGGCAAAAAATGGACATGCGGTCGTTGGGATTTTAGCCACACTTCATCAGAAATCACTCTCTTGGAATTGTAACCAATCGTACTGGCCTTGGAATTATTTGGTTGTTACCTGAAAAATCACAGTGTCCTCATGATGACAGACAATGAAAGAGTAGCACACATTATCAATAAGATGACCTCTAATAATCAAAATATCATGACGCTAGTACGCAGACTAACAATTCTTTGCTTAAAATTCAACGTTTATCTACAAAACATATTCCAGGACTGCAAAACTTAATCGCAGATGCATTATCTCGCTTCCAGATAGCACGAGCCAAGAACGTTGCCCCCTGGCTCGAAACAAACCAAACACACATTCCACCAGGGCTCACGTTAGAAGCCATGTTGAACCGGAATTTGCCCTAGTTAAAGCTGCTTCTGCACCATCGACCCGTGCGGCCTACAAACGATCGTTATTGGATATCAAAGCATATATGCTATCACATTATCCACAAGAATCTTGGTTTCCCATATCGTCTTCCAAACTGGGAAAATATATTTGGCATCTGTTTGAATCTAAATACAGCACAACCTCAATATACTCAAAATCCTCCTCTGATGTATTTGCACACAAAGTGTTTAGTTACGCAGATCCAACTGGAACCTTCTGCATCAAAACATTATTGTCGGGAGCACGAAAGCTGTGTGAAATACCAGACACCAGGTTACCAATAGATAAGTCAATTTTAACTAAATTGGTGAAAGCTACCGCTATGGTGACAAGTTCCTCATACTTAAGCACATGTATTTCGGCCATGTTTCTACTTTCCTTCCATGCATTCCTCTGAATCGGGGAAATCACCAGAATGCCTGGGAAATCAATTGGACGACTGCTTCAGTTGAGTGATAAGTTTCCGGAAAGAAGGTGATTTGACGGTGTCAATGTATGTACGTTTCAGACAATACAAACACAGCTCTGACAGTGATCCAGTAAAGTTAGAAATTAACACAAAACCGCATGATTGCCCTTGTAGAGGGACGCTGTGGCGTGCCGCCCAGCTCACCTTATATTAACGTCGCGGTCACACGGCGATTGCTGGAGGGTTCATGGGGTCTCGCCCACCCAAATGACTGGTGGAAGAGAAGAACATTAATTATATTAGGTCCAGGACTAAGTGTCACGTTACCCGACGTAGAGCTCTCTTTGTACAGTCATTTATGGTAACATGAAAGAGAGAACGCTTAGGTCGACAAAACAAGGGAGCACGAATCCCACGTTTCAAGGTCAGGCAACGCTCTGTAGGCGACGCCCTGTATGAATCATTGTTATCAAGATACACTAATGGTGTGGGTCATGCCTACCCCAATGGCTTCGTAGAGAGAGAAAGCGTGGGTTCCGCAAGCCCGACACTTGGTATCAGCTTACCCGACGTCGAGCCCTCTATGTGTAGCCAAACGCGGTTCCCCAAAGCGTCAGGCCCGGACCTTACAGTAAATAACAAAGGTGGGCCAATTTCAAAGGGTTGAAGTGATTTGTGTGACAGCATGTACAGGTCTATTGTAAATAACGTTATGTATACAATTGGAAATAGCTTAGGTGGCATTCACGTGATAATTGAAAGCCCTGGGGGTGTAAGCCAATCAGGAGCTTACAGATAGAGTCGTGTGAGAATGTCAACCAATAGGAGTACGATTTAACCAGTAGCATGTGAGGACCAATGGTGCATAAATACCAGCGGTTCAGGAGTAGCAGGGTAACCGGGGAGTGACCACGAACCAGGAGAGAGAACCAGGAACGAACCAAGGACTCAGACCAGAACCCAAGACCAGAGATGACCAGGAGAGCAGAGCAGTGAAGAACCATGGCTCAGCGGTTTGACATCGGCCATGGTGAACACCCCCAAGACAAGCGTCAAGATCTGGTTCGTTCCGCTGCCACCTCCCGAGTCTACTGGTACCCGAGTATATTATTTAGATGATATTATAATCTACGTATAACAACACAACGAAAAGTACGCTGAACAATGATGGTTGAAGAACTGATGAACTCTGTAGATAAGGTTAATAAATATTAGTATTCATTATATATGTCTGTCCTTGTTGACTCTGTTCGTTGTATGGCTTGCAAATAAGTCCAGGTGTCTGTTACACGCCCTGGCCGGACCCCGATATCAGGTTACATATGTGTCAAGATTCCACCTCAGATCATCACGGTCTATTGAGCAGGGTCTTCACACCCTGTCAAATACCTGAGAAGGTTTATCAAATATCGCGGTATTACACCTGGACCATTATTTGTCTTACAAAACGGACAACCTAAATAGATGTTCACACATTATTTAAACAAATGCTTGAATCACAATAGGCATAGAAACATCACATTATAAATGACATTCCTTTCGCATTGGCGCGGCAACATCTGCAGCAGCTGCAGGTTTATCAGTACTGCAGATAAAAGCACTGGGAAGGTGGAAATCAGACGCTTTCAAGCGATATATTCGCATAAAGAATAGTAAGATGGATCTCTAAATAATCCGGTACTAGGTCAGCTCAGCAGGGGCTGAGGATCAAAACCTTTCCGTGTTTATTATACAATAATATGGCTACGATTATAATATGATCTATAGTTTCAGTTCATGCCGCGCTTGACATAGTTGGGTGAACAATGTTCAGTTAAGGAGATTCTACGGGGAGTGTCCACAACAATACGGACATGGCGTGAAGTGTTTCGCTCAGCCGGGGCTGAGAAACACCTAGCGTCAAGGTGTACACCATGAGATGGACAGTTTTGTGTACGATTCGTGCATCGAATCCATATTAAAAAATACGTTTAGCTCAGCTGGGGCTGAAAAAACCTTATATATATATATATAATATATAGACTTGTTTTCACAATGTTATATATTCTCATGTCCACTAATAGTAAAAGCCCAAATTGTATGCATAAAGCATACTTTTCGCATACATCCATCTACCGATGTACTGCTCAAAACACTCGGTTATAGGGATATACTGTAAAAAAACACTCGGTTATAGCGAAATATTGTACAAAACACTCGCTTTTAAGGATATAATACACCCAACACTCAGGTATAACGACAAACGGTACAAAACACTCGGCTTTAGTGATATGCAACACAAACAAACATGGTTCGATCATTTTCTTGACCAAAACACTCGATTCTACCGATATGCTACTCAAAACACTCGCTTTTAGGAATATACTACACGAAGCACTCGGTTATAGGGATATGCTGTACAAAACACTCGGTAATAGCGACATACTCTACAACACACCCGGTTTTAATGATATACTACTCAAAACACTCGCTTTTAGGGATATACAACATCAAACACTTAGTTATAGCGGCATACTCTACAAATCACTCGGCTTTAGCGATATACAACACAAACACACATGGTTCCATCATTTTATTATCCAAAACACTCGGTTCTAACGATATACTACTCAAAACACTCGGTTTTAAGGATGTATTACATATAACACTCAATTACAGCGATATACGGTTAAAACACTCGGTTATGGCGAAATATTGTACAAAACACTCGGTTTTAGCGACATACTAGGGAAGCACACCAGATTCCAGTATTCCCCTTAACAAAACACCGGGTACGAGCGATATACTGCTCAAAACACTCGGTTTTAGGGACATACTACGCAAAACACTCGGTTATAGCGACATACTGCACAAAACACACTCGGTTTTAGCGATGTATTATTCAACACACTCGCTTTTAGGGATATACTACACCAAACTCTCAGGTATAGCGACATACAGTACATAACACTCGGCTTTAGTGATATACAACACAAACAAACATGATTCGATCATTTTCTTGACCAAAACACTCGGGTCTACCGATATACTGCTCAAAACACTCGGTTTTAGGGATATACTACACCAAACTCTCAGGTATAGCGACATACGGTACATAACACTCGGCTTTAGTGATATACAACACAAACAAACATGATTCGATCGTTTTCTTGACCAAAACACTCGGTTCTACCGATATGCTACTCAAAACACTCGGTTTTAGGGATATACTACACCAAACTCTCAGGTATAGCGACATACGGTACATAACACTCGGCTTTAGTGATATACAACACAAACAAACATGATTCGATCGTTTTCTTGACCAAAACACTCGGTTCTACCGATATGCTACTCAAAACACTCGCTTTTAGGGATATACTACACGAAGCACTCGGTTATAGGTATATACTGTACAAAACACTCGGTAATAGCGACATGCTATAAAACACACCCGGTTTTAATGATATACTACTCAAAACACTCGCTTTTGGGGATATACTACATCAAACACTTAGTTAGAGCGGCACACTCTACAAATCACTCGGCTTTAGCGATATACAACACAAACACACATGGTTCGATCATTTTATTAACCAAAACACTCGGTTCTAACGATATACTACTCAAAGCACTCTGCTTTAGAATTTACTACATATAATACTCAATTATAGCGATATACTGTTTAAGACACTCGGTTAGAGCGAAATATTGTACAAAACACTCGGTTTTAGCGACATGCTAGGGAAGCACACCATATTCCAGTATTCCACTTCCCAAAACACTCGGTACGAGCGGTACACTGCTCAAAACACTATTCGGTTTGAGGGACATACTGCGCAAAACACTCGGTTATAGCAACATACTGCACAAAACACACTCGGTTTTAGCGATATACTGTTCAAAACACTCGCTTTCAAGGATTTACTATACAAAACTCGCAGGTATGGCGACAAACGGTACAAAACACTCGGCTTTAGCGATTTACAACACAAACAAACATGATTCGATCATTTTCTTGACCAAAACACTCGGTTCTACCGATATGCTACTCAACACACTCGCTTTTAGGGATATACTACACCAAACTCTCAGGTATAGCGACATACGGTACATAAGACTCGGCTGTAGTGATATACAACACAAACAAACATGGTTCGATCGTTTTCTTTACCAAAACACTCGGTTCTACCGATATGCTACTCAAAACATTCGCTTTTAGGGATATACTACACGAAGCACTCGGTTATAGGTATATACTGTACAAAACGCTCGGTAATAGCGACATACTCTACAACACACTCGGTTTTAATGATATACTACTCAAAACACTCGCTTTTGGGGATATACTACATCAAACACTTAGTTATAGCGGCATGCTCTACAAATCAGTCGGCTTTAGCGATATACAACACAAACACACATGGTTCGATCATTTTATTAACCAAAACACTCGGTTCTAACGATATGCTACTCAAAACATTCTGTTTTAAGGATTTACTGCATATAACACTCGGTTATAGCGATATACTGTAAAAACACTCGGTTATAGCGACATATTGTACAAAACACTCGGTTTTAGCGACATACTAGGGAAGCACACCAGATTCCAGTATTCCACATCCCAAAACACTCAGTAAGAGCGATATACTGCTCAATACACCCGGTACGAGCGATATACTACTCAAAACACTCGGTTTTAGGGACATACTACGCAAAACACTCGGTTATAGCGACATACTGCACAAAACAGCACTCGGTTTTAGGGATATACTACACCAAACTCTCAGGTATAGGGACAAACGGTACAAAACACTCGGCTTTTGTGATATACAACACAAACAAACATGATTCGATCATTTTCTTGACCAAAACACTCGGTTCTACCGATATGCTACCCCGAGCACTGGGTTTTAGGGATTTACTATACAAAACACTCGGTTATAACGACGTACGGTACAAAACACTCGGCTTTAGCGATATACAACACAAACAGACATGATTCGATCATTTTCTTGACCAAAACCCTCGGTTCTGCCGATATGCTACTCAAAACACTCGCTTTTAGGGATATACTACACGAAGCACTCGGTTATAGGGATATACGGGACAAAACACTCGGTAATAGCGACATACTGCACAAAACACACTCGGTTTTAGCGATATATTATTCAAAACACTGGCTTTTAGGGATATACTACACCAAACTCTCAGGTATAGCGACATACGGTACAAAAGCACTCGGCTTTAGCGATATACAAATCAAACAAACATGATTCCATCATTTTCTTGACCAAAACACTCGGTTCTACCGATATACTACTGCTCAAAGCACTGAGTTTTAGGGATTTACTATACAAAACACTCGGTTATAACGACGTACGGTACAAAACACTCGGCTTTAGCGATATACAACACAAACAGACATGATTCGATCATTTTCTTGACCAAAACCCTCGGTTCTGCCGATATGCCACTCAAAACACTCGCTTTTAGGGATATACTACACGAAGCACTCGGTTATAGGGATATACGGGACAAAACACTCGGTAATAGCGACATACTGCACAAAACACACTCGGTTTTAGCGATATATTATTCAAAACACTGGCTTTTAGGGATATACTACACCAAACTCTCAGGTATAGCGACATACGGTACAAAAGCACTCGGCTTTAGTGATAAACAAATCAAACAAACATGATTCCATCATTTTCTTGACCAAAACCCTCGGTTCTGCCGATATGCTACTCAAAACACTCGCTTTTAGGGATATACTACACGAAGCACTCGGTTATAGGGATATACGGGACAAAACACTCGGTAATAGCGACATACTGCACAAAACACACTCGGTTTTAGCGATATATTATTCAAAACACTGGCTTTTAGGGATATACTACACCAAACTCTCAGGTATAGCGACATACGGTACAAAAGCACTCGGCTTTAGCGATATACAAATCAAACAAACATGATTCCATCATTTTCTTGACCAAAACACTCGGTTCTACCGATATGCTACCCCGAGCACTGGGTTTTAGGGATTTACTATACAAAACACTCGGTTATAACGACGTACGGTACAAAACACTCGGCTTTAGCGATATACAACACAAACAGACATGATTCGATCATTTTCTTGACCAAAACCCTCGGTTCTGCCGATATGCTACTCAAAACACTCGCTTTTAGGGATATACTACACGAAGCACTCGGTTATAGGGATATACGGGACAAAACACTCGGTAATAGCGACATACTGCACAAAACACACTCGGTTTTAGCGATATATTATTCAAAACACTGGCTTTTAGGGATATACTACACCAAACTCTCAGGTATAGCGACATACGGTACAAAAGCACTCGGCTTTAGTGATAAACAAATCAAACAAACATGATTCCATCATTTTCTTGACCAAAACACTCGGTTCTACCGATATACTACTGCTCAAAGCACTGGGTTTTAGGGATTTACTATACAAAACACTCGGTTATAACGACGTACGGTACAAAACACTCGGCTTTAGCGATATACAACACAAACAAACATGATTCCATCATTTTCTTGACCAAAACACTCGGTTCTACCGATATACTACTGCTCAAAGCACTGAGTTTTAGGGATTTACTATACAAAACACTCGGTTATAACGACGTACGGTACAAAACACTCGGCTTTAGCGATATACAACACAAACAAACATGATTCCATCATTTTCTTGACCAAAACACTCGGTTCTACCGATATACTACTGCTCAAAGCACTCGCTTTTATGGATATACTACACGAAGTACTCAGTTATAGGGATATACGGGACAAAACACTCGGTAATAGCGACATACTCTATAACACATTCGGTTTTAATGATATACTACTCAAAACACTCACTTTTAGGGATATACTCCATTAAACACTTAGTTATAGCGGCATACTCTACAAATCATTCGGCTTTAGCGATATGCAACACAAACACACATGGTTCGATCATTTTATTAACCAAAACACTCGATTCTAACGATATGCTACTCAAAACACTCGGTTTGAAGGATTTACTGCATATAACACTCGGTTATAGCGATATACTGTAAAAACACTTTGTTATAGAGACAATTGTTACAAAACACTCGGTTTTAGCGACATACTAGGAAAGCACACCAGATTCCAGTCATCCACATCCTAAAACACTAGGTAAGAGCGATATACTGCTCAAAACACTCGGTTTTAGGGACATACTACGCAAAACACTCGGTTATAGCCACATACTGCACAAACCACACTCGGTTTTAGCGATATACTATTCAAAACACTCGCTTTCAGGGGCATACAACTAAAACCTTCGCTTTTAGGGATATACAACATCAAACACTTAGTTATAGCGGCATACTCTACAAATCACTCGGCTTTAGCGATATACAACACAAACACACCTGGTTCGATCATTTTATTAACCAAAACACTCGGTTCTAACGATATACTAGTCAAAACACTATTTTAAGGATTTACTGCATATAACACTCAATTATAGCGATATATTTTTACAAACACTCGGTTATAGCGAAATATTGTACAAAACACACTCGGTTTTAGCGATATATTATTCAAAACACTCGCTTTTAGGGTTATACTACACCAAACTCTCAGGTATAGCGACATACGGTACAAAAGCACTCGGCTTTAGTGATAAACAAATCAAACAAACATGATTCCATCATTTTCTTGACCAAAACACTCGGTTCTACCGATATACTACTGCTCAAAGCACTGGGTTTTAGGGATTTACTATACAAAACACTCGGTTATAACGACGTACGGTACAAAACACTCGGCTTTAGCATCATTTTATTAACCAAAACACTCGATTCTAACGATATACTACTCAAAACACTCGGTTTGAAGGATTTACTGCATATAACACGCGGTTATAGCGATATACTGTAAAAACACTTGGTTATAGAGACAAATGTTACAAAGCACTCGGTTTTAGCGACATACTAGGGAAGCACACCAGATTCCAGTATTCCACATCCCAAAACACTCGCTAAGAGCGATATACTGCTCAATACACTCGGTACGAGCGATATACTGCAGTAGTGAGAGCTGAGGGATTAGCTACCCCCATGACCCCCTCACCCCCTCCCCCCCTGTGGTCGCGCTCTAGCGCAGACCGAAAATTTTGAAATATCGATTTGAAAATGCCGGTCACGAGTTAATGAGATCATTAATTTTTGTCAAAAGTCTTTGTTTCCGTCCTATAGCACGGGGTATAATTACCATAAATTACGATGTAAATAGCTAATTAAGCTGTCAACAAGGTTATTCATAATTGCTTGAAGTCTTTGTTTCCGCGTTATAGAACGGGGTATAAATAGTATAAATTAGTATGTAAATAGGTATATTCAACAAGGTTATTAATCATTGTTTGTCTATGTTCTCGTGCTATAGTACGAGTGAATGAAGTTGGTTGAAGTCTTCAATCTGCGATCAAGTACTATTATGAATAGGTAATAGATGAACAAGTCATTGTGCTTTGATGAAACAGTAAATCATTTAATCGCTATAGATATCGCCATGTAAACTGTATATTCTCGCGTTACAGTACGATTAATCGTCAATGACACGTGTATATAATCAATGTAATCAGACCATGTGAGATCCTATAAGCTGTGTAATATGTTTGTTTGTTTGTAAAAACCATAGGATATGTTTCGAGTAAACCATATTAACGCAAATACAATCATCCATTTTGCAATTTTTTTATTCCTATATCACTACATGAATACCATTACCCGCTACAACATCTATCGTGGTCAAAAAAAAAACTTAGTATCACAAAAATATACACCTTCATATCATATTATTATACATGACAATTTAGACAATGGGTAAAGAGGTCTTGCACGCGGTTTGCATAAAACGCGGGGACTGCCGGCGAGTGATACGCGGAAAGTGAACAGATTGGAAATTATGAATATAGTTGTCATTGCACATGGTGTTTGGAGACCAATACTTTCGATAGATTCGTGACATGGAGTAATTTCGACATTTGAAATATAAGTAAAATAGACAGTATTCTCCGCATACATCTGTGCCAAGTGACTGCCACACCGCTCTCATGGGTTGTTGAATAAAATATTCCAAGTGTTTAAGGTTCACATAGGCACGAATTGGTTTTCCTAGTGAGTCAAACATCTCAATTTTCCCCGATGACACTAAACTTTAAATGTCACACGTACGTATACTAATCACCAATTATATATATATATATATATATTCATCTACACCAGTGTAACTTTCACCATAATTCAGGATTGGTCATCCATAAATACATCAAATGTAACTTAGTGGATACATAAACATTTAGGATAGATGTATCTTATCCAAACCTTTCGGGTAACATTCAACACAGTCAAAGTACCCCTCCTGATTTTGGTGAGATGACATACAATCAACCAACTCGGTGAGTTCCGGAACACACTTATCATGGATCGTGTTGAGATGGAACTTAAGTAAATTCCACTGCTTTAAATCGAGAGTAATTCCTTTTCGGGTCGGCACGGGCGTATCTTTTGTATCCGGCAACCAGTATTTTCGAATATCTAGAAACTGGCCACGGGGCAGGACCTCGGCCATCACCAAACCTCCGAGATGATATTTCCGTGGATTGGTGGTCTGTTGCAATTCTCGATCTATGGTGTTTGTCAATGTCTGCAACATCTTCCAGCGGGTTGTGATGAGATTGACACCCACTTTTGTAGGGTAATCACGGCCGTTTTCTTGACATACCCACTTTCTAATATCAAAGCGTAAAACGTCTTTGAAATACTGAACAGTTAAATAGACATTCTCTCCGATGCACTCTTGACAGCGTATATCGTGAGTTTGCTCGGAAGTACACTGCGTATTCTCCCATTTTCTTTTCTTGGCCAGCGGGATGAGTGGTAGCCGATTGGAGGGAGCGAAGCCCGCTGTTGTCTTGTGGGAAGTCATGTCGTTGTGGTGAAAAGATGGAGACCGCCCGTACATTATATTCACAAAGTCCCTCTCCACCTCCTCGTCATCCACCCACTTGGGACGTGTCTGAACATGCTTTGGCGAGGTGTAAAAATAGCATCACGACTGACGTCATACATCGGCGTGGCTTTGTCATCTGTTTAAAGATAGACAGAGGGGCGTGGCCAACAGGCTTTGTACGCACGGGTAATCGCTGTAAATGAGCGATCAATCACTTTTTTAATCCCAACAACTCAAGCCCGCGTTATAATAAGACTGAGTCGCTTCACTACGTTTTATAATAATTGGTTCATGCACTACTGTGTGTGAATTGTGTGATTGATGTTAAAGGTCATAGAAAAGGGCCGTGGATGTTTTAAAACTCATCAAAATGCTACCTTTGTGAAAGAGCGGTGACTTTAAGGACTTGTCTGCGAGCGACAGATGTTTCGTGGTCTTTGTCTTGATGTGTAGAGTTGCAGCGACAATTATTTATTTTCGGTCGGTTATTTTTTTAAATGCGCGTTTGAATTCACCGGTGGGAGGGCAGTTAGTCGAGCCCGCGGGCGCGCGAGCGCGCTACACGGTAGGGGGCGGGGCTTCGACCGAGACCAATATCGATTTTTTTTCCAAGCCCCTCAACACAGCACCCGCTGGCCGTCACGACCTAGTGATTTTCAAAAGTTCGGGCGAGCCAGCGAGCCAGAGTCAGCGGAGCGTAATGTGGTTTTGGGCGGGGTATTGGCCGACGGTCTGTGTACGCACAAGTTTGGGAGTGTCGCTGTGATATGAACTTTGTGAAATATCGGAAGGAATAATCACCTTAATTTTAGTTTCGGTTGTAACATTATTCAACTGTCGCCGATGTAATAAGGATGCATCTATAAACGTTCGAACAAACAAGTCGTGGAGACAAGCGCCCGGTTGGCGTCCTTTTGTCGCGAGGGAGAAGAGTTATGACAGTTGTTTGATGAGTCAGTCTATTATTTCGATAGTAATAAGCGGGCTTTATGCTCTTCACCTCAGGTATTATTTATCTGCAAGCCATTAGTACGTCGGCCGGAAAGGTCAATGGGTTAACCTCTTTAACAACCACCCGTGGGTATTTCATTATACCTTCCCCTCCTAGATAACTAGGCGTGGCAGCTAGTTACTATGTGGTGGCAGTAAAATTCACTGTTGTATATGATACGAGGCGTCATTGTGTACTGATGGAAACATAAGAAGCTTGTGTTATAGGTCCACCCTTCCCCCTGCCCCCCTTTCTCTCCCCCATCTATTCACTGACGATTCTGAACACGTGACTCCCATGCTACACCTGCCCTCTTCGTCAACGATGCAGTTTTAAAATCATAATGGAGTGATTGGTGACGTCATTGACATTTAGTCATCTGTTTGTTCAGGACCTATATAAAACGGGAGAGATGAGTTAATTGGTTGTTTCTTTATGTTGGCAACCCCTTGACCTCTGTAGCCGACGTTCTGTTTGCTTGCATATGCATCCAAAAGAAGGTAGGGAGGGTGAAGGATATAACATCAATCGCCTATGTCATTGCTATACACGTTCTTGGGGAGTGTCTGTGGTTTTTTTATTGCATTGGAGTTACCAATGTTACGAGCACCCCACATCCGACGGCACGTTTAAACGAGTTTGGGGAAAGAGCGACTGGCTCCCTCCACCTCCATACACCATACACTCACAATATTCCTATTAGGTTATTTTGCTGTTACTCCGTCAAGTGAAAACTATTATGGTGCATGACCGCTTTTCTAGTTCATTAAAAGAAGCAGTTGCATTTGCTTGTGACATCTGCAACCAACGTCGCATTCATATAACTCATACACCGTTAAAGGAATTATTCTGTAAATTTGAACATTGTTACTCGTTAAGTCAGTGTAAAGTAACATATATGTTAAAAATGTATTGTATTGAACTTTATTTGTTTTTATTGCACTTTTAAAAGCAGCTAAAGTAAAAACACATACTAACATAAATTTTACCAACAATAACCGTATCCATCCATGTCAAGGAACGTAGTCAACAATTAACTTCTCGTAATTTAAATAACTCACAAATTTCATATGTCACCACGTCACAACTCATTCGTAGGTTTCAACAAGACTTTAAACCATTTGCAAAAGTGATTATAAAAGTGAATGCATCAACTTTAAAAATGATATTTTACGTATTGTATGTATGAAGTATTCGTTTTCCGTCACGTGTTTATATATTTTTTAAACTATCAAGTGTTACAGTAACACAATAAATTATGCATGTATCATATATTTGTGAAACATCCATTTACCTTATTGCAATACGTCTAGGTTTACACATACACTTACAACTATGCAACTAGTCTTGTAGAATGTCATGTTTCATAAAGTTAACAAGTTATTGAATCAACAGATTGACGCGTGTTACGCGTGCGTGTATCGCGAATGTGTACTGAATTAAAAGTCGTCATCACGTTAACGAATTAGGAAGTGAGTATAAACACTGCCATGTAATTTTTAGTGAGTAGCATTTGCGGTAAAAGAACTTCGCTATTGAAATAGCGTTAGCAACAGGCAAGTACTAATTCTACACAATAATGACAAGTTCTTAAATTTTATTTAGTGAACATTGCAATTCCGAAAACAACGATATTTGTGGTGACAACATATCTGCAATGAAGTAAGAGAGAAGTAATTAGACATAAAAAATAGCGAAGCCAACGTGATGTATGTGCGAATTTAATGAATTGAATTCACCGGTATAATCAGATACATTCTAAACTACGGTGCGTAGAGAAGTATTGAATAGACTCATGACTGCCAAGAGTTTATCAAATGAATAACATTTGGAACATAACACAACATATGGATAATATAAACCTAATACTTTTGATTACAATAAAACTCACGCGAGTATTCTGAGAGAACATGTTGTAAACGGAATAAATCATCAGTTTGTAACCATACAAAGAGATGAATGAAACATATCATTTACTTTATCTCGTAACATACATTCTAAACTTAGAAAGAGGATCGTATTAAGTAGTTGTCATAGCAAACACTAACATAAACATAACGAATGAGTTATCTGTCTTTTTTGGTATATCTTGGTGCAATGTATGACGTATCTAACTCAAAACTGGGAGTATGTATCCTCTTTTTTTTTTATACATCAAGAAGTTAAACAGATAGAATAGAATTCTCATGAGTTGTGATGTCAAGGACAATGAATCAGTATTCAGTTTGGTTTTATTACACATATCCCAAAACAGTTTTCTTACTCTTACTCAACCAGATTATGTAGGAATGTATGGTAATGTAATTTTTAGAACCCTTAACTTCCTACATGAATTGATACTTCTAGTATCTAATTAATCTTACCTTAAGCTATCCTGAAAGAAATTTCAGGGTCCACTCGTCTCCTGCGAGAATGTAACAATATGTTTAGTTGATTTATAACATTTAGGTTTTATCTACATGAAACGAATGCTTATTTTTTATTTTTAAACTATTAACATTTGTACTGAGTTTAACTCATTTTACTTACCACTCTCTTTCCTCTGGCGCACAGTAAACCGTTATACACTTACACCTATGACTAGTTACAAATGGAAGTATTAATAAAGTTAACAAGTTATTGAATCAACAGATTGACGCGTGTTACGCATGTGTATATCGCGAACATGAAACGTTTGATCCGCAAGTGCCATCACGTATGATATGTTAACTGGTTTGGTGGACACATGTGAAACCAAAAGGTAGAATTCTGTAAGTTACATGCCGTCATCGAGTTTGTTACATTCGTGTAATTTGAAAGACAACGAAGAAGAAAGATGTCACTGTTTGTATTCAACATAACATCAAGTTTATACTTAATGTAACATGTGTGAAATAAATATCATGTCACATCTATGTACTCAATAGTCAACCGCAAAAGTAAAAAGCTGTAAGTATTGTGTGTGTGTATTCACTGTAACATATGTCTGTGGATACTAATCATTTGCATACGATTTTACTTATTGTAGATGACACAACGATGAATAACTGAAGCCGCCCCAACAACTCCACCATCAGCGGGACCCCTTCGGCGGGAAAGCCGAGTCCGACGCTCGCTCTACGCTGAGCATCGTCCAGCCGTAGAGCCGGTGGATGACATGAGAGTCGTGGCGACAGAGGCGGCCATTTTAGGTATGTATTTTTTAAATAATACTATTATTTAATTAATTGTTTATAATATATTCCAGAATATCGGGGGGGGGGGGGGAGGGCAAAAAATTGCAAACGCGTAAAATGGGTAGCATTTGGACACCATATCCCCTAATAAATCTGCGAGTGCTATAATATGTTCCCCTCAATATGAATGAACATATATAACTAGATAGCTTTAAGATGTTCATGACAATAAGTATTCGTATTTCTAGTTATTAGCAAAAACCATTGTTGCTACATGTGCAAGTTAACTCTATGAATAAACATATTTACGCGGAGATATATGCCATTCAAGCAATATGTTCCCTATTTAAAATATGTTCTGCATTGTTGACAAATAATCGTTTCCATGTTTGTACCATGGGCCTTGAATGTTGGAAATAAACGTTATTATTATATTTTCACTAAGATCCCGGATATGTCCTCTGCTGGGACAACGTCCAGCTGCTGGCCACAGCCCGACATCAGTCAAACCATCGAAAAAACCAGTTCAAGATGTGGGCCATGACCTTCGCTGCCAAAAACCGCGTCAACTGCCGTTCGTTTGACGACACCACAGTGTGCAGGGCAGCGGATGTCCCAATGGCGCAGGTGACATTTTAGCGCTATAAAAGTACACCCTAAATGTCATTGTACCATTAAAAAGACAGTGTTCTGTATTTTCTCACACTAAAGGAACCATTTACTGAATGTCCCTTGACGATTAATGAAGCGTGAAGTTGATATAAAGTCAAAGTCATAAATGCCGTAGACACACGTTTCGGCCCATATTTTCCGCGAATTTGCCTCGATCACTCTCAAAATCCCTGACGTGAGAAAGCAACACTAGACCATTTTAATGATACCAAACTTACGTTTGTACTGCGATGTTATCCTTCTTTATGACACAAAGAATATTTCTCCATGCTGACACGCCATTGGCAGAAAACGCTCTGTCGCCAAAATACTAAAACACGCGTCATAAAATGATGGTTGCCATGGCGCCGAACGTGCTTTGAACAATACATGCTCTATATTTATACAAGCCACGAGGATGCTATGGCAACTATAGAGCCTTTCATTGTCTGGGATTTAGTCTATTTGCGAAAGTGTGTCTGCTGCCAATGGAGTGTCAGCATGGAGAAATATTGTTTGTGTCAAAAAAAGGATAACATCGCAGTACAAACGTAAGTTTGGTATCATAAAAATGGTCTAGTGTTGCTTTCTCATGTCAGTGATTTGTAGAGCGATCGCAGCACAATCGCGGAAAATATAGGCCGAAACGTGTGTCTACGGCATTTATGACTTTGACTTTATGTCTTAACGCGGCGCAGGTTCTACCCGATGTTCCAACGTTGGATCTACGCCGCCAACTCCTGAATGAGGTTGTGGTCGACATTTTGACGTCTGGTCACATCCCATACCTGGCTGGTCTGACGAATCCAGAGGCGTCGACACATGCACACAGCCAGGAGGTGCAAACCCAAAGTGAAATTGTAAGTCTAACTTGGATAAAAAGGCAAACTCGGGGGGGGGGGGGGGCGTTGACTCTGTCTGGTCAATAGACTATTGTATCCCTAAGGCAGAGGGAAAATAACTACTCCCCATTTTCGGCGAGACTGCTGTTGGGATCACATGAAGTTAGCAGGGTCAATGACGTACGGCGATCTCCCAAAATGAATGAAATTAATATTTTTTTACATATTTATTGATGCCGAAATCGATTGAAGAGTAATGAACACTGACATTTGATTAAATGTAGTATTTTCTAGTTGGATGGGGAGCATTCATTTTCACATACGCTACTTACTGTGTTTTAACTCACTGGTTGAGTTCATCTATTTCGTAACGTAACGTACATCGTATTAAAAGTCGAGTCAGAATTGACAACTACAAACATCGGGTTCAATCAACTGAGCGGCGAGGTGTCACACCCAATAATGCATGGATAGGTATGTGGTTGCACAGATCCCTTGCGCAAAGTTATTGCGAAAAAAAAAATATTCTCAAATAGGACGTGGACGTACGTCAGCTGAATCCACAAAAACAGCATTTATATTTCATCGCTTTGTGTTTATCCATTTTCGTCTATATCAGGTGGGCCTTGGAGTGGTTGAAGAAAACCCCAGCTCCATCAACGGTACCATCGCCATAATGGAGTATCTCAGTTTGTGCCGGAGAAGGACGGCCGCATGTGCCCACTGCCCTGCTTTGGCGACGGCCTAAGTGTCGAGCGTATGACCGATGCCAAGCGGGCCCGGGCCGGTGGCGCAACCCTGAAGAGTAGGCTGCAAGGTTTGATCCAGTCGCCCCAAGAATTTCATAAACGCCGCCTTCGGCTTCAAGTAAGTTCGACCTCCAAATATTTTATATTTTGAATTAACACGTTTTGATGGGTCTTTAGTATGTTATTAACAACGATTGTGTGGCTTATATAAGTGTGGCTTATTGTTATATTCAATTGTATTTGTGGCCTTTTTTTAGTTTAAACATACGTATGCTATTGACACTTAACGAGTTTAAGATCACACAATTTGTCTAATATATTTCTACAATAACTTACAATGCTGGTGTTCAGAAATGCTGTATGGAAACTTAGATTATGTCTCATGACACAATGACTTTATACAACATTTTTCTTAGGACACGATGGACGAACTGTTTAAGGATTGCAGCGCCCGTGAACGAGGTACCCTGTACCAGCTCAAACAGGACTTCGGCCACAACGCCCTGAAGTCCAAAGTTATGGATAACTTTAACCACGTGTGGGACTTCGTGAAGGTACGTGAGTTCACAAAATTCACGCAATATAAATCCCCCGCTTGCAGATTATATGCCAAGTGTGCCCCAATCGCAAGTATAATAACTAACAAGGCCAAAGATGTAAAGGGAACACCTCTTGAAAAATGTCTGCACTTTAGTCTGGTCTTTTCAGTTCGTGACGGAAGGACACGTCGTCCTCCTCGCCTTGGAGCTCTGGCAGGTCGAGTCTGTGGCTGAGCCTCCAGCGGATTTTCCCGCCGACAGACCGTTGCGCGACCGACAGGCGTGGGTGACGCGGCAAGCCAAAAGAATAGTGGCGTTCGTCTGCCAGGATCCCGACCTGGGTGATCTGAGGCGGGCGTCGGTGGTCGATGGCGAGGATGAGGACGCAGACGATGCTGACGTACGTGACGGTGACGCCGGTGACGCGGACGAACACGACGCAGACGTAGGTGACGCAGACCCAGGTGACGCGGACGAAGACGACGTGGACGTAGGTGACGCAGACCCAGGTGACGCAGACCCAGGTGACGCGGACGAAGACGACGGGGACGTAGGTGACGCAGACCCAGGTGACGCGGACGAAGACGACGTGGACGTAGGTGAAGTGGGCGAGGACGACGAAGAAGATGACGATGGCGAAGAGGACGGCTGCGTCTGTGGTCACAGTAAGTGTGCCTTAAATTACTGTTGCCGTTCCTTGTAAACTTGTACAAAGTATAAAGCCAAACTTTTTTTAAAGTGTATTAAAAAACGAAAACCTGTACACGATAAAGACGCCACATCCCGGTGTTGAACGTCATGTTTGATTTCAGATACCGGGGAGACGGTGGTCAGATGTTGTGCCATGCCTTGTCTGGCGAATGCCACCGACTGGTACCACCTGACCTGTGCAGGCCTGGAGGCAGATGACGTCACAGACGACGATTGGTATTGTGGGGCCGCCTGCGCCGACAGCATCGGTTACATTTACTGCACTTGCCACCAGCGACTTGATCCCGAACTGCCTATGATTGAGTGCAAGCTCGGATCTACGTGCCATCGCGAGCAATGGTACCACTGTCATTGCGTCGGCGTCGATGCAAGAAACATACCAGGTAAACATCACGCCATATATGTTACTGAACATTAAACGAGTTTGATGTGTGCTAGTTAAGTCTGTGCTAAAATGTAACATTGTTGCCACATATATTTCTCTTGGTCAAATAAATGTGTTCTGACCCAGACTCTTTTGATAAAAATTATAGTTTTAATCGTGTTAAGTGGCGCCATCTATTTTATGCCTGTTGCTTTAAGATACATGGTACTGCGGCGACCTCTGCCAGACACATAACAACCAGCGAGCGGATGACGGCGTGTTGAATTACGCCAATGCTGTCCTATGGCAGGGACTGAACCATTTGGCCAGGCGGCTGGTAATCCGGAAGGGTGATGGGCCGCGCATCATGGCCATGTGGCGGATCGACATGCTCCAGTTCTGGCAGCGCCACCACAATAAATACTTGATTCTGGGACACAATCTCCTTGTGGGTAGGGCAACGAATTCAGTTGTTTCATTAAAAATGGTCAATATTACAATTTCTATACTTGCTTGCAATATAATCGTTGTGGAGGAATGCACTGCCAGTGTTGTTTAGCACATTATCTTAATAGCACAATCATTTTGCACGGCATTGTACAAAAAAGGCTTGATTGTTATTTTGTGTGCACAGTATTTTCACTCGAGTTTGCAGTGTCCAAATTGATTGTCTATATGTCACAATAATTTTCGTAACACTTATAGGCGTGAACAGTTTCTACACCGAACGGATTGCACAAGAGTTGATTTGGAACCAGGTGGCCAACATCAGCGGGCGCCGGGACGGCAACATCGGATTACACCTGGTCAACGAGATGATGAACAACTCGTACAAAGGTACCCCCCCCCCCCCCCACCACACACACACCGAAATGGTTTTGCCCCGCTGTCATTCTACGCCCCAAGTATTTTCGACTGTGCTCTGCTTTCCCCAAACCCAAACATATTCCCATGCTGCTGTATTCTGCACGGGAATAATTACAACAAGACAAGCATCAATATTTGCCAACGGTATTGTCAAATTGATTAACACTGTGGTCAATGCATTTATATTTTTTTATTGTTAGAAATTCTGAAGCGCTCGCGCGGCGTGTACACCGCTGCCCAGGCTGACCGCGCTGCGAAGTTGGCCGCTGCCTATGGCAAACACCTGGACAGTGTTTTCATGGGTGACGTGCGGCAAAACAACCTGGCGACGGACGGACGAACGAAGCAGTATTACGCCCAGGATGTACAGCAGTTCGTTCGCGCCTACCGACCAGACGCCCTCTTCCGGTATCAGGAGGGCCGGTGCCACGCCAGCTTTGGCGCCATGCCACCATCAAATATGAAATGTTTAAAAGTGGTTCAGAAATGCTAAAGGAACCCTTATGTCGTTTATTCAATGTTATTTTAAATACTGGAGAGTTTCCAACGGCATGGGGGCAGGCACTGATTACTCCGCTGCATAAAAAAGGGCCCAAAAGGGATCCAAATAACTATCGAGCTATATCACTTCTTAACGTCTTGGGTAAAATCTTTACAAAACTTTTAAACAATCGGCTCCAGATATGGGCAGATACTAATCATAAGATTAACGAAAGTCAGGCGGCTTATCGCAAAGGTCGTTCCACTGTCGATCACTTATTTACGTTGTACGCTATAACGGAAAAATATGTATGCAAAAAAGGGAGGTAGATTTTACTGCACGTTTATTGACTTCGCAAAAGCTTTTGATTCGATTCCCCACTCGTCGCTCTGGTATAGGGTGCTGAAAGAAGGTATTCACGGAAAGGTGTTATCTGTTCTTAGATCGATGTATTCCTCTCTTAAGTCGTGTGTAAAAACCCAGGAAGGTCTGTCAGATTATTTTGAATGTAAGGTGGGAACCCGTCAGGGCTGCATGCTGAGCCCGTTTCTTTTTGCACTATATATAAATGAATTGGAAAACCGGTTTAGAAGTAATTCATGCGATGGCGTGTACCTCGATGAAATTCACCCTGGATTATATGTACTAATGTATGCTGATGACCTAGCTCTAGTAAACGATACTGTTGGCAGGTTACAAAGGCAATTAGACGTACTGGGCAAATATTGCAAGGATGATGGGCTTAAAATTAACATGAATAAGACTAAAATTATTGTATTTAGAAATGGCGGACGTCTGCGGCAAAACGAGAAGTGGTACATCGATGGTCAGTGCGTTGAGACCGTCTCTTTTTATAAGCATTTGGGTATAGTTTTTTCATCGACATTAAGCTGTTCGAGGGCGTTAAAGACACTAGTCTTACAGGGTAACAAGGGTGTGTTTTGGGTGAGAAATGTGATGTCGCAGTGTGGTTTTATTCCTCCAAAGATCTGCTTTGATTTGTTCCATAAAATTGTCCTCCCTATTATTCTATACGGCAGTGAAATATGGGGCTTCGAGTATCAAAGCGATATAGAAACTATGCATGTTCAGTTCTGTAAAAGGTACTTGCGTTTGCCTCCCCAAACTCCATCTTGTGCCGTCTTGGGAGAATGCGGACGAACGCCACTTAATACTATCTACATGACAAAATGCATCAAGTTTTGGTTGCGCGTGGTGCAAAGCGACGCCTCTCGATATACACAGTCATGCTATGAAATCTTGTTTCGCTTGGCAGCCACTGGAAAACAAACTTGGCCCGCAAAAATTGAAAAGCTTTTGTGTAAATACGGCTTTGGGCACGTGGGGCTAAACCAGAGCGTAGGCGATGTAAATATGTTTATCAGTGAATTTAAACAACGAGTCGCTGATATTGCAATGCAAGAATGGGGTGAGCGAGTTAAACTTACATCCAAATTATCTTCTTATAGTAAATTCAAGTCACTGTTAGAACCAGAGCAATATCTCACATCTGTTACGATTCCAAAGCACCGTATGGCATTAACTAAATTTTGATGTTCTGCCCATTCGTTACGTATTGAAAGGATGAGAGGGCAAACTCACAGAAGTCTCCGCCTATGCAACTATTGCCTGTCTAAAGATAACGAGGTTGTTGAAGATGAGTACCATTTTTTAATTCAATGTCAGCTGTACGAAGAACTCAGAAAACAGTACATTCCGTATCATGTAAAGTCCCAGCATGGGTTTACTTCATTATTATCCACTTTAAATAAGACTCACCATGTTAATCTAGCTGCATTTGTTTACCACGCCTTCATACTGCACGACAACCTCAGCGAGTAATATGTATATCGATAGTATATGTCACTACAGGTGTTTTTTTTTGTTAATTATTGTTTATTATATGTACTATGGGCCGATGGCCTTTCAGTATAATAAAGTTCCATTCAAATTGGGTCACTAACCCCCACAAGCTGGCAGTGCGTTTGGCCAGCTACACCAAGAAGCTGGATCTGAGGCGAGACATCCTGCCCGTGTGAGTCCGTTTAGGCACTCGCGCATCTACGTCTGCACATGGTGCAACAACGGCACAAGGCACAGTCCTCCGCGCAGCTGACGCTGCAGGTGCATGTGGCGACAGATGTGGGAAGGCAGCCCATCTCTGGTAGCCACAAGTGCCTCAAGATCTCGCGTCGTATGCACGGTACTTCCCCACTCTTGCATCTCCTCACCAGCTCGCTCATGGTCGCTTCCACCGTCAGCCTCTGCGACACAGCCACCGGATACAGCCGCGCGATACCACGAAGCTCCGGACTGCGAGCGCAGCGTCCTATCTCCTGCCAGAGGTCGACAATGCCCTTTGGGGGCCCCCAGTGGAACACCCGTGTGACGTTGGGTACGTCCATGCCCATGCCAAAGGCAATGGTGGCCACGACGCACCTCAACGTTGACTGCCTCTGCTTGAAGGCGGCTATGATGCGTAATTATGTGTCTGGGTCAAGCTTGGCGTGGTACATGTCGATCAGTCTGGACTCTGGGGCTCTTGTGATCGGGTTGGTCCACGCCTCGAGACCCAAGTATTCCATGGCGAATTCATATATGTTTGTCACCATTGTTACAGATCTATGAGGTACAACATTAGCTTGTTAAAATCGGCTAGAAAAGATGTTTATCATGAGAAAGGTTTAAATATATTTTAATGCAATACAAATAATGTAGGCCCTTTAGGCACTTTTAAGTATTGTTTAAGTCTTGTGTTAACACTTCACTACTTTGCCACGATTAAAGAGCGCGTGCAGGGAATTTTAACATAACTATGCTGCATTTTGTGTGCGATTCCATAAATGTTACTTAAATTAGCTGGCCTGTGGAGTCTGGTAACTGGAGCCTGGCTAATGGTGTCTGACTGACGAAATATGTGATTATAGAAGTCTGGTCGGGACCACTGAGTTACCGCTGTGTCTTGGTGGGAACATTTACATCGTACGGTGAATATGCATTTATTGCAACCGAATCTATGAATTCGGTTCGTTAATTGGTTTAAATATAATACCTGCAGAAGATGATGGCCTTGTCAGCCTCCGCCTTTCGTGCCTTCAGACCCTCTAGGTAAGGCAGGAGGTAGTCCCATCGACGGTTGGTCATTGGAGCGGTCTGCAACTCCAATTCTATGTTGGGTCTGCATATCAGTAAATAGTGGTCATTATCATATGTAAGAATAGACATTCATATTTAATAGTGATGATAACGTTCGGTCAGTATTACTAGATACGTCAACATAAGGTGAATGATGTTTTTAAGCCGTACGCGTATAAAACTCACCGATCAGGGTTTATTGCCACCGTACACAGTCGGTCTTCATGTAAGTGGATGGCCTTGATGAGGCTGACCCTCATGCTGACGGTACAAGTGGCCGTCATAGCGAGGATAGGGCAGTGATTAATGACGGAGGTGATCTCCCCCGCCATTCTGTACCCCTCTCTGAAGTCCTGGCCCCTGAAGGTATTTGGTGGTATGAGAGGTCCAATTTAGTGTATGGTTAATATTGTATAAATGATAAGATTGTATATTTGGTGAAACCGCATGTTCAACACGTATGATCAGGTATGATCCCAGATGCATATGATCGAGAATGGTACATATCAACTAGTACGATCATGTATCACATCATATGACATTATATATGCATAATAAGACAGTCATCAGTTTTAATGAATCAGCAAGTTCAATTTATCATATATGCATTTTTATTAACACAACAAAATGGAGCGTCGGTACAATTATCCACTCACCAACGTTCGACGACGTGTACCTCGTCGTACGTTAGCAGACAAACTGTCTGTTAACGTAGTCTGAAGTTGTCTCTTCGGAGCATTCCCCGCCATGGCTCTAGGAGGAGGCTTTCAGGGGATGAAAGAACAACGGAGACGTTGCCGGTCTTGATTGCTGAAATACACCAGTGTCGTATGCGGATAACATATCATTCAAAAGGCCATTCGAGGAAGTGGTTACATTGATTATATGCCAGGAAATAAAATTTTCCATTCACCGTATAAGCATTTTATTCCTCTTTTATGCCGTATATAAATACGTACACGCATCTTACTACTGATTTACTCATTTAAGAAAGCTAAATATGTGATGGCTTAATCGTGTACCATCAGTAGCTTCGGGGGTCATCATGTCCACGGGAAAAATGCCCCTAACATTGACCCCTCTGGAACGCCAGTCATCAATTTGACTGCACATCAAGCCGCGTAAGGGTGACACGACCAAAGATACATGTTTCTTCTCGGGAAAAATCTTAAAATATAGGCAAAAGTTCAATTCAATACAATTTGAAACCAAATAAATACACTATACGTAAAATGTATATTCCAAGAGCAGAAAATTGGGGTGGGAGGGGGGGGGGGGGCATACTGAAAAATGTGGCTACATGGATGCTGTTTGAGTACTTTTTGCTCCTATTTTCCTAATATTGTCATAATTTTTATATAGTTTCATTCAAACTTGGACAGCTGGACAGCCTGCATATAATAAAGCACAACTTGCAGTGAAGTTATTGTAAGAGAACCGTAGTGTGGAGCGTCTCAGACTGGTAGTTCAGGTAAGGCACCCGCGGGGGAAGAGGTCGCCCAGTGCGGGTATCCGGGTGGGGTAATCACCGGATGGGATCAGAGTGGTCCCAGAGCTCAGGAAGGAGGACGGGGGGACCTAGGGGTTGGCTTATTAAAGGAGCGGGAAAAGAGGCGCTTGGTACAACAATGAGACAGAGGTGGCGCATGGATTTATAACAAGGAAATAACGTTTATTGGGAATGAAATAATCGTTGCATCTCTATCACGAATGCTGTCAGAAGACTAAACCCAACATTATTATGAAGTAGAAGTCAATACGTTTGGGCCAAACCTCATCCAATATGAGTGGATATAACATAAAAATCAGTGTTTTTCCATATCCTGTGGGCAAAACTGCCAACACATCCTTCCCCTGGAGAAGATCAGTCAGAATCTTCAACTGCTCAGCTTTTAGGAATGGAATGTTGGTGTTTTAGGCCACTTTTGTGCACATACAGGCTAAATTGGGCCAAGGAACCTCCCGAGACGATGAAGGATGAAGGAATGAAACATGCCCCAGATTAGGTGCCCGAGCCCGGATTCGAACCCAGGACCTATTGATCTGCGGTCTAGTGCGCTAACCACTACACCAGGGAGGCCCCCGCTCAGCTTTTAGAGCATGCGCAAAGTTGAGTCGCTCACGCAACTTTTCATATGCTACTGATATGCACTGTGGAGAGAGTTCCATGATTTGATTAAAGACGCCACCCCGACATAAACACGTGCGGTTTAACGTCTGTCTGTGCGTCATCAGGCACATGGCAAAGTCGGCTTTGCAAACTCTCGGTATTTGGTTATTGGGCACTAATCATGGCGGCGGTGGCGGACGAACGAGGAGCGAACTGAAAGTGTTTGACGAAATACGTGAGTTTACAAGCAGGAATTTACTATTCTTTGGTGCAAATAGTTTTATTTGCCACTCAAGCTTCGAAATACATTTGCGAAATACTCCTCCCCGAGAATGACCAATGTTTCCCCATCGTGAGAATGCGTCCAACAGGGCCAACCAACGTAAGGAGACGTGAATGTTGTCAGGCAAAGAGGGAGGTACGACTGGACGCCTGTTAAAACTGGCACGTAACGGGACTACGTCTGAGGGAGCTCTGTCTTTCCATGGACGAGTGAACTGAACAAGCCTTCACCGGTCTAATGTAGGCCAATGTAGGCTGAGTGATCTGAAGAACAATACCAGGACTACTTAAAATGAATCCATTTCGCTGGGACACTGTCACCTTTTTCAAATTACCTTCCCCGTCGATTTCGCCGCTGTATCTGTACAAAATTGACAGCACCTTTCTCCGTGACAGCATTTCGTGATGTCTGGCGTCTCCATTTCCGGAAGCTTGAGGCTGTTGAGTACATACTGCCGGAGACACTTGGTCCCAAGCTTCAGTGACACCATGCCCTGGTCGAAGACATCAGACGGCGTTGACCGACGTGTCAAGTACAGGATGGCCTCACCCGGATCTCCATCTCTTGCGCAGCGTCCTACCTCCTGGCAGTAGGTCACTAGTTTCGACGACGGCCCTCAGTGCAGCACAAACCGGACGTCTGGTATCTGGACTCCCATACCAAACGCCACCGTCGACACCACGCAGCGAATGCGGCTGGTCTCCCGACTGAATTCGTCCATGATGACAGTCTGACTTGCCTTGCCCAGGTGGCCGTGATACATCTGAATGATGTATCGGCCTCTCGGCCTGTCCCTGGGACGATAAGGCAAGAATGACGACAAGTGGCCGAAGACCTCAGTCACTGCTTGGATGGTTATGTGGCAGTTAAGGCGGAAAATGTAAAAATGTAACATAATACAAACCCAATGATACCCAATGATACCCATATACCCTTGCGTTGACATTGGCGACAAGCATCATAAATAATAGTGCAATACAGTTGCACATTTTTTATAAACAATATGTATAATACAAATTAAAATTAAAATATACTATAACACATGTGACTTCATTAGTAGATGAGTGTGCCATAAATCATGTTTCATACCGACAGAAGATGATGGCTTTGGGGGCTCTGATGTCGTCACGCCGGAGTTCAGAGCCATACCAGTCGAAAGCTGAGGACAGCGTAGTTTTCTCATTACACCTCGGGTAGATATTGGACCTGACATGTCCAAAAATGGAGTTAACTTAAATTACGAACTTGGAGCCGAACAACACGGAACCTTCAGTGCAAAGATATTGTTCAAATATAAAATCACCATGGCTAGGTATAGATAGAATCTGTAAATCTTGCCAAGTACACATTACTGGTATACATACAAGTTACATATAGTGTCACCTATTAGGGACCACGGCGATGGTACGAATCTGTGGTGGATCCAGGAAAAGCTTCTTGAGGATGTCGTCGAATATTTCCTTGCTGGCTGTCGCCGTCATAATCAAAACTGGACATGTAAACACCGCCCGGAGCCTACCCACGTGAGCATAATCCGGACGGAAAGAGCGACCCCTATTGGAATACCGAATGTAAGAACACTGGTCATTAAATATGGAGCAATGACGTTTTACACTGCGCCACTGGATCATACGGGTACCTTAATTATATTAATTGTGGGAAAGGAAGGTATTGCTATAATTAAAAACACGTACATAATAAGTAGATCATATGTAAATCTGAGGTATCGTCACGCTTTAGAGCTGTTATCATCACAGATATGATGAGCACGAGGCTATAATTTATGTGTGTGCATAATGAAGACATACCAGATACTGAGACAGTGGGCCGCGTCAATAACTAGGACACATGTCCTACGACTCCATTTCTTTAGCGTAGTGTCCAACCGCTCACTCAGAAGGATTTCTGGGGAAGCCCAAACTATAGAACAATTGTCCTCAGTGACCTCTGAAACCACATGTTGATATTTTAAACGGTGGGGATTTAAAAATATTTATTTCGCGAATATTATTCATGTGCTCATTAGCTATGGACGTCATAAAATACCTTCCTCTTCTAGCAAGGTATGAGGGAAAGTTATGCTTATGAATACATTTGAAGAATGTGTTAAAGAATACCTTGTACCTGTCGACTCACTCTCCACGTCGCTCATAGACAGGCATTTAACTCCACGCTCTGACCATCTCGTGTGCTGGTCCCGCATGAGACCGACCAGGGGGCTCACGATTATCTCCAAGTGTTTCTTCGTGATTCTTAACTGTGACAAATATATATAAATAAAGGGCATTGAAGCCAACATTGTGTTGCATGAGGTGATCAACATGGCTAAACATTAGTCACATTACCTTCATCGTAATATCTGATACATGATCCAGGGGATGAGCGCAGTGCATGGTTATAATGGTATATTACACTATAATCTTAGAAGTTCTAAGTAATGCGACATCGTAATAACATGTATTGTTGTTTATATTCAACGTAGCACGTGTAAAGGTTGTAATGTGACGTTACTTTGTCCAGCATCAGTGGTGGGAAGACGGCTATGTCGTTCTTCCCGAAGCCAGATGGCAAAACGACAAATACACTATGCCCTGAACAGACGGACCGAATGCCGCCCACTTGTTGTGTTCGTAGGTCGTATGCAATTCCTAGATCTTTCTTAACGTCTTCTATGGCGGCATTCATTTCGATACAACGTGTTCGATATTGGTTCGTTAAATACCATAATACACCGATGTTTTGTGTTCTAATTGTTGATGTATGAAATGTAGTTAAGTTCGGCCGTAAGATGATAACGGTATGCGAAAAGCACATTGAAAAATAAATACCAGAATAGCGTTGATATGATTTTTTTAATGATCCTTTTACAAGTGTTGTAATAGAAAGTTAAGTTGAAGATCCTCGTGCCGCCGTTCTGGTGCTGCGCGCGCCCCGGATGTTTCTGCGAGGTAAAGCAGAGACATGTTTTTTCGGTGCGTGTAGCGCCGCCTATAGGCCAATTTGCCGCATGTCACTTTCGATGGCTGCGGACGCGCTGGGAATGAAATGTGGAATATCGTCGGCATTGTGGACACCATCGGCTCTGTAAAGAAACAAACTGTAGGTAAATTGATACATTAATGTGTGTATAATTCGAATATAATAATAAGGATTTGGCGTGGTATTCACCCACAATTTGATACTAGGCAGATTGAAGTGGAGGGGTTTGAAATCGCTGAGGATTTGCAGGCTGCACTTCAGGACCCTGGGCGAGCGCTAGCGAGGCCTGGGTTCTTCAGGGCTAGGGTTTCGTAAACTTCCGCCAGAGAGAGAGGTGAGATAAAGTTTAGATAAAGAAGAATAGAGGAATATAAGTTTTTATCGTGAGTATCTGTATGAATAGTTTAGCTATCTTTTTATGTGGGTTATGTAGCAGGTGTCTCCAGTACTTTGAAGTGTAGCCTGAATGTTCAGACGTTAGTCTTGACACTTGTTCTTGTGACTGTAACGTCTGAACTCATCGCGTAGAATTGTTGTTCAGCCGCCAATTTTCGCCTTCAGCACAAATACTCACATGAATCCAAAAAAATTGATATCCTAAACTTGTTCTATGGTAACTTCTTTAGTTCCGTGAGATATGGATTCGTGCCAACTCGTCGCCAATTTTGTATAAACGACAACTTTTTATTCTGTCACAAAACTGTTTTGCCGCTCGCCGCCATGTTGATGTGTTCATACCCTCAGCGCCGCTTGTGGGCGACAGCGGAGTTATAATTCTAGAGGTCATCGTACTCTCTCTACTCGGTCGTTCAAAAATTGCGATTTACAATGTCTTTCACGATCATTTCTCGGACATATTTAACTACGATTTCCATTTAGGGGTACCAAAGTCTAACACAACACGTTCCTTTGTCGGCACGATTTTGTTCAAAAACCGCTTCAATATTGTATTATTTAATTAGCTATGGTTTCTTTTATATATTTATTTTTGTAAAATCACAGCGATATTATTTTTGTTGTCATGGTAACTGCTCAACGTGGATGCTGGAAAACAGCGTGGTCTTCACTAGGTCTTCACGTGGTCTTTACACATGTCCAGGAAAGTAGCGTGGTCTTCCATGTAACATGTCTGGGAAAGTGTGCATGGTCTGCTCAGAGGAGTTTGAGAGACAGGCTACTGGCTACGGATTTTCTAAGTATGCAAAAGGACAATTCCACAGTACCGTAAATTTAAGAGACATAACCGAAATGTCTATTTATGAGACACTGATCGGAAGCTAATGTTTATTCCTGATTCTGCTTCCACATGCCAATGATCGTATCTGATGAAATGTTTTCTATATCTAATACACCCCGCCCTGCGCGCAATGCCAAAACTCGATTCTAAAATAGTATAAGCTTACTATGTATATCTACGGGTATAACTATGTTGTATGTACAAATTTGTGTGTGCCACTGTGTAGTGAGTGAAAGTTGCTTGTCGAGATTTATCCGCCAAATCTAAGCCCAGGCAACATACAATAAGCAGAACATCTATCAATTAAGAATCCTTGCGTGTCCGACCCCGAACCGGTCAAGGTTTCGTAGGAAGCCTTGTTTGCGAAGGAACATGCGAGATGTAGCAGACCAGTAACACCTGGATTGGCGAAGCAGCGTCTTGCGTGCAACGTGTTGTAAAGTTGACCCCTACGGTCTACTGGGGTAATGAACTTAACTTATTAAATATTAGTGATAAATGTATTACTTCATCTTGCGGTACTTCTCGTTGTGTGTGAGACCTTTTTCACGATCCGTGCCAGGGCGTGTACGGCGTCTGGGTTTTGAGGAATAACAATGAATAGACCTTCATGATGTTTATTCTTCAGTCCGTAGTTTTCTTCTTATAAATAAATACAATACAATATAACCGCCATGGTATAAAAGCGCACTCGCAGGTGGCGGCTATGGCATTACGACCGACTGGATTGGCGTCTTCTTCCGAGTGGTGGCCTCGAGTCTCTCTGGCTAGTCCCTTTTATAGGGCCCACGCGCCCACGGTCTCTGACTCACTGATATCAGCAATATCAGCCGAAAATACGGCGAATACCACGTCTCCGGAGACGGGGTGGGTGTTGCTGGTTACGCCCAAAAGTTAACATTCCTCCCGGGCTCTTTAATGAGTTTATCCCGATCTATTTTCGTCTTAGCAAAAATAAACAAGGTTACCGTGACCTTTCTGGCGAGAACCTGTTTACTGTTGAAGAACCATTACTCATGCTGAGTGAGAAATAAACCATTAGGAGTGAGAAGTAAAACCCTGTGAGTGATAAATAAACCACTCTTTCGCTGGACCAGCGACCTTGGAACCTTCTTACACACAGCTGTCGGCCAATCAACGTAACCTCCCATGGAAAGTTTCTTACTTCCATGGCCCGATCTGACCTCTGGGTCTTATCACAGTTGACAGTTGAATCGGTTTATTGTTCTATTAAATTAGTTACAGTTGTTTGACAAGCTTATACAACATCAAAAGGCAGTAACATTCAACAAATTAACAGCAGCAGAAGCAAGGCTTATTAGCTGCAGAGCTCATACAAAATACTTCATATTATTCACATATCAGCTAGACTGTGTACAAATCATGGGAAAAAAAGATCTCTCGGACCTATACCTCTTCCTCCTATACGTTGTTTGTCAAGTCGGGACAGCTGCAAGGCCAGCGGCGAGGCGGGATCTTGGCCAGTTGCCTCAGGCACTTTTAGCGTATATAAGTCCATCGTGGCGAAGGTGATGCAAAGGTGTTGCCATCGGTTCGTCTCACCATCTGAAGGCGTGTACCTTGTGAGCCAGTCCGTGCAATGGGGCCAACATCCATTGCACGTCAAGGTGCACACAAGCGCATCGGTCCAAAACTGTGTTATTATGGGTGTTATTGCATGCCCAGCCTGCGACTCGCAATTATGTTGTCAACTGGGAAATGTTCATGCACGTGGAAATGTGGGTGCGTGCGCTTGTGAGCATGCTTTGGCCACAAAACAATCACAAATGCCAGAAAAACAACGACAAAGCACAGCAGTTGACGTGAATGAGGTTATGTTACAGAAGTTGTTGGAACCGTCATCAAGGGGGGAAATTATCGATGTCATTGATAGATGCACATGGCAGCGTGTACCACCGGTGGTTTTGTGGCAACCAGGAGTGGCCTCCTCTTACATATATCTGTCGGTCTACGCGGACAGGAAGCATTACTCAAAATTAAGACGGGTAGTTGTTCGGGTGTCAGTAACAAGTGGCAGGATATATTGTGCTTGTATGCACGGTCGACATAAGGTGAAAAGCTGTGACGACCTGGAAAAATATCTGCAATACGAACTATGCGCAGCATTCCAGTCGACCCTTTCTCACAAAAGAACTACCGACTGCTATAATGACCTCGGAGACCCATTGTCCCTTTTGTGATGACCACCAAAAGTTCGGAATGCCAGACCTCATCTCCAACAGTGCCGCCATCTACATATTCACTGTTTGAGCTAGATACAATTGGCATGCCAATTAAACATACATGCACTGAACCTGAGCGAATGAAGTGTCAGGGGGGTAAACAGGCCACCAAACTAATGCCCCCAGTAAATCAGTAGAGGGAGGGGCTAGGGGGAGGGATGGAGCCTGGGGTACCACACACACATTGTAGATACAATGTAGTCCACCCTCCCCCCCCTATAACCCCATCCCTCTACTGATTTACTGTGTCTGGGTCCATGGTCCATGCCATGGGGCCAGGCCGGTATAAAACATGCCTATAAATCTCTGGTTAGGGGTCGACATCCGTGTCAGCGCCTGTGCATTTTCCCCATTGGTCTAAGCTGGGCAGTTTCGGTTTTCACGTTTTTTTACAGTGTTTATGGTAATTTGAGTCATATATCACAGGTGGCACAACTTTTCATACATACAACGCACGTATCGGATTGAAACTTGTTTGGTCACACATCGTTACCACGAGAATGGTCTAGTAATAACGAGAAATCGGTGAATATATTCTTGTAAGTCGCACACTTGTAGCTTCTGGCGGCCATGCTTATCGTCGTGTGCGGGACTACTCTTGCAGCGCCACCCTGCGGGGAGCAAGGATTTTAATCGCGGCGTACCATACCCCACTTCCGGTTCAAAATTGTACGCGTCCTTGACCAATCCGCTAAGTTCAAATCCTTATTAGTCGTTGCCGATGGGCTGCGCACGCGATCGACACCCATGTGCAACGCACCCCCGGAGATCGACGAGAACTGTGACGTAACAGCGACACGGCGGCGGGGAGAGTTGTTGAAAACAACCAGCTACATGAAGATCCTACATTAATTTGTCCTTGGTTTTTATTAGCCCTAATACCGCATATTGTGTTTCGTGGATACAGTTAGGCCACATTATTTCCCCCGCGAACGTTGGTTGCCCTTAAATGTTACATCCTATTTTCCTTTCGCAACTCCCAGGCAGCGAAAACATAGATAGCATTGTCAGTAGATGAGAAACAAATGTTCAGCAATGCAGGTATTAAGCAGTGATGGCATTGGGAGGCAGGCAAGGCAAGTAACATAATGGGTCAAATAAAGCAGGCAAGAGGTTTGCTTCTGGCACTACACACTTAAATATTATCAAATTGTATGGTGCCATTCCAGCATACCTAAGACTTAATTTCCAAGTATTGGCAATAACATTACAGGCCGTGGAAATTAACGTGACATTTCAATGGATAAAAATGTATTTGCAATAAATGTGCCAAATATATCGACCGAGGTGGCACGAAGGGACATTAATTTGTAATAAGTTTCTAGATATTTCTTAAGGTAAATCTTCGCGTAAAGTATTCCATTGCTATCATGTCAGAGAGAAATGAACCTTTCCGTTGTGGACCGTACCCTTAAATTTTATGCAATATAATAACATTATTTTATCATTAGTCTTATAATTAAACCGGTGGTTTCATAGTTCAATTGCAGCTCGAGCGTGTTTGCTAAACCGCACGTTGTACTGTAAAACACCACTTACATGGATTCTCAGAATTACATTACTGAATGTCACCTGTCCACATCCACCAGTAAAGACTTGTTACGTCGACGAAAAGCCATTGCGCGCAATACTCACTATGCAGTTCCAGGGAACCAAACATGTTCCACTAATTTAATAATCAGACTTAGTGGTAAATTGAAATACAGAAGCGTTATTAGATAAGATATGTAATTTGAAATGTTTAACACGGGCAGTTCATCCGGTGCGAGGCATTTTGGGCTAAATGTTCTTGCCCCATGGAAGGTTAACGTTGAGCTTAAATACCACACACCACAGTGGACACAGGACGACCAAATCATGGAGGGTCAACTCATTGCTGCCCTGGACATCATACCGTCTGCGGCTGGTCCATGGATAGCAGCCACGCCAACGAAGACTGCTGACGACATTGACATAACCGGGTCGCCTTTTCTGGACTCAGTAACTGATTGTAATTGTTTTGGGCCTGGCAGAACGTTACTGCAAGCCTTGTCAGCCCACGATAATGGCGACGTTGACCTTGACCAGTTGCAAGTGACCAGTGACTCTGATCAGTCGGAGGTGACAAGCGACGAGAACGAGAACGACGAGACCAGCGAACTTCAAGCCATCCAAGTACGATGCGCTGGCAGTTCGTTTGATCGTTTTCAACCATCCGTTCGCGCCTTACGTGAGCTGGGGGTCAACATGAAAGACGTCAGGGTGCGGCTGGAGCTGGAGCCGGACAACTGCAAAGACCGAAATGCTATTCTCATCCAAGCTGAACTTGAGGGGTCATTCAAATCAATTGGATACATCCCCATCGTCGACCTCCCTAGAGTGCACAATGCTTTACAGCAGGGAACACTGTCAGGAGGCAAGATAGTTAAAGTAACTGGTAAATACCGGTAGCAACAGAGGAAACTGTTTTTCACAGCGTATGCATGTCTGTTCAGTACGTGTAAATGGCGTCTGCAGATCGCTGCGTTCTCTTACAATGACTCTTTGTAGCCTGGAAGTTTACTAGCGGGACCAATGAAATGAAGCCTGACGACTTAACAATAATACTTGTGTCAATTATGTGTCGTTGTTTTTTTCTATTTCAATAGGGCTACCCCGAAGGCGCTTTTTTGTTCTGATTCGAAAAATATGTCAAAGGCGGTATAGCCATGCAACAGTGACGACAAACCTATCATACAATGACCTGACTGCATAAAGAGACTTAAATCACACATTGTGTGAGTAAGTGTGGAGGCACAGGAGGAAGGTCTGCCGGCGATGCCACTGCGTGAAACTTTTGCCGAACTGTCTGTGCGTGTTTCTGTGGCAAATACACTCGATTGGCGGCAAACACTGACGAGTCCTCTCGCCGGTTGCACACCAGACGGTGAAGCCTCAGAGGATGTCGCTCCGGTGCCACGTCCAGATCAATAGGTCCTGGGTTCGATTCCGGGCTCGGGCACCTAATCTGGGGCATGTTTCATTCCTTCATCCTTCATCGTCTCGGGAGGTTCCTTGGCCCAATTTAGCCTGTATGTGCACAAAAGTGGCCTAAAACACCAACATTCCATTCCGGTGCCACGTCGGCGTCAAATTCGGCTTCGTCGTTGAAATCGTCCTCTTCATCCTCCCTGTAGCGTTCGTTTGCAGTCCGATAATAAAACGGAAGGTCGGGATCCATCTTCTTGCAGAATTCACTGAAAATTACCCAACAAATAATTGTAATAGTTCTTACACGTTGAACAATAGGCCCAGCCTTACCTCAATATAACGTTCTTTCAATATAACAAAGTGAATAAAACCACGTTCCACTTGATTTTCTTAAGCTAGGAATTTGCAACGGCCATTTAAAAAAATTAAATGAACGAGGGATATGTTTCACACCCCAAACATTAAATAGACGAATTCGCGTTATGCATGCAATCAATGTAGTGCCTCGTTAATGTAATGCATCTGTTAAAACGTACTTCATAATTTTTTGCCACCTGTGCTTGAACTCTTGTAAGGTGAAAGACGAGCCCATGTACCGATGACAGATTGAGAAGAAACTCTCGTTGTCGTCGGTTTTGGAGGCACAAGGGTGCTCCGGGCCGAACTGTTCATTGTCGGCCCTCCGCAGCTTCTGGCTCTCGATGTTCGTCGTCACCTCCACAAACGTTTCCCGGGAGAACCCTCTGATGTCGTCCATCCTCCTGTAAATATAACGCGTGTGACGTTACTAAATGGTGGATTCAAAGATTGAGAGTGAAGCGGGAAAATAGAAACACGAAATATGGGGTAACGTCTGTTAACCAGCTAGCTACAGTCGTGAAAGGGACACTGATACATGCCTGTTTATGTCGACCAGACCGTAGTCCAGGTGGTTAAAGTCCGCCCAGGGCATCCAGTCCTTGACCCGGTACTGGAGCATCCTCTGGTTCATCTGACTTCGGCCGGCCACCGTCACCCCACGTCCATCGCTGGCCTCGTGCCAGTCCACTATGATCTGCGCGTACTCTGCCTCGGCGTGATACCCGCGCTCTCTCATGAACGCTGCGACGCGTTGCGATAGAAGTCGCTCTGCGTCTAGGACAGACTGTTTTCGGATACCGTGTAGAGCGGCGTGTGGTAAGTATTTTTGTATTTAGTGGCCTACCGATTTACAACACGTCACCTGGATGTCATTGCTGACTGTAGGGACATTGCAGGCTTGGCATCATATCGCAAGATTAGTGCGGCCGTAAAAAGGCACTTAAAATAATGAGTGGTTAAGACAAACTACCTATACAAATATGTTAAAAATACATTGAACTGATATTTAAATAGACATGGAAACTACATGCAATACGCTTCAGTAGGTGGCCATGGTCCGCGCGTTCATGGTGGACTGCGTTAGTGACCATATCCGTTTCCAGGACATACAAGTGACCGCGAAAGTCCACACCTTTCTGTCGCCACTCATCCAGGACCCCGCGATACAAGTACGTGGCTACGACAGTGCGTAGTCGATCCAGGTTTTTCTCCGGGGTGTTCTTCCTCGACGTGTGGGTGATGAAGCCCGGAGGTACCAGGGAGGCGCGCAACTGCTCCGCCACCTGGTATCGGCTCAAACCGTCTACAGTCATCTACTGGAGGATCTGTCGGTGTGGGTCGCCGGGAATACCTGGGTGTGGGTCGCGCAGGACGGGCAACCCTTCGGCAGTCTCTGTAATATATCCAAACAATTCCTTCCATATCTAATTCGCGTTATTTATTATTTGCAGCTCAACGCCAGCATCCCTCAATGGAAACGCATTTTGTAGAAACCACTCTGTATCGAACAAACTGTATTAATTTGACATTTGAAATGAAATAAACCATAAAACGACAAGCATTATTCTTTTCCGTGAACTTAGACGGCAATAACATGTATGAAAAATAGCACATTACATATCGCGCAATAGAATTTGGTTCACGTCTTGTGCATGCGTTATGTGTTAAGGTCTGCCATACCACCAACGGGGAAAAGCATAGCCTCAAGAGATATTTGGCTCTTTTTGGACACGGCCAATCTGCTGTCCTTTACAATTTGCCAAACGTGAAGAGGTCTGGTGTCTCCAAGGGACCTGAGTGAGCAGAACTCGCCGTCAGTGACAGTGCCTGCAAATATTGACAAACGCTAATTGCGGTAATGAATCTTCGAACCTGTATTTAAATATATTGGAACACTAAACTCTTAAACAACCTGCCTGGAACCGCCAGCTTGCGTTGTACTCACAGAGGCTGGCTAATGACCTATACGGCAAAGGTACACACTCCGCTCACCATACAGTTGTGTTATGAACCAGACAGCGACAGCGACGGTTTCCTGATGTGTTCCAGACGTGTGTGGCACGTGTTATCAATGTCTGTAAAACGACCAGTTGCTGACGTCTGTAAATCGATCGGTGTATGACCAGTTTCGCTGGTATACCACTGTGCAGACAAAGAGTCGCAATAAAAGACAAGAATAAGGAATCCAATATTGATTATCCACATCTCCAAATATATATCATACAAATTACAAAAGCAAAAAGTTACAGGTAATATCAAACGTACAACATTCTAGGAATATTGAACTACCCAACAGTAAATATTCGGCATGTTGAGTGCACTACAATTCTAAGTACATTTTCATCCCAGAAAGAAAATCCAGTTAAAGTGTCTGTCCTCAATGCTGAGCCATGAGGAAAATTATGTTTAATCTATAGAACTTTGCATCTCCCAGCAGTAAATGTTATGATCAGATACGGGAGAGTTGCACTTTCATAAAACAATTTTGTTCTGGCATATATACATATATATTTATATAAATACCCAAAACATCTAACCAACAGAGCTTAATTATTCTATTCAATGCAATGCATGTCAATTAAAAACGAGGTAAATTATCACAGTAAATACAAATCCATGAAAATTCATGACATTCTATATGTTACATTGGGAGTCAATACTACAAATGTATATAAATTAATACAGTAATATAGTCCCCAACTGCATATTCAGGTGGCCGCAAGGCTCTATCATGATTCTTCACTTTACTTATATTACTCACAATCTTCAGCAACATACAATATATACAAATATTAATCTGTCACAAAAGATTAAGATTATCTATAATACAGCCTCAGTTTCCTTCTGCTGCATCATTCTCTAATAAGCGCAGCCTATCTGTCAATTTTGGAGTGCTCAGTCAAATTTTAACGAAGATATTGGTGAAACCGTATATGAGCGGCATTAATAAATTTGACTTTAGGCTAGTTGCTTTGCCTACCTGTCATTTTCAATAGGAGTTGTCACTTCCACTTTTCCACTGCATGGATTCACTGGCGCTACGTTCGTAGTGGATAGAAGTCCTACGGTCCGTGTCGTCAAAAGTCGGTACAGGCTACATTTATGTTTCTTAATTATGTTAAGTGGTTGCAAAGTTAAAGCCATTTTAGTGCCTCAAAATTAGGGGTAAAACTAGTCCGGCCTAGGTCATTATTTAATAAAATGACAGATTTAATTATTTGTCTATTTCAAGAGTTCCTGGTTCATTGAATATAAGGTATTAAATGCTTATATGATATTTATTCATTGTTATGTATATAGATGTGAATTAATTAATACTTTTTGCTTCTCTAAATACATATTTTCAAATAAGATTTTGCGCGCTAAAAGTGTGGATAGCCAATTTAGCAGCTTTGGACTTAGAAATTCTGAGAACGGTACCATGCTCATAATTTGGAAAAAAACTAGAAAAATTATAATTAATTTTTTTGTCATGAAATGATTATAAATGATTATTTATGTAATAATTCAACTAAAAATACTGATATTAAGTTTTTTCAATGTTAAAAATAGTACTTTTGATGTAATTAGATAACACTTGTTAAAAAAAATATTTGTAATGATGAGTTTGCAAAAAAATTAGTTTTAGGATGTATTACCAGTAGATCTACATACTGCATACTATACTGGGGTAATTTCAAATAAATATATAGTACTATCAAATGATAACAATAAGCTATAACCTTTTATCACATTTATTTTCATGCAATAAATTCTTCATATAAAATAATCTAAAAGTGGTATAAAGGAATAGTGAATAAGTTACTTGGAAAATGATACTAAACTGGTGAAGTATGATACACCATGAGTCCTAGCTTGGGACTTCTCAAGTGTATGCTCTACCCTTGGTACCAGTCAACTGAAACAAGCAGAACACCATATAAGTCAACATATTTCTGTAATCAGATAAGTTATATCTTGGGGTCCTGGCGTAAATTATCTTGCCAGCTGGAAATAATTACAACAATGTTTAAACCAGAAAGCCAAGCGTTTGAGATATTGCTATTCTCTCTTAGTTGATTTGCTCGAACCTAGTCCTCGGTTTTCAACTGTATTACAATGTTATAATTGTTGCCTTTACCCGTCATCATACTAAATAAAGGAATTTTTCTTGACTTCTCACAATGAAATGACAAATGGGGAGAAGACTTTGTACTCAAACTGACATGTAATTACATGTTGCTACATTGTAAAAAACAGCCTCCAGCCTTCACCCCCATCATTAGCCTATCCTTAAAATAGCTTAACTATGTAGCCTTCAACATCCCCTAATAGCTACACCTTCACCACCATCATTAGCATATACTTAAACTAACTTAAATATTGTAGCCTCCAACCTCCCCTACTAGCTACACCTTCACCACCATCATTAACCTATACTTAACTATGTAGCCTCCAACCGCACCCTAATATGGCTCTATCTTCACCACCATCATTAACATATACTTAAACTAACTTAAATATTGTAGTTCGTCATCAGATAATGAAGAGGATCGATGTTCCTATTTGTAAGTTAATCAAATTGTAGTTGCTATGGGCCTTTTAGATAGTTGATCTGATTAATCCTCCAATGATAGACAGCATACTGAGCTTTAGATTAGGTCGTTTGTTCAAATCCTCGTGGGTACTGTGACCTATTTCACGTACATAGTTTAGCCAGCTACGGGGCTTAGTCGGCTAAAATCGCCTATCGTTGACATGGCATCGTGAAAGTCGCCACTGCAGCCGGTTCTGATGATTGTGTCGTTCATCCATGAATTCGAAGGTCGATATGCCTATTGAATGCCTCCGAAAAGGCAATGCAAGTAATTTTCTAAATTGTTGTCTATATGTCTATAATTTACATATTCCCAGGGAATGTTTATATTACATCTGATGCATGATATGCTTTGTCTAATCAATCTGATAGCCTTTGTCTAATCCATAACATGATGTAGTCATTTGCAGCACGGGATTTATATCGAACATGTAGGTACCACGCATTGATTAGTAAGTTAAACTACATGTTTCATTTTATTGTTTTGGTTTAGGCGAAACGACCCTGCACTTCCTTACCTATCAACGGAAAGGAATCTCCTGCTTAATGAAGTCCTGTTTAACCATCTGAGGCGTCCACCAGCGAGTAAAATCTGCTTGGATATACCGAGGATGTGTCAGCAAAATGCTATGTTCCTGGTTGATACCTCAAAACTTAAACACAGGGACGACCTGAAAGCCGACGGCCTTGGATCCTTCAGAAATTTAGGCAACTGTGAGCACTTGCTGCACGAACGTGATATGGTCGTCAGAGACATGGGCAAGGTGGAAAAGAAGAACAAAAGTGCCGTGTACACCGCAGGTTACTTTCGATTGTGGACGACTTGGTATAGTCACAAGAACCATTGTGATTTCAAACGACGCTTTGTGGAATTAATTGACTGGACTGGCAAGCTGTCTCCATATGTTGTCGTTCAGTATGTCTTTGAAGGAGAGGAACATGAAATTGAAGTTGCCACTCATGGGAACTCCAAACAGAAGGACAGTGTGCCATTCAGTCGAACCGCGACGAGCACACTCAATAGCATGAAACAAAAAGTCGAACATGGGAGAAGAGGATGTAACGTTGTCAACGAAATATTTGAAGAAAACGGAGGGCTCTTAGAAATGAAAAGTACAAGCACAATACCCAGGAATCGACAACAAGTGTATTCTTCGACCTTCAGGAGCAAACCATCAAAGGTTAAAGACGAGCTGTTTCATGTTATCGAAATGGTAAAACAACAGCAACAAATGCCCAATGCTTTTGTGAGAATGTGTGAACTTGGAAACGATATCTTGATTTTCTTGGCATACGACTGGCAACTGGAACTTGTGGAGAGGTTCACCACCAACCCACTTGAGTTCTGTGTTCTATCGGTTGACACGACCTACAACTGTGGCGTGAGAAGCACGCTAAAAAACATCCTTTGCATTGGCCGAGATCGCGATGCAGCTTTGGGTGTCTTAAAAGAATACACACCCCTGGCAATTGAGCTGTTTTGCACACGGCACATGGAGGACGACACAAAGAGAAAGTTAGTGAAGTTGGGTATTACAGGGCAGAACGCCATACAGATGCTTGGAGACATATATGGAAAGCAGGGCACCCGCAACGCCACTCGCCCCCTAATTGACTGCGATGGCGCTCAGTTTGAGCGTCAGCTGAATCAGTTGAAGGCGAAGTGGGAAGAAATTGAGAAGCGGGCAAGTGACATCCAGGAGCCTAAGTTCTTCCAATGGTTTTGCAAATTCCAGGCCGACGACATACGGGATCATATGATTGCTTCCGTCCGCCAAGACGTTGGATTGGGGGATTCCCATTTCTACAACAATGCGTCTGAATCAATTAATAATCGGCTCAAGAAAAAGAATGATTACAAAAAGCAAGACATTCCGATGTTCATTGAAAATACTGTTCAGGCTCTGTTGGACGAGGAAGAGCGAATGTCGGAAAGGTCAATCATAAACAAGGGGCCGTGGAATTTAAGGGAGCAGTACAAGGACCTCCAAGTAGACGGAGAAGTGTGGGTCGATATGACGATCGCAGACAGGAAAAGTTCTATTGCTTCCATGAAAGCAATGCCGCTAAAAATTCCACAAAAGGAAAATGCTGCGATGGACACACCCCCTCTGCCACGTCACGACGAGCTGTCTGTCTCGTTTGAGCACACTGGGCTTCCGAAATTCCTATTTAACAAGACTTACGATAGGGCAGTCGAAATCGCTCGACAAAGGCTGGTCGCTCGTTCTCCAGGTTCTAATAATAACAACTTCACTGTAGCCAGCAGCAAGGATGGAAAACCCCCATATTTTGTTCGTGCACTTTCATCAGGCGCTGTTATCTGTACGTGCGATATGTATAAGAGCCACTCCCTTTGTAGTCATGCTTTGGCGGTTGCAGAATACAGAAAGTCTTTGCCCGAGCTACTGGCTTGGTACTGCACGGTACATCAAGGACCGAATCTCACCCAACTTGTCATGCATGGAAGTTCCCCTATGTCCGGCAGGAAGCCAAACCAGAGGATGCGAAAAAGAAAGCGGACTGATACTCCAAGTCCTGAAAGGCCTGGGGCCGTATTCATAATCGCCACTTAGGCTACGCCACTAAAATTAGCGCTAAGTGGAACATTTGTCGAGCGATTATCGGGTTCAAAATACATAAGTAGTCAGCAAAGAAGTGATTATTTTGAATTAAGAAAGGGCTAAAATTATGTTGAAGAGGATTTTTTAATCATGAGCACCACCACAACGAGCTGGTGAGGCTAAGATGAAAATGCATTTTTCGTGCGTAACTTACGAGGGAATTATGAATACGGCCCCTGGACCTTTAATCCCTAACCCAGAGATGGCTCCTCCAAAGTGGAGGTTAAAATGGCTCAAGACCACAACAGCACATATATGCTACGGTTGTTCGAGGCGCTTGCGGGAGGGGAGGGAGGTTCCGCCGTCGCCGTTTGATGTTGTTGTGTGTGGGTACGAATATCGCACATATCGGAATGTAACTGGTACGTTAGAAATGACGTTGAAAAAAAATGACACTCATTATCACTTGAGAGACTCTTGCATAAGGGCCAAGCATCCAGACTTTGATCCTTCAGTTATTGTAGTAACTGAGTATGACAAAGCAACCTTCAACAAAAAACACGGCGCTCAATTCTTGCAGCAGTTTAACCTACGATTTTAATGATGAATCTGTTTTTGTCGAAGGTTGCTATGTCATATTCGATTCTTGATGTACCCTCAAGTACCAAATTTTTCCTCCTCTTGTAATTTCCTTGATGGTTCCCTCAATCATTAAATTTCAGAAATTCCAAGTTCACCCACAGCGTGGGATTTAAGAGGAACAAACAAGATAAGTCAGTCGTTCTAGTCCTTGCAAGTCTGCTTCTGTATTCATGTATTCATAGTAACAATCCAGGTATGGGTATGTGCATTAGTACGTCTCTCCCTTAACCCTAAAACTGTTCCCTCTTATATACTAAAGTCTTGGGTCACGTTGACCCACGTCACATGACCAGGGAACCACATAATTAAGTTAACAAGTTGTTTGTCATGTAAATTCAAGGTCGCAGGACACTATAGTAAACATTTCAAATCTTCAGATTATTAAAGGGTATTACTTTACAATCTGTCGGTCGGTTAAGTTTGTGGGTATGTGAATAACTTCTTTAGACGAAAGGTCAAGGTCACATTAGTCGTTGATAAAGTGTGCCTTAAGATATCAATGTCCATAAATATTGCACGTGGAGCGCTGCCATTACAAATCAAGGATGGTCAAGGCCAAGGTTTCGTTGCCGTGATGTGATTAAGCTTATACACGAATGTTTCTTTTGCGTAAATAAAGTCATTAAATTGTTGAAAAATCTTTTTCTCACATTGACCTCACACTGAACTTTATTTGCGATCGAAGGGTTGAGAAAACGGAAGAAGACGATTTTATGTGGACAAACATTAACTTTGGACGTGTTGAGATTGCTCCCCCCCCCCCCCCCCACACACACACAACTGACAAATTGCCTGTCTTATTACATTATTATACAACAACGTAATACACAATTTATTTTCTGTGCTATTTACAAAGATATCTATGATTCTGCAATGTAATGTTCCGAAAAATTGACGCATATAGATTTCCGATATAATGTTGTCTGGGCCGAAAAACGTTAAATTACTGCACGCCATAGCGCAGCCACTTGCTCCACTGTCTTTGGGCTGTACTTCTTTGCAGCCGGAGCAAAAGGAGCAATTGTAGTATTCCGGGTATTAGTTTATTTAGTTTCATTATTGATTAAGTAAATCCGTGCTTTGGCAACGCGTCGAAATGGAATCCCCAGTGGATGACGTATGTCTCCTGGATACCTCGCGCGTTACCAAAGCAACGACGCTTGTCGTCTGCAGTTCCGATTTTAGACTTTGGAGAGGAAGGCCGGCAGTCAAAAAGACTGTCGGATTCCGCAGATTTTAGGACAGATCGGAAGGGAACTGACAGACAGAAGTGACCGCCGACTCACCGGTAGGAGCTTGGGACAAGTTGTATTTATATTTTATTAAGGGGAATTTAGTATAGTCGGAATAAAAGGGACCGGTCTTAAATTCTACTCCCGGCGTTTGTTGAGTTTCTCCCGTTGGTAAACACCTAAACCGCAGAAACGAACCTGGCTGTGAGAAGTACAAATTAAATTACACAGGTGTTTCTCTGTTCCCGTAACCATCGGGTTACGGCGGAGAAATACCACATTTTGGTGCCGCAGACCACGGTTTAGTGTTTATTTGGGGAGATGAACTCGCGCCCTTCGGGATCAGCCCCGGCAGTGAATTTTCATTTCGAAAATGAACTGAGTTCTCGCTCCAACTCCCGCCCTTACGGCCCTGCTCCAGGGACCGCGGTGAGTTGGATACAGAGTCAGTCATTGACGGAATCAGGGATGAACAGACCCTGCGAGACTGGTCGAATCTACCCGCCTGCACGGGTAGCAGTAGAACAGCCAAGCAGTATCATGGTGGACCGCGGGAGAGCTTGTTTTAGCCCAAGCAGCGGGGGGATGGCCACAGCTGACAACAGCCGGGCCGAGTGGGGAACGCCGCGCTCTGATTGGCCGGCTGAGTCTCGCGTCATCTCACCGAGAACAAACATGGCCGCACCGGCGGATGTTTTTGAAAATATTGACAAAACCGTTCGATTTTCGTCAGTTTCGACACCACGAAACGATGGATTCGAGGAAGGATTGTCATATTTTGACAAGCGGGGGCCCCATAGACTAGAATATGGCCATGATGTGGGGCGCGGTATCGTAAATTCAGAACAAGTCCGTTTTGATGACCCCTTCGTCAGACGGAGAGGCGTCACAGCTGATCAGCTGTTTGACAGGTCCGGTGCAACCCCATGTTACCATTCCACGCCTGCTTACGGGATGACTGACAACACTGGCTGTGATCACAGAGCCAGTCACCTAGGTCTGCTCCGCCCTGAACGGAGCATGCCTACTGGTGGGCAGTCCACACTGTCCCAGTGTCACCCAATAGCAGGCAGTGAGGAAATGCCATGGCAACCTCTCACTCCAGCTGAGCTGAAGCTTAGACTTTGGCAGGCTGGCTTGGAAAAAAGCCCTAGGCCACCCACCTTTTCTGGTCAAGGAAATGGTGTCAGCGCACAGGACTTCCTGTATAAATTTGACATAATTGCAAATTTATGTGGATGGACAGCAGATCAAAGAGCTGTCAATTTGCAAATGTCCTTGCAAGGTGAAGCCCATAGGTTGGTCATCCAGGGCTTATCCTCTCTTGACTACGGTAGCATCAGCTCTGCGCTACTGTGGCAATACGCCCAGCCAGGCGGGTCTGATGGAGCATTGCGTCTCTTTCGAAGCCGTAGCCGCAGACAGGGAGAGTCACTGCGAACATACTCACGTGCTCTGTGTGATCTGGCTCGACAGGCGTATCCTGGGTCAGATGACACAGGACGAATGGTTATGGTTCGTGAGCAATTTGTCGCTGGGCTTACGGACGAGATGACCAGACGTCTCTGTTTTGTTGAGGGTGATGCCCCTCTGGAGCGTTTAGTGGATATCGCTGAGCGAAGTGAACACTTCTCTGACCCGAGAGTTGGACAGAATAAACCCGTCAGGCGGGTGGAGGCTGTACCCCCTCTTCATGAGTCATCTGATGAAGAGGATGTAGAAGGGTTAGTTACACGACTTGCCCAAATCGTGAGCAGTGGTAGAAGCCAGCGACATCCCGCTGCTGGCCACAATGCTTACGATCGGAACAAGTCTGGTCGCAACAACCGAAAGGCAGTCCAATGCTACAATTGTTCAAAACTTGGACATTATGCAAGGGATTGTAAGGAACCTCGTAATGAAAATAACTTCCGTAAGGCGGATGGGAATTACCATGCGAGGGGGAAAAAGGGAAGTCAGGGTGAACCCACTGATAGCCCAAAAGAGTGAGGGCTAGTGGAAACCCGGGAGCAACTAGCCCAGTAGAGAAGCCAAAGTGTATAAATCCGGGTGACGATTCAATTTCGTCAACAATTGAGTGTCAGCCGCAGGATATGGTAAGTGCTGATGGGGAAAATATGCCCCATGTCTTTAGAGTAAGGCCAGGAAAGGGCTGGGTGTTACAGTCGAAAGTCTTCGGTGTAAACTGCCCCATGCTGCTGGATACTGGCGCCACAGTGTCCTTGATTGATCATCAGACCTTCACGTCAATCCCTACTGATCAGCGACCACATCTCCAGCCCACTAGCACCCAGTTGACTACAGCTGATGGTGAGTTTATGCATCTTGTTGGGGAGGCCAGTGTGGAGATAGCGCTCGACGGTATGTCCTTACCTCATGAGGTGGTGGTTGCAAAGCTGCAAGAGCGTGGTGGAATTCTGGGGTTAGACTTCCTGCAAGAACATGGTTGCGAAATGTCTATGCATGATGGTCTCTTGAGAATTGGTAAATTATCATTCTCCTTGAGGCGTGAGGGAAAGCAGGACAGAGTGGCACGAGTCCGGTTGGCAGAATCTGTTCAAATTGCCCCAGGGATGGAAATGGTTGTGACAGGCAGGGCTGAAAATAAACTCCAGTATGTCAATGGAAGTAACGCCCTATTAACACCAATTCGCAGCCTCAGTGACAAAACTGGTGTTGTGGTAGCCTCATCATTAGTGGCTCCAGATACCAAAAACATCCCTGTCATGCTGCTCAATCCTACTGATGACATTGTACACCTGCACAAAGGTAACACTGTGGGCTTCCTTGAGTCGCTACCCAGTCGGGAGGTGCAGCAGGTGCCAGACTGCGATTTCGATGCCAATGGTGCACAGCTGGCTACTGTCAAGGAGTCAGCTGACCATATTCCGGTTCCACCCATGCTGGAAAAGCTCAGCTCTGACCTCTCCAAGGAGCTGAACTTGTCACAACGTCAAGCTGTACAGTCGGCTATCCGAGAGTATGCTGATGTCTTTGCAGAAACGACAGATCAGTTAGGTCAAACAGGGTTAGTGAAGCATCGCATTGACACTGGGGATGCATACCCCATTCGTCAGCGGGCTCGCCATTTGCCAATCTCCCAGCGTGAGATAGAAGCTGCAGAGATCGAGTCCATGCTAAAGAGGGGTGTGATCGAGCCAAGCACCAGTTCTTGGAGTAGCCCAGTAGTGTTGGTGAAAAAGAAGGATGGGTCTGCCCGCTTTTGTGTTGACTATCGTAAACTAAATGATGTCACCCGAAAGGATGCGTACCCCCTACCTTTGATTTCGGACACGCTGGATGCACTGGCAGGATCGCAGTGGTTCTGCACACTCGACTTAGCCTCAGGCTATTGGCAGGTACAAATGGACGAACGAGACAAGGAAAAGACAGCATTCATTACCAGGCAGGGCCTCTACCAGTGGAAGGTCATGCCATTTGGCCTTTCCAATTCGCCCGCTCTGTTTGAACGCCTGATGGAGCTGGTCTTGCGTGGATTGTGCTGGAAGAGCTGCCTTGTCTACCTGGATGATGTCATAGTCTTCGGTCGCACGTTCGAGGAGACGCTGGGCAGGCTAACCACTGTTTGGGACAGATTTAGGGAAGCAGGACTGAAGATGAAAGCCTCCAAGTGTAAGCTTTTTCAGACAGAGGTCCTGTACCTAGGGCATGTAGTGTCTCGCCAGGGCATAGCGACTGATCCGGAAAAGGTATCCGCTGTACATGACTGGCCACGACCAACTACAGTCAAGGAGGTACGTAGTTTTCTTGGGTTGGCTTCGTATTACCGTCGGTTTATACCGGGTTTTGCGCAGATTGCCAGCCCAATGACGGCTATGACACGGAAGAAAGTTCCCTTTGACTGGTCTGAAGACAAAGAGAATGCCTTTCGAACCCTGCACAAGGCCCTCTGTGAAGCTCCAGTCCTAGGCTACCCGACAAGGGATGATCAATTCGTCATCTACACTGACGCCAGTGCCGATGCCATGGGCTGTGTCCTTGCTCAAAGACAAGCTGACGGTGAGAAAGTCATAGCGTATGCCTCCAAGACGTTCAGTCGCACTCAAAGGCGCTATTGCACTACTCACCGCGAGTTGTTAGCGGTGGTGACATTTGTAAAACAATTTCGTCACTACCTGTGGGGACGGCCATTCACAGCAGTGACAGATCCTGCATCATTGACATGGGTCCTTAAAGCAATATGCTGACATGCGCCATCTTAGATTTTTTACATGTTAGAATCATGACTAAAAGTATCTAAAAATTTATGATGCATATGTTTTTATATCTCTTTGAGTCTGTAAAACAAACATTTCAACATAAAACTGCGCGGTCTATTTATATCGCGCGCGGACGTGATAGCGAGCCGCGGTCGACATCGCACACAAAATAGCTAACAGCGAACAGGCGCGTAGGGATATAAAGCCGGCCACCAACTTCTGCTCCGTTGACCAAAATTCTTCTCTCCGTGTGGCCCGCAGGCTTTCAGGATTTAACTTCAAGACATAATGTACTTATTTGACATGGAGAAGAGGTTGGTAATACAAAAAATTACGGAATATATTGCTTTAACTTCCGGGAAGCAGAGGGTATGGTAGCCCGCTGGCTGGCAACCCTGGGGACTTATGATATCCACATAATCCACAGGCCCGGAGTAACGATAGGGCATGCAGATGCACTGTCACGGAAGGTCACTCGACCCTGTCAGAGGATGGAGTGCGGAGACTGTCTCCCACGAAGAGATCTGGTAAGACCAGTAAGATCAGTGCCAGCTCTTCCGCTAACATCAAACACTGTGCCAGACAGTTCACCAGAGCAGGTCAGGTTACCACTGGCTACCAGCATAGGCACTGTAAACTCTGAGAGAGAGGGATCAACGAGAGGGGCGGCATATGTACGCACATTACAGTGGGTGCCAGAGGTGACGTTGAGTGATATCCGTCGCTGGCAAAGTGAGGATGAGAGTATTGCGTGCATACTCAGTCACAGGCAAGACAGGACCCACAGACCCCCCTTTGCAGAGATTCGAGACCAGAGTGGGGTGACTAAGTGCCTATGGCAGCAGTGGGACCGCCTGTCCGTGGACAATGACATCCTGTATCGCCGAAAGCAAAGTGATACAGGTGAGGTAATTCAGTTGGTAGTTCCACCACCCCTCAGACGCCGGTTGTTCAAGGCAATACACTGTGACCGCCTTGGTGGTCACATGGGCCATTCTAAGTCCTTGGCATCGTTGAAAAAGAGTTTCTACTGGCCAAGAATGTCTGCTGACGTAAGCCGATGGTTGACATTGTGCAGGGACTGCGGACAGCGCAAGCCAGCGTCTGTCCCACACAGAGCCCCGCTCACGCAAATGCCAGTTGGGGAACCCTTCGAGCGTATTGCCATGGATTTGGTTGGTCCCATGCCCGAGTCCGGAAGTGGGAACAAGTATGTTCTGGTGGTGGAAGACTATTTCACTCGGTGGGTTGAGGGTTTTGCACTCCCTGACAAGGAAGCGCAAACAGTAGCCGACAAGTTAGTAACGGAAGTGTTCTGTCGGTTTGGTTGTCCGCGCCAACTGCACTCTGACCGAGGCGGGGAGTTCAACAACAAACTCTTGCAGGAAGTATGTCGGCTGATGCGGGTTGAAAAGACTTTGACGACACCATACCGGCCTTGTGTGCCTATCGCTCGACAGAGCAAAGAAGCACCAAAGTATCCCCCTACAGACTGTTGTTTGGTCGTGACATCACCCTACCGCTCGACCTACAGGTGGAAGGCCCACCACGGGAGCGTGTCCCATCATGTGTGACTGCCTATGGCGAGTGGCTACGTGACGCCATGGAAATCGGGCACCACATTGCCAGACGTGAGAGTCGGAAGGCTGCAACACGCCAAAAGACTGCTTACGACATGAGAGCAACCCCTGTTAACTTCCCAGTGGGAAGCTGGGTGTGGCGCTACTGCACTGCGACAGCAAGGGTTAAGGGTGGCATCCGCTGGTCTGGTCCTTTCCTGGTGGTTCGCAGACCATCAGCAGTCAATGTTGCTATACAACGCTCCTCCACGGAGAAGCCGGTTATAGAGCATGTTGACCACGTGAAGGAATATGTAGAAGACCCGGATTCCCCACTAATCAGCTGGCTGTCAACAACGGCGGCTGCCGGTTCTGACAGCGGTTCCGCTAGCAATGATGTGGCCGGAGAGCCTGAGCCACCAACAGACCCTGACACTGACATAACTGATCTGGTACCACAGGACGTAGCCACGCCTGCGAGTGAATCAGGTAGCATGGCTGACGCATCAGACAACGAAGATCCGGGGAGTATGCCTCCTCCACGCCGTGGGCAGCGGGTTAGACGCCCGCCGGTGCGCATGGATTTGTAGAGGATACCCATCTAGCGAGGGGGTGACACTTGGCCAAAATAAGGAATTGAACGGCATGTGTGGGGTAGCAAGACTTGCTAGGTAAGGGGGATGTGAGGTCGAACCAGCTGATCGGGTCAGGCTTGGTCGGTCTACAACCTCAAAGCAATGGGAAGGTAAGCACACAGCGGTGCCTCAGAAGCAACGGTGAAACATCAGCACTGCAGATCCCTGCTCAGCAGCCGGACGCAGGCTGGTGTCACTCCCTTATTGTGAGGTAGAGGGCGTGCCACGCTATGTCTAGGAGGCCTCAGTTCTTCGCGGCTGTTGCACCTAGCGTAGCAGACATGATACGTGGTAGCTGTCTGTGACCGTCTACCGATCATTGCCAGTGGGCGAATCCAGAGTGGTCGCCGTAGCAAGTTGAGCTAAGGTAGAATGCCAGGTCTCAATGGAGTGACAAGTAGCCAGGTGTCCCCGTCGTTTAGGTCATGTTGTTGTGTCGCGTCTAATGGTATTAGGATGATATGTCTTTCCAGGTATGAGTAGTGAGCAACCGTCTGTGCGGCCCGTGACCCCCACGGCGCCGCTGACGGAGGAGCCACCCTTGGAGTTGGGGGCTCTGGAGGACCTTCACCTGACCACTTCCGCTACCCTGAGTGAGGCTGAGGATGCGGCAGCTGAGCTCGCGGCCCTGCTGAGAGAGGATCCACCTGCCCCCGAGCAGATGGAGGTAGAGGTGGAGGGTGAGGGCACGTCCGACGAGCCTAGCCCTCCGCCTGTTGTAAATGCGGCAGCTGCGTCCTTCGTGGCCATTGCCCCGTCGGGTGTCGTCATCGACATTCCGAACGAGGCGGTAGCGCAGGACGTTGGTCCGATGGAGTTGGTCCAGACGGGGCCCCTCCAGCCTCAGGAGGCTGTAAGACTGCTGCTAGAGGAGCGCGACGACCTGTTCAAGGACGTCGTGCAGCCTCGCTCTGAGGCTGCCAAGCTTGAGGCAGCCAAGGTGACAGAGCGGGTAGGTCGAGTGCTGCCTCTTAACAGGTGGAGACAGGACCAAGGGTTTACGTGTCGCGTGGCTTCATGCCCTCACGCCGGCCGGGTGTTCTCCAGGTTGGCCCAGTTGTCGCGTCATTGGCGAGCAGTACACTGTCAGCTGGCGGTGTACTACATCTGTCCCGCCGGCGACAAGTTGTCCAAGCGCCGTGACGACGTGAAGCGCCACCTGACGAAATGCCACGGCGAGTTGCGTCCCGCGCAGTTTCATACAGCGCTGGGCAGGAACTTGGCCTACGTGACCCCGGACGTGCGGCTCCCTTCTGAGGAGGAGTGTCGTCCTGTCAGTCGTCGGCGCACGGCGCCGCCGCTGGGACTCCGGTGAAGAAGGCCCGCCGCAAGTGGTCCGTGTCCCCCCCACGTGTTCGGGGGAAGACCTCCGGTGTATCGGAGGAGGCTGCTCGGCCCTCGCCCGTAAGTGAGCCAGCACGTGCTGCTGTGCCTCTGCCCGTGCAGAGACAGGCCTCGTACGCTGCCGCGGTGACGTCCCCTCGTGTTCGACAGGAGGCGGACTGCGCCGCGACGGCCCGGCCGACCCCACCTGTTCGGCAGGTGGCGGAGACCTCTGAGGGGGAGTCTTGGGCTGACGCAGTAGAAGCTGCCGAGGCTGCGGAGTTCATCGACTACGGTGCTCTGCTGCGAGATGAAGCCAAGAAGTTCGTCGTAACGCGCTCTGGGTTGCATCTGTACAGCACGGAGTACGGTGGGTTGGTGAAGTACGAGGCCTTGCCAGACTTCGACACCCACCTCGGGGGATACGACAAACAGGGTCGTCGGTACGCCACGGTCTCCATCCCTTCTGGAAGTGGCACGTGCTCGGTAACGTGCCTGATCAAGGGGATGTTCCAGCTGAGTGAGCAGCGCATACGGGCGCGGTGTAACGATGTGTGCCAGAGGTCGGGGGAGAAACCCCTGTTTCAAGGGATTAAGCCCCTGGCTGGACGCGCCGAGATCATGGCCTATGCCGCACCCTGGGGTTACTTTCCGGCATGGCAAGATCACATCGAGGCAACCACGGGAAAACGCCCCGTGCCGCCTGCCCGTCCGACGGGTAAGGCGCCTGCGAGGTCAAAACCCAAGGGACGTCCGTATACGTCCACTGCCTCAGGTGCGTTCGCTGACACCGATTACCGGTACCCCAGGCAGCCCAGTGATACCGTAGCAGGCCCGGTTCCCGAGACGACGTCCGGCGTTGTCGGTGCGAGGGCCCGCTCGGTGTCTCTACCGAAGGAGACAGCTGTGGCCCCACCTGCCAAGGTGGCGGCCCCGCCTGCCAAGGTGGCGGCCCCGCCTGCTAAGGTGGTGGCCCCGCCTGCCAAGGTGGCAGCTACAGCTCACCCTCGGGTAGCAAGTCCGGCTCCCGGACAGGCCGCGGCACCGCCGATCACGGCGGCGGCCGCCGGCCCCTCTTCTATCTCTTTGCAGGCGTCCGACGCAGCAGAGAGGACTCCACGAGAGGAACCGGGACGCCAGCGGCCAGACTACCCGCCCCGACCACGGGACTGCGCACCAGTGTCTTCCGGCTGGCCCGAGCGTCCGGGTATGCCCCCGACCCAGGACTTACAAGAGTCCCTGGAGTCGGCCTTGGAGGACGCTCGGACGTCCCTCGGCCGCGTCCGCTCCAGTGCCGCTGCCACCCTTGAGCGGGGGCAGCAACTGTACGCCCAAGGGTACAGGGCGGGTCAGTTAGAGACAGAGGCCGCCGCCAACATGGCCGCCGCCAACATGCACCAGCAGCTACAGGCACTGACCCGCCAGCTCCAGGCATCGCAAGCAGAAAATGCGTCCTGGAGGGCAGGAGCCCAGGAACCAGACCGAGGGACGCAGCAGCTCAGCCAGTGCGACCCCATGAGCCAGCAGGAAGGCTTCGGGCTGCTCGGGGTCGTCGCTCAGACACTGGACATCGCGCAGTACCCCATGGACCCGCTGCCCGAGCCACGTGTCACAGCGACCGGCCGGGAGCTCACCCACGCTCAGTTCCGGGTGCTGGACGCGGACTACAGCAGCATGCGTCGCTTGTGGAACGACATCCACGACGCACGGCGCTTCGCATCCGAACACTGATCGGAGCGCCGGGCTGGGCAGGCCATCACATCGGCCCCAGTCGCACCGGCGACGTCGCTCAGAACAGCCAGCGCGACGTCGCCAGCGTCCAGCAGATCCGTCGACCCAGGAGCGTGGGGCAGGAGCGTCGGACTGGGGCAGGCCAGAACATCGGCCCCCAGTCTTGACCACGACGTCGCCCAGCCAGCCATCGCGACGTCGCCACCAGCAACCGTCGTGGAGCCGCCCGACAAATTTTGAACTTTTGTGTATAGTTTACGTTGTGTTTTATGTATTACGCGTGTAAATACCTCTGTTTTCTTAAGTTGGGATTGGCGTTCGGGGGCGAACGATTTAAAGGGAGGGGGAGTGTAGTATTCCGGGTATTAGTTTATTTAGTTTCATTATTGATTAAGTAAATCCGTGCTTTGGCAACGCGTCGAGATGGAATCCCCAGTGGATGACGTATGTCTCCTGGATACCTCGCGCGTTACCAAAGCAACGACGCTTGTCGTCTGCAGTTCCGATTTTAGACTTTGGAGAGGAAGGCCGGCAGTCAAAAAGACTGTCGGATTCCGCAGATTTTAGGACAGATCGGAAGGGAACTGACAGACAGAAGTGACCGCCGACTCACCGGTAGGAGCTTGGGACAAGTTGTATTTATATTTTATTAAGGGGAATTTAGTATAGTCGGAATAAAAGGGACCGGTCTTAAATTCTACTCCCGGCGTTTGTTGAGTTTCTCCCGTTGGTAAACACCTAAACCGCAGAAACGAACCTGGCTGTGAGAAGTACAAATTAAATTACACAGGTGTTTCTCTGTTCCCGTAACCATCGGGTTACGGCGGAGAAATACCACACATAAACATTTCTTATAATTTCAAGTGGATGCTGATATATATTTGTCAAACCGCATCATATGACTTTTTGCCTAGGCTAAGTAACTAGGACAGTTTCATGGGAATTTATGAAGCATACATTTCATTTACAGCTGCGAACGTCACAAGAGACGAACCGGTGGAAAAGCAGTGTCCTGGTAAGTGCTATGGAGCACGACGTATAATAATATAATGCCTAGTTTATACTACATGATTCTAAATCTTCTGTAGTACTGAACATAGACAAACTTGGTAGCTTAGTTCATAGTCCCAAAAATAGATTAAGTGCTATTGGCGATCTTCTCTACGGGAATATGATGTGAAGTAATGTTCGCCTTACTGCATCTGATCCTTTAAATATACTTTCATTGCTCCCATTTAGTAAAAACGGGTGCCATGGACAAAGGCCGAGATCGACCTTGTAGAAGCCACATTCGGCCGTCTGATACAAGACAAGATGTACCCAGGGTACAAGCGTATCAGGCGGCTGAAAGCGGAACATCCCATGGTACTAGGGCGGAGGAGTGTGGCGCAAATAACGTCGAAGATTGCGCATATAATAGCGTGCAATAGACGGTAGGTTTTATGTCAGTTTGAAGTATAAGTCCACTATCATTCATTCAAACCAAGTGTACAAACAAATTGACACACGTCAAGTCAAGAGACAAAAGAAGAAGAAAATAAGTACACACTTGGTTTGGGAAACTCCCAAATAAAATCCAAAATGGGTTGCTGGCGTTAGAGCACCCGAATATAAAATAGAAGAAAATAGCTATGCGACATATTAACTTTCAAATAAGAAACACGCGTCCAACGGAAGAGTGTTGTGTGGTTAAACACAAATGCAGGAGGGCTACCATATATCATGGTGTACTTAATGTACAATCAACTCAAGGCAAATATTCGTGGCAGGTATGATGACAGTGTGGAATAATCATATGTAAGTCTAAGTTCCTGTAAGGCCTCGTAATTCTTTTATACAATGTCAGATATGCCCTGTGGTTTCTTGACCAAGAGAGACAATAACCGGTTCTCAAATCGTATGCCGTCGTCTATTCGACTGATCTTGGGCGTGTTTATTATTGATAGTCACTAAGTACGAACACTCGTTTTCGGGTGGAATGCTATAAATATTGCTTACTGGTTTGGTACAGATGTACAAGCAATACACACCTTGCCAGCACATACCTGAATTCCCTTTTTTATTTTTCCAGCAAATGAGTGCCAAAACGTGACTCGTGAAGTGGAAAGGACCGACGATGAGTTAACATATATGCCTTTTTTTTGTCTAGCTGAGAAACAACGGTTTGGTACCATTGCTTGTACTATGGATTATACGATAGTCACTTTTGTTTGGAATTAATGTTAGGTGCAGACAGACTGTTGTAATGGTTGTCAAGTGGGCGTTAGCTGTGTGTTGTCCTCGACTAGCCTATGTTGCAACTTTGAAGCCTAGTAAGCCGGGCTATGTTTTGCGTGATTAGAATGGAGGCGTCAACCACTTCAGCTCATGTTTGATTGCAAATAAAGTTCTAGATTTATTCACCAAGCATTCGTTTCCTTTTTCCTTTAAGTTTTTTTCCTTTAAGTCCAAACACGTTTAGTGTAGGACCTTTATACCGAGGGTCCTGGGTTCAAATCCCACTGGTGACCGTGGTGGTTTTTTGGGGGTACCAACTTACGTCCAAACACTTCGCCACATATGGCACCAGAAGATTGGGACAAACGACATGTTTTGTCGCAGTGGTTTCTTTCAAATAGGAGAAACTATCGTTGAAATCCGTATGCTATGGTAGTCCCAAGGGACTCCATGAAGAGCTTCACAGTTTTATCCGAGAATGACCTTATATATATATACAACTTCCCAATTTGTCTCGCCAAATGGATATGCAAATTTTATCGAGGCAGCTCCGCCCACTAAGTTCCATTTTGAATGGTCCATTTTATGTATGACATTCAAGTAGATATTTTATGTGAACCATTCTGCACGTGTGTCACGATTGATGTATGACGTGTTTGGCGGAACATAGATCTTTTGCAAAGCAAGTGGTGTAAATTTGGATTGCACTGCAGTTACCAATTGTAAGAGAATAACCCGCTGTATAGGTGTCGTGGTTATAATATATGTTGGGACAAATGTGAAAAGAAACGGTATGATCAGTGTACGTAGGACGGAAAAATGAGTAACATGTTTAATGTAACATGTAGTCTTATGTGTTTTTTTCGGTCGTACATGGCAAGTAAGCGGTGCTTAATGTAACAATGATAGGTTTAGTAAAATAAAAATTCCATTAAGTTAAAGTTTTTGATCAACCTACAACGAACAACGGAAGAAATGGAAAACTTTCGTGTATGAATATTGTATACTGCCCGAGAAACTAGGTGGAAATGTAATGCGTAATTTATTTAAGATCCAGTGCGACATAACTTGCGTAGTGCAAGTTGAGAAGCTACACAATAAGTTACATGAAGGAGTTTCTGGTAAATTAAGATATAGTCAGAGTAGTTAGGTATGAATAGTGAGTGATATGTTTAATGAACTCTGTTATATGATTTTGTTTTCAGTTAGCAAAATATTTGTAAGAATAAGCTCTGCTTCCTTTAGTGATGATAGGTTTAGTAAAATAACTGTTCAATTATTTCGAAGCTATACATCAACATACCGCGAACGACGGAAGAATGTAATAATTTTTATGTAAAACTTTTGAAGTGAACATTAAATGTGAATCATTTTGTACGTGTTTGATGATTGATGTGCAGAATGTTTGGTCCCATATATCTGATGTGGATCAAGGGAATCAACGCGGATTTACACTATCGTTAACCAAACAAAAACGATTGAGTAAATACTTGTCATAGCTGTCGCTTTTATGAGATGTGTTTAAACAAGTATTGAGAGAAGCATTACACGTATACATTTTGTATCGTTAGAGGACCTAAGTGCATATATAATGTGATTTGTTAAAGAACTAATATGAAATCATATGCGTGACGTAAGTTATGGAATAATATAAAAAAATACGTGATGGGAACATTGCTTAATTGTCATATGATCAGAAGAGTTAGGTGTCGATAACAAGTGATGTGTGAAATGTAACATGTACTGTGACTTTGTTTTCAATAAGTCAAATGTTACGCAATGTAATTATAAGCCCCGCTTTATGTTGTGATGATAGGTTTAGTACAATAATTGTTTCAAACATGGTGGAGTTCTATATCAATATACGTTGAACTACAAAAGAAAGTAATAACTTGTAAGTAAGGCATTTCAAGTGCGCATTAAATGTGCACGTTACACGTATATCCCCAAATTATGCGAATGAGTCTCAGGTTGGTTAACATAGAAGACCAATATGCAGGTGTGCATGACGAGTGATTTGTTTAATACAACATGCACTATGACTTTGTTTCAGTGAATGAACTATTGCGCAAGGTAAGTATAAACCTCGCCTTCGATAGGTTGTACAATAAATGCTTCAATCATGGTGGAATTCTAATACCCAACTACAGCGAACGACAGAAGAATGTAATAACTTATATATATATAATATATTTCAAGTGAATACTAAATGTAAACCATACATTTACACGTATGTCGTGATTGATGTGTAAAATGCTTCGTCGGGCATAGATCTTTTACAAAGCAAATACTATAAACTGGGTTTGCATTACAATTACGCAATCGTAAAGTGTTTAATTAAATAACTCTCGATATGTGTCGTTAACAAAATCTATGTGTTTAGTCACGGGTGAAAAGAAACGACACGCATATAACTATTGAACAAGTGAACATATGAAATGAGTTATTTGTGAACAAACTAATGGGAAATAACAAATGCAACACAAGTTGATGAATCGAATTATCAATTACGTAGAGGAGTTTTAGTTCAGATAGCATATGATCAGACCAGTAAGATGTAAATAACCGGTTCAATTGTTGTAATATAACATGCGGTGTGTCCACGCTAAGAGATAACTGGATTATGTAGTGATGATCGATTTATTACAGAAAATGTTTCACTTAGGTTGATGGTATCTTTTAACCAACATTGAATGACAAACGAACGCAGACAACGTATATGTGATAGATTCTAAGTGAAGTATAAATTGTGAACCATACCATTACGCTTGGCACGATATATGTGTGAAGTGTTCGGGGGGCCCATAGCCCTTTTGCCAAGCAGGTGATGTAAATCGGCTCTGCACTCCAGTTAGCAAAAACTAAACTGATTAAGTAACTGACACGCTATACGTCTCCCTATAATGCGTCATTTGCTAAAGCACTAATGTGAAACAGTAAGACTAACACAATTTAGTGAATCGAATGAGAAGTTACGTTTAGGAGTTTCTGTTAAATAACGAGCAAATGCTCAGAGAAGGTAAGTGTGAATAATGAGCGATATTTTATAAGGTACAAAGCAATGTTCTTCTTTTTCGAATATGCAATGTAAGTAAGCTCTGTTTTATCTATTCATGATGACTTTATTGAAAGAAATCTTTGAATAACCACTGAACTTGTGCTGGATGTATCTACGTCAGTAATCAACAAGGGAATGCGTGGTGCAGATCCGACTTTTATGACACCAATCCTTCTTATGAAGTGACGTTTTGGATCTTTCGACGTAACGATCTATGGGGTAGGCATAATTCACGCCACGACTCAGTGAGTTTATGTGGAGTCGAGCAATAACCGAATTATCTCATCATCAACTATCTGTCTGGTGCGAGGTCCTTTGTCATCGAATTTGTCACGATGTATGTATATGATGCACATCCCGCAGCTTCCGTGGTATGGCAGTCTTTGTAGTTTGCCGTTACACCACCAAACAGACATACGCGCGGTCTCTGAAAACCAACGAATCGTGTCATCATCTCATTAGTCTCAATGATGGCGGCCCCTCTTCAAAATCTGGCCTTCTTTGTAACCGAGTACGTTTTCTTTCATCGCACCTTGTGACTGAAGTCTTTATAAACCCGCTGCGTACCAGAGAAATTACAAAGTCCATAACATGAAAACATAATATGTGAGTGTAAACATTTACCACAATTTTAAGATATGGCAACGAAACAAACGAGTGAGGGATAATTTAACACTTGGCAATTATTTGTAACAAGTTGACCCATATTGAATGAAGTGATGTGATTCCATAACGAAAATATTCATGAAACACGTTTTAAGTGAAACATTATGTTAAATACTGAACATCGTTTGATAATGTAAGACTTTCGGAAAAGTACAATAATTTTTCTAAGTGAAAGTGAAAAATTGGTTTGAACCATGTGTCACGAAGTGAAATATCCATGGACAACAGGGGTTGTACAAAGTATAATATTTATTTACATTAAGGTAACATATAGGATCATATATGATGGCCAGGCGATAACTATGGTTAAATATGACTGTCAGCCCCAGGAATTTTCAAGCACGAACGGCATGCTGAGGCGAACTGCGGCTCCAGCGATGTCCCGGCGATGACCGGCGGATCCAGCGGTGTCCCAGCGACGACCGGCGGATCCAGCGACGTCCCAGCGATGACCAGCAGCTCCAGCGACGACGAGGCATAGGCAGCAGCCTCAGTAACGACGAGGCATAGACTGCAGCCTCAATAAACACGAGGCATGGATGGCAGCCTCAGTAATAACGAGGCATGGATGGCAACAGTCCACAAGTGCAAACAGGGACACCAAAGGACAACCCCTGACGATCCTGCCGAGCAGCAGCAGCGCCGCTTGACGCCGCGATGTGGGTAGTTCCTGTGATGCCGTCTTGACCGGCCCCCAAGGTAGTCTGCCCTCTTCGGGACTGGCGCCGTATTTATATTGGCGTATGGCCACTCCCAGACAGTGTCACGAGTGACAGGGCCGAGTCGATCAGGCAAACCTTGACAATCTAAGGATGGTCGCAGCGCTCAACCCTGCTAGCCATTAAACTGACATGGTGACAGGGCCGAGTCGATCAGGCAAACGCCGACAATCTAAGGATGGTCGCAGCGCTCAACCCTGCTAGCCATGAAACTGACCTCCCGGTAGATTTGAGAACTGAGCACATCAAACTGAGCACATCAAATACATGGACTTCATGACAATACCCCCCATCTAAACCTATTTACAGTAGATTACATCTCGTAAGTGTAACTACTTAAATCGTTTACCAAATTATAATATATATAGCAATTACTAAACCACATCTCTCGTATTATCTTTTTACACAAGTTGAGAGACCTTCTGTAACATTCATATTCATCATACATTTGACATATTTGACATTTCATATGAGTTACAAAATTATATAATTGCGTCCATAGTTAGGGTCTCATCACTTACCGGCCTCAGAGATCGTTCTCCCGGCTGAGGAAATCCGCTCCCACGTTGTCACGACCCTTGATAGAAACGAGACGGAAGCGGAATTCTTGCAAGGTCATGGCCCTTCTCATTACCCGTTTATTAGCAACCTGCTTAGTGGCAATATAAGTTAACGGTTTGTGATCAGTGTGGACTTCAAATTCGTGTCCAAGCAAATAGAACTCGAATTTTTGCACTCCCCAAACGATAGCCAGACATTCTTTCTCAATAGCCGAGTAATTTCTTTCCCGAAGAAAGAAGCTTCCGGCTAGCGTATGCAATGGGAAATTCTTCTTCCCATCCTCATCCTGCATAAGTACTGCCCCTAAACCCACATCAGAGGCATCAACCTTCAGCATAAAACCCTGTGTAAAATCTGGCAGCTTCAATACTGGAGGGCTCGTGAGGGCTATTTTCAAACGAGAGAACGCCTCCTCGTGGTCACTACCCCAACGTACTTAATCAGGATTCCCTTTTTTGGTCAACTCAGTCAGAGGGAAAGCGATGTCAGAATACTTGGGGATAAATTCCCGATAGAATCCAGTCAACCCTAAAAAGGACCGCACTTCCTTCTTAGTAGTAGGACGATTCGTCTGAACGACTTTATGGCCAAAATCTGCTTTGGCCTTGATAACCCCTCGGCCGACTTCGAATCCAACAAAATCAAGAGATTGGAATGCCAACATACATTTCTTGGGACGTGCCACAAGATTGGCTTCCCGCAACCGTGATAGGACTTCCTCGACTTTAGCTATGTGAGAGTCCCAAGTTTCTGTGTGGATTAAAATGTCATCTATGATGTTTGCTACATTCTGTACTCCTTTGAGAACTCTACGCATGAGTTTCGTAAACTGGGCCCCCGCGTTTACAAGTCCGAATGGCATAAACCTAAACTGATATTGACCATCTGGAGTGACAAAGGCAGTTTTTGATTTGTCAGAATCCTTCATAGGAACCTGCCAATATCCCTTTGTGAGATCAATTTTGGTGAAGTATCTACTCTTACCTAATGAGGCGAACATCTGTTGAGCATTGGGCATGGGAGTTGGATCGAAGACTGTGACCTTGTTCAACCGCCTAAAGTCAATACAAAACCGATTACTTCCATCGGCCTTACGGACAATAACTACTGGGTGAGCATATGGAGAACTACATTCTTCAATTACGCCCAGGCGCAACATATTCGTAACTTCATGTTGAATAGTTTCGCGCATAGAGTACGGAACACTGTAGGGATGGGACCTAATGGGTTCGTCCGTTGTCAAATTTATCTCACACTCGCCCATAGACGTTTTACGTGGGACATCGGAAAAGACATCTTGATAACGAGAGAGGAGCTGGGTTATTTGGCGCTTCTCGTTAGACTTCAATTCTGAACTGATTTTAACATGACTCACAAACTCTGTTTGATCTGGATTGGGACACTCTATGATCCGGTCATTCTCATCGATACACCCGGCATTCACTCCACCCGGCAAACACTCCAGTTTCCGATATATCCTCTAGAATCTGCATCGCACTAGCAATGTGATTGCTTCCCTTCGAACGATCATAATACCGTTTCAACAGGTTCACATGAAAAGTTTTTCGAACACCATTCATGTCTATTTTATAATCGTTTTCATGTTTGACATCTATGACCTTGAAAGGTCCCTTCCATTGAACTAACAGTTTGTTACTGTCCGTTGGAAGCAAAACTAAGACCAAGTCACCCGCTTTTAATTTTCGGATTTTAGCTTTTATGTCATAATTCTTCTTGTATTTTGACGATGTTTTCGTTAGCATTTCTTGCGCTAATTTCCAAGTACTCGTGAGCTTATCTTTCAAATCAATGACATACTGATACTCAGTTTGTGATTCTGAATTCAATCGCTCGTTGGTCCATAATTCTCGCAGGATAGCGAGAGCACCCTTGACCGTTCTCCCGTAAAGAAGCTCGAACGGTGAGAATCCAAGACTAGACGTTGGTAATTCCCTGAGTGCAAACAGGAGGGCAGGGAGATACCTGTCCCACTATCGAGGCTGCTCGACACACATTCGTCTGAGAACTTTTTTTATGAGTCCGTTATATTTCTCGATTAACCCGTTACACATTGGGTGATATCGCGTCGTCATCAAGTTCTGTATTCATAGCAATCTGGAGACTTCTTTCATAAGGTCGGACACAAATTGAGTCCCCAAATCGGTCAAGATTTCATTCGGGATTCCCACTCTGCTAAAAAGTGTCACCATTGCTTCAGCCACCTCCACAGTGGTAATAGTCTTCAGGGGTATTGCTTCAGGGTATCTTGTTGCGTAATCTACGATAGTCAATATATATCTATGGCCTCGATCAGAAGGCGGGTATAAGGGCCCAACTAGATCCATGGCTACCCTTTCGAATGGAACACCTATTACTGGCATCCTCCCCAGTGGTGCTTTAGGAACTCTGCCTTTGTCAATCGTTTTCTGACATATATCGCACGAGGCACAGAATCTTGACACATCATCTGCAATACCAGGCCAATGAAATTGAGATTGAATACGTTGCATAGTTTTTGCGACGCCTAAATGGCCTGAAAGTAAACATTCATGAGAAATTCTGAGGACATGATCCCTAAATTTCTTAGGCATCAGCAGAACCATCGGACCAATTCCGTTTTCTGGATTGGATAAATCCCTCATCTGTCTACATAGCCAACCCTGGTGGTCCAGAAATTTATATTTTGCGTCTGGGTTATTCTCCCCAATCTTCGCCCAAAGAGGAGCGAGAGAAGGATCATCTTTCTGGTCCAGGCTTAGTTCAGACGGTTTAACGTCAGGAACAGCGGTGGCAACTATTAACTCTTTGGGATCTTTCTCCTCGCGAGACGATTGAGCTCTGGTCATCACCGAGCAATATTCATCCCTATTTGCATCAGATACATTTTCTGAATCGAAACATTCTAGACAATCAGCTATTTCCCTTGGGACACAACTGTCTTCACCGACAATTGGGATAGTTTCACACTCTGCAGGAGGTTGCCAGTTGCAATCTGGACAACCTGGATCACGTGCGGAAGGCACATTCCCTATCACTACATCGCAGATGGGGTTGGGAATGCATAATACTTCTACCTCGCCACGGAAATATGGTGAATCTACCGATACCGAAGCGACAGGGAATTCCCGAGTAGTTCCATCGATTAACACGACTACTTGTTTCACTCCAGAGAACTGTTCTGTCTGAACCAGACTGGCTCTTACAACACCTGTGCTACACCTAGTATCTCTAAGAACTGAAACCGGGATATTTCCAGCTAAACGACCAGAAACTACTGGCAAGTGCTTATGCAAAGAGAGTGCATCTTCCGACGCCATCCCCAACGTGTGTACTAACTTCACTGGTTGACTACAGACAGTCACTTCTGCACAACCAGATTTCCGTGTCTCCATGTGAAGACAGGCACCCAGTGAACTCACGTTCTGCTCATTGGAGGTCGGGTTGGTCCCTTCAGCTTTAGGCCTCCAAACCCATTCTCCTTCACTGTTAGATCCCGTCATGGGAGGATACACGGTAGGTTCAGACTGCGTGATTAGAGCTTGTGCCGTATGCATTCTCATTGGGCAATTCTTGGCGAAGTGCTTAGGGTCTCCGCATTTAAAGCATCCCTTTGCCCTTGAATTGAAGGACGGACGATCATACTGTTTTGCAGTTTTCTCAACCCGATCGACAGTTTGTACTCTAGCTTTTGGACTAACCTCGGTGCTGCCTACTTTTTGTATTGGGCCTTTTGGAGCTACAAAAGCCGACAACCCATGTGCGTGCACATATGTTTCAGCCCACCTGATAACACCTTCAATTGATCCCGGATCCTTTTCTTTGATGTACGTTAACATTTCCCTGCTACAACACGTCAAAAACTGCTCACGGATCCACAAATCTGATAACCCAGCGAAAGTTTCAGGGACTTTGGATAATTCTACCCAACGATCAAAACAATTTTGAAGTCTAGAACAAAACTGACTGGGATTTTCGCCCTTCTCTGGTCGACTCGACCGGAACTTGTGTCGGAAGCCTTCTTCCGTTAACCTGAACCTTTGCATCAATACCTTTTTGACTTTCGTATAATCCAGGGAATCGTTAACATTCATGCAATGTAGGGCCTCTAAGGCTTTCCCTCGTAACAATGAACTGAGAACAATCGACCATTGATCGGAAGGCCATTTCTGGCTCTTGGCAACCGTCTCAAAGCGAGATATAAATGCATCGAAACTCTCCCGATTCTCATCAAATTCAGGTAAACTGAATGTCGGGACCATCATTATCGGCGAATGGGGACCGACGCCCGCCTCTTGGTCCTGTTCAGCTTTAATCCGCATAGACCGGGATACTTCTGCCTCCAAGCGAATCTTCTCCAATTCAAACTTCCTCTTAGCCTCGGCCTCCTCAAATTCAGCCCCGAGCTCTATTTTGCGTCGCTCAGCCTCGAGCTCAGCTTTGCGTCGCTCAGCCTCGGCTTCACGCTGAACTTTAGAGTCAGCAACACACTCGGAAACAAACGAATTCAAAGCGCCCGCTTCGAGATTCATTTCTCGTCCTGAAGCTATGAAAGCTTTCCTTTCCTCTACTAGGTTGACACTAGCCATGCTTAATTTCGCACTTGCGGCTACTACCGCTCTAACGAGCTACCACCGCTCTGACGAGCTACCACCGCTCTGACGAGCTACCACCCTAACGGGCCACCACGACCCTAACGAGCCGCCACCCTAACAGGCCACCACGACCCTATCGAGCCGCCACCCTAACGGGCCACCACGACCCAAACGAGCCGCCACCCTAACAGGCCACCACGACCCTATCGAGCCGCCACCCTAACGGGTTTCACGAGAGCCTTTCGCACATTCACGTACTTGCCGTACAAAAGATCTAAATTCTGAATTCGCTCGTTCATGTTAACACTGAGTAGAGTAGTGAAAAGGGTATCCTGTATCTCCGCACAGGGGAACCAGTTACGTGGGAGTAGTGCGTCACCTATCGGGCAAGATAGAAATGCCGTGACCTTGACCTACGCGCAATACCTAACACCCGCTCATACTTGTATGAGTTTGAGCGGCGGTACCAGCTTAACCTATCCTGACTTACGCTGTCGCTATTCGCTAGATGGCGCCACTAAACTTGTAAGTCGGCGCGAAAAGGGGCCTGGCCGTTACATGTACAATAAGAATATTGGGCTGTACCTCGTACCGTGGAGGCTGCTGGTATGTGTCTTATTCGTTTTCTCACAATCTTCGAGCTTGGCATACATATATCTCATTATGTCTAAGCGCGTCCCGGTGTCTCCACATTTAATTAGTCGATTCCACAGCTTCGAGTGGAATACTTTACTGGAATCGATAAAAGCCACATAGCATCTGCCTTGCTCCTTATGTAAGTATTTCTCAACCCGTGCATTGAAATAAATATATGGTCCGCAACTGATTTGTAGCCCGTGTTTGTATCTTGGGCTTCATCAGCCAAGCCAACAAACCTGTTACTGATAATTTGTGTAAATATCTTGCTTAGTATAGAGAGCAATGGACGTCCTCTGTAATTATCAACGCCACATATGGATCCTGCCCTGTGGAGTTGGTTGATTAACGCTTCTGCCCAGTGTTCTGGGTACTGACCAGTAAGTAAAACCGACTTGAACAGTTTACATAGAGGCTCAGCCAATTTATCGAGAATATCGTATGGTCCTGGCGACTTGTCTGCCAACATTTTGATCACATCCTCAAGTTCTTTACGAGTAATCTTCGCATTCAATATTAACATATTTTCGTCATGCTTATGTGGATCATGTCTCAGTAAGAAGGCTTTTAGATGGTCTTTAAATTCATCCCTCACCGCCTGATTAACCTTCAATAATCTTCTTTCTCTCTTGAATCTCACACTCGCTGTCCCAGGGCGTCTTTAAAATGCAGATCGGCAGATTGCAGATCGGCAGATTGCAGATCGATCGGCAGAGTGCAGATCGATCGGCAGAGTGCAAAGGGGAGATATAAAGAAATGTAACTTTTGCGCAGCTTTTGCGTTGCCATGGTGAGTTTAATACGTCACAATGTGTGTTGCTGGGCAACAGATCTAGTACCTACATGGCGGATTCGCCTACCGATGATTAATGTAAAGTAAAGGACCCCCGCCCCCCCAATACAAAAGACGAGGTCCTCATTGAGGCACCTTTGCCCATAATAAGTACTCATTGTGTGATATTTCTCGTCCCAGGCCCGAAAGGACGCCGAAAGTTCTACCCGTTTGGCCCGAGGCGCTTGGTGTGTTTTATCCACCGGGCCTGGGCCGAGATACTACATACCACCCTTTCCCATTGGACCGCGCCCTCGCGGTCTATCCACCACGCCCTGCGTGTGAATCCAAGCCTACGGCTCCTACAGGTATCCGGGGAGTGACAAGGACCGCGTCTTGCCGCACTAAGCGGAGATCTACGTTTCCTTTGTTTCACCCGGCCCAGTAGGCGACCGTTTGAAAGGGTGGCCCCAGGTTCGTTTTCCATCGGCACCACTGTGATATTTCTGGTCCCAGGCCCGAAAGGACGCCGAAAGTTCTACCCGCCTGGCTCACCTTACACGTTAGGCCAAAACCCTTTGGCCTAACGTGTAAGGTGTTCGCTCGGGATGCGGAAGGTCGCCGGTTCGAAACTCGCCAGGGGCGGGTAGAACTTTCGGCGTCCTTTCGGGCCTGGGACGAGAAATATCACATATGCTCCCATACTAAAGGCCGGTCTAGACGATAGGTTTCTTCCATGCATTGTCTAATGGGTCTTCACTGTTCACACGATGCCATTATCATATTCCTCATTGCCAACGAGTGACCTTGACAATAGAGTGATATTCCACTTGTGTTTTTCCTCTACAAAACATTTTCAAGGCAAAACACATTTGACACGGCGACGGTGGGAAAATAGATAATGTTAGGTTGGGTTAAATGATTCAGCTTCCGTTACCTGACAGAGAGAGATTCACTGATTGGTCATAAATTTTATAAAGAACATTCTATTACATCCGACCAGACCTACCGGCCATAAAATCACTCACGAGATTGTCCCAAGAAGTAAAACATGATCAATCAGTGCACGTCTTTCTGTCACGTGATAACAGCAGAATCATGTGATCCGATAATAAGGAATGGACCTATGAGATAATCCTACTGTACCTGATCATAAATCTCAAAAGACCCACAGGAAAAACCTATCGGGCAGACATATAGGAAAAATCTGTCGTCTACACCGGGATTAACGCTATGCCTAAAAGGGCCTGACTGAGAACTACTTAATTAGCAACATGAAATTTCTCAAACGTACTAAACAAAACACCTACATTGACGAGTTTTCTTTGTTCGCCTTTTCGCTCGCAGGTTCAGACTCACTACTATCAGTAGATTCCTGCGTATATACTGAATCCCAAGAACAGATAAATACCAAACATTGAATTTATTTGGAACCACATCACACGTTTTGACGACGTTACTTTTGTTTTAGCTTAGCATTTGTTTCGTCCGTGGCGCGTCAGTGGCGTTAATGTATCTCTCTATGAATACATATATACTGTCGAATCTCCGGATGTAAGAAAACTAAACATTGCACTGGCGTTTGTGTTGTTTGTGTTGTATATCATTAAAGCCGAGTATTTTGTATCGTATGTCGCTATACCCGAGAGTTTGCTGTAGTATATCCCTGAAACCGAGTGTTTTGAATAATATATCGCTAAAACCGTGTGTGTTTTGTGCAGTATGTCGCTATAACCGAGTGTTTTGAGCAGTATATCGCTCGTACCGAGTGTTTTGAGCAGTATATCGCTCTTACCGAGTGTTTTGGGAAATGGAATACTGGAATCTGGTGTGCTTCCCTAGTATGTCGCTAAAACCGAGTGTTTTGTATAATATTTCGCTATAAACGAGTGTTTTGCGTAGTATGTCCATGAAAGCGAGTGTTTTGAGTAGTATATCATTATAACAGAGTGTGTTGTAGAGTATATCACTATTACAGAGTGTTTTGTACAGTATATCCCCAAAACCGAGTGCTTCGTGTAGTATATCCCTAAAAGCGATTGTTTTGAGTAGCATATCGGTAGAACCGAGTGTTTTGGTCAAGAAAATGATCGAATCATGTTTGTTTGTGTTGTATATCGCTAAAGCCGAGCGTTTTGTACCGAATGTCGCTATAACCGAGTGTTTTGTATAGCAAATCCCTAAAACCGAATGTTTTGAGCAGTATATCGGTAGAACCGAGTGTTTTGGTCAAGAAAATGATCGAATCATGTTTGTTTGTGTTGTATATCACTAAAGCCGTGTGTTTTGTACCGTATGTCGCTATACCCGAGAGTTTGGTGTAGTCTATCCCTAAAAGCGAATGTTTTCTGAATAACATATTGCTAAAATGGCGTGTGTTTTGTGCAGTATGTCGCTATAACCGGGTGTTTTATACAGTATATCGCTTGTACCGAGTGTTTTGGTAAATAAAATGATCGAATCATGTCTGTTTGTGTTATATATCGCTAAAGCCGAGTGATTTGTACAGGATGTCGCTATAACTGAGTGTTGGGTGAAGTATGTCCCTAAAAGCGAATGTTTTTAGTAGTATGTCCCTAAAAGCGAGTGCCTTGAGTAGTATATCGCTAAAACCGAGTGTATTGTACAGTATGTCGCTATAACTGAGTTTTTTGTGCAGTATGTCGCTATAACCGAGTGTTTTGCGTAGTATGTCCCTAAAATCGAGTGTTTTGAGTAGTATATCATTATAACAGGGTGTGTTGTAGAGTATGTCGCTATTACCGAGTGTTTTGTACAGTATATCCCTAAAACCGAGTGCTTCGTGGAGTATATCTCTAAAAGCGAGTATTTTGCGTAGCATGTCGGTAGAACCGAGTGTTTTGGTCAAGAAAATGATCGAATCATGTTTGTTTGTGTTGTATATCGCTAAACCGAGTATTTTGTACCGAATGTCGCTATACCTGAGAGTTTGGTATAGTATATCCCTAAAAGCGATTGTTTTGACTAGTATATTGCTAAAACCGATTGTGTTTTGTGCAGTATCTCGCGATAACCGAGTGTTTTTAGCAGTATATCGCTTGTACCGAGTGTTTTGGTCAAGAAAATGATCGAATCATGTTTGTTTGCGTTGTATGTCGCTAAAGTCGAGTGTTTTGTACCGTATGTCGCTATACCTGAGAGTTTGGTATAGTATATCCCTAAAAGCGATTGTTTTGACTAATATATCGCTAAAACCGATTGTGTTTTGTGCAGTATGTCGCTATAACCGTGTGTTTTGCGTAATATGTCCCTAAAAGCGAGTGTTTTGAGCAGTGTATCATTAAAACAGAGCGTGTTGTAGAGTATGTCGCTATTACAGAGTGTTTTGCACAGTATATCCCCAAAACCGAGTGTTCCGTGTAGTATATCCCTGAAAGCGAGTGTTTTGAGTAGCATATCGGTAGAACCGAGTGTTTTGGTCAAGAAAATGAGCGAATCATATTTGTTTGTGTTGTATATCACTAAAGCCGAGTGTTTTGTACCGTATGTCGCTATACCCGAGAGTTTGGTGTAGTATATCCCTAAAAGCGAATGTTTTCTGAATAATATATCGCTAAAACGGCGTGTGTTTTGTGCAGTTTGTCGCTATAACCGGGTGTTGTTAACAGTATATCGCTTGTACCGAGTGTTTTGGTTAATAAAATGATCGAATCATGTCTGTTTGTGTTATATATCGCTAAAGCCGAGTGATTTGTACAGGATGTCGCTATAACTGAGTGTTGGGTGAAGTATATCCCTAAAAGCGAATATTTTTAGTAGTATGTCCCTAAAAGCGAGTGCCTTGAGTAGTATATCGCTAAAACCGAGTGTATTGTACAGAATGTCGCTATAACTGAGTTTTTTGTGCAGTATGTCGCTATAACCGAGTTTTTTGTATAGTAAATCCCTAGAACCGAGTGTTTTGAGTAGTATATCGGTAGAACCGAGTGTTTTGGTCAAGAAAATGATCGAATGATGTTTGTTTGTGTTGTATATCACTAAAGCCGAGTGTTTTGTACCGTATGTCGCTATACCTGAGAGTTTGGTATAGTATATCCCTAAAAGCGAATGTTTTGAATAATATATCGCTAAAACCGGGCGTGTTTTGTGCAGTATGTCGTTATAACCGAGTGTTTTGAGCAGTATATCGCTCGTACCCAGTGTTTTGAGCAGTATATCGCTCTAACTGAGTGTTTTGGGAAGTGGAATACTGGAATGTGGTGTGCTTCCCTAATATGTCGCTAAAACTGAGTGTTTTGTACAATATTTCGCTATAACCGAGTGTTTTTTACAGTATATCGCTATAACCGAGTGTTATGTGTAGTAAATCCTTAAAAAACAGAGTGTTTTGAGTAGTTTATCGGTAGAACCGCGTGTTTTAGTCAATAAAATGATCGAATCCTGTTTGTTTGTGGAGTATATCGCTAAAGCCGAGTGTTTTGTACTGAATGTCGCTATAACCGAGTGTTTTGTATAGAAAATCCCTAAAACCGAATGTTTTGAGCAGTATATCGGTACAACCGAGTGTTTTGGTCAAGAAAATGTTCGAATCATGTTTCTTTGTGTTGTATATCACTAAAGCCGAGTGTTTTGTACCGTATGTCGCTATACCCGAGAGTTTGGTGTAGTATATCCCGAAAAGCGAGTTTTTTCTGAAAAATATATCGCTAAAACCGTGTGTGTTTTGCGCAGTATGTCGCTATAACCGCGTGTTTTTAACAGTATATCGCTTGTACCGAGTGTTTTGGTTAATAAAATGATCGAATCATGTCTGTTTGTGTTGTATCTCGCTAAAGCCGAGTGATTTGTACAGAATGTCGCTATAACTGAGTGTTGGGTGAAGTATATCCCTAAAAGCGAGTGTTTTTAGTAGTATGTCCCTAAAAGCGAGTGCTTTGAGTAGTATATCGCTAAAACCGAGTGTATTGTACAGTATGTCGCTATTACCGAGTGTTTTGTGCAGTATATCCCTAAAACCGAACGTTTTGCGTAGTATGTCCCTAAAATCGAGTGTTTTGAGTAGTATATCATTATAACAGAGTGTTTTGGTCAAGAAAATGATCGAATCATGTTTGTTTGTGTTGTATATCGCTAAAGCCGAGTGTTTTGTACCGAATGTCGCTATAACCGAGTGTTTTGTATGGAAAATCCCTAAAACCGGGTGTTTTGAGCAGTATATCGGTAGAACCGAGTGTTTTGGTCAAGAAAATTATCGAATCATGTTTGTTTGTATTGTATGTCACTAAAGACGAGTGTTTTGTACCGTATGTCGCTATACCCGAGAGTTTGGTGTAGTATATCCCTAAAAGCGAGTGTTTTTTGAATAATATATCGCTAAAACCGTGTGTGATTTGTGCAGTATGTCGCTATAACCGAGTGTTTTGAGCAGTATGTCGCTCGTACCGAGTGGTTTGAGCAGTATATCGCTCTTACCGAGTGTTTTGGGAAATGGAATACTGGAATCTGGTGTGCTTCCCTAGTATGTCGCTAAAACCGAGTGTTTTGTACAATATTTCGCTATAAACGAGTGTTTTGCGTAGTATGTCCCTAAAAGCGAGTGTTTTGAGTAGTATATCATTATAACAGAGGGTGTTGTAGAATATGTCACTATTACAGAGTGTTTTGTACAGTATATCCCCAAAACCGAGTGCTTCGTGTAGTATATCCCTAAAAGCGAGTGTTTTGAGTAGCATATCGGTAGAACCGAGTGTTTTGGTCAAGAAAATGATCGAATCATGTTTGTTTGTGTTACATATCGCTAAAGCCGAGTGATGTGTACAGGATGTCGCTATAACTGAGTGTTGGGTGAAGTATATCCCTAAAAGCGAATGTTTTTAGTAGTATGTCCCTAAAAGCGAGTGCCTTGAGTAGTATATCGCTAAAACCGAGTGTATTGTACAATATGTCGCTATAACTGAGTTTTTTGTGCAGTATGTCGCTATAACCGAGTGTTTTGCGTAGTATGTCCCTAACATCGAGTGTTTTGAGTAGTATATCATTATAACAGGGTGTGTTGTAGAGTATGTCGCTATTACCGAGTGTTTTGTACAGTTTATCCCTAAAACCGAGTGCTTCGTGGAGTATATCTCTAAAAGCGAGTGTTTTGAGTAGCATATCGGTACAACCGAGTGTTTTGGTCAAGAAAATGATCGAATCATGTTTGTTTGTGTTGTATATCGCTAAACCGAGTATTTTGTACCGAATGTCGCTATACCTGAGAGTTTGGTATAGTATATCCCTAAAAGCGATTGTTTTGACTAATATATTGCTAAAACCGATTGTGTTTTGTGCAGTATCTCGCGATAACCGAGTGTTTTTAGCAGTATATCGTTTGTACCGAGTGTTTTGGTCAAGAAAATGATCGAATCATGTTTGTTTGTGTTGTATGTCGCTAAAGTCGAGTGTTTTGTACCGTATGTCGCTATACCTGAGAGTTTGGTATAGTATATCCCTAAAAGCGATTGTTTTGACTAATATATCGCTAAAACCGATTGTGTTTTGTGCAGTATGTCGCTATAACCGTGTGTTTTGCGTAATATGTCCCTAAAAGCGAGTGTTTTGAGCAGTATATCATTAAGACAGGGTGTGTTGTAGAGTATGTCGCTATTACAGAGTGTTTTGTACAGTATATCCCAAAAACCGAGTGCTTCGTGTAGTATATCCCTGAAAGCGAGTGTTTTGGTCAAGAAAATGATCGAATCATGTTTGTTTGTGTTGTATATCGCTAAAGCCGAATGTTTTGTACCGAATGTCGCTATAACCGAGTGTTTTGTATAGAAAATCCCTAAAACCGAATGTTTTGAGCATATATCGGTAGAACCGAGTGTTTTGGTCAAGAAAATGATCGAATCATATTTGTTTGTGTTGTATATCACTAAAGCCGAGTGTTTTGTACCGTATGTCGCTATACCCGAGAGTTTGGTGTAGTATATCCCTAAAAGCGAGTGTTTTCTGAATAATATATCGCTAAAACGGCGTGTGTTTTGTGCAGTTTGTCGCTATAACCGGGTGTTGTTAACAGTATATCGCTTGTACCGAGTGTTTTGGTTAATAAAATGATCGAATCATGTCTGTTTGTGTTATATATCGCTAAAGCCGAGTGATTTGTACAGGATGTCGCTATAACTGAGTGTTGGGTGAAGTATATCCCTAAAAGCGAATGTTTTAGTAGTATGTCCCTAAAAGCGAGTGCCTTGAGTAGTATCTCGCTAAAACCGAGTGTATTGTACAGTATGTCGCTATAACTGAGTTTTTTGTGCAGTATGTCGCTATAACCGAGTTTTTTGTATAGTAAATCCCTAGAACCGAGTGTTTTGAGCAGTATATCGGTAGAACCGAGTGTTTTGGTCAAGAAAATGATCGAATGATGTTTGTTTGTGTTGTATATCACTAAAGCCGAGTGTTTTGTACCGTATGTCGCTATACCTGAGAGTTTGGTATAGTATATCCCTAAAAGCGAATGTTTTGAATAATATATCGCTAAAACCGGGCGTGTTTTGTGCAGTATGTCGTTATAACCGAGTGTTTTGAGTAGTATATCGCTCGTACCCAGTGTTTTGAGCAGTATATCGCTCTAACTGAGTGTTTTGGGAAGTGGAATACTGGAATGTGGTGTGCTTCCCTAGTATGTCGCTAAAACTGAGTGTTTTGTACAATATTTCGCTATAACCGAGTGTTTTTTACAGTATATCGCTATAACCGAGTGTTATGTGTAGTAAATCCTTAAAAAACAGTGTTTTGAGTAGTTTATCGGTAGAACCGCGTGTTTTAGTCAATAAAATGATCGAATCCTGTTTGTTTGTGGAGTATATCGCTAAAGCCGAGTGTTTTGTACCGAATGTCGCTATAACCGAGTCTTTTGTATAGAAAATCCCTAAAATCGAATGTTTTGAGCAGTATATCGGTAGAACCGAGTGTTTTGGTCAAGAAAATGATCGAATCATGTTTCTTTTTTGTTGTATATCACTAAAGCCGAGTGTTTTGTACCGTATGTCGCTATACCCGAGAGTTTGGTGTAGTATATCCCTCCAAGCGAGTTTTTTCTGAAAAATATATCGCTAAAGCCGTGTGTGTTTTGCGCAGTATGTCGCTATAACCGCGTGTTTTTAACAGTATATCGCTTGTACCGAGTGTTTTGGTTAATAAAATGATCGAATCATGTCTGTTTGTGTTGTATCTCGCTAAAGCCGAATGATTTGTACAGAATGTCGCTATAACTGAGTGTTGGGTGAAGTATATCCCTAAAAGCGAGTGTTTTTAGTAGTATGTCCCTAAAAGCGAGTGCCTTGAGTAGTATATCGCTAAAACCGAGTGTATTGTACAGTATGTCGCTATTACCGAGTGTTTTGTGCAGTATATCCCTAAAACCGAACGTTTTGCGTAGTATGTCCCTAAAATCGAGTGTTTTGAGTAGTATATCATTATAACAGAGTGTTTTGGTCAAGAAAATGATCGAATCATGTTTGTTTGGGTTGTATATCGCTAAAGCCGAGTGTTTTGTACCGAATATCGCTATAACCGAGTGTTTTGTATGGAAAATCTCTAAAACCGAGTGTTTTGAGCAGTATATCGGTAGAACCGAGTGTTTTGGTCAAGAAAATTATCGAATCATGTTTGTTTGTATTGTATATCACTAAAGACGAGTGTTTTGTACCGTATGTCGCTATACCCGAGAGTTTGGTGTAGTATATCCCTAAAAGCGAGTGTTTTCTGATTAATATATCGCTAAAACCGTGTGTGATTTGTGCAGTATGTCGCTATAACCGAGTGTTTTGAGCAGTATGTCGCTCGTACCGAGTGTTTTGAGCAGTATATCGCTCTTACCGAGTGTTTTGGGAAATGGAATACTGGAATCTGGTGTGCTTCCCTAGTATGTCGCTAAAACCGAGTGTTTTGTACAATATTTCGCTATAAACGAGTGTTTTGCGTAGTATGTCCCTAAAAGCGAGTGTTTTGAGTAGTATATCATTATAACAGAGTGTGTTGTAGAGTATGTCACTATTACAGAGCGTTTTTTACAGTATATCGCTATAACCGAGTGTTATGTGTAGTAAATCCTTAAAAAACAGAGTGTTTTGAGTAGTTTATCGGTAGAACCGCGTGTTTTAGTCAATAAAATGATCGAATCCTGTTTGTTTGTGGAGTATATCGCTAAAGCCGAGTGTTTTGTACCGAATGTCGCCATAACCGAGTGTTTTGTATAGAAAATCCCTAAAACCGAATGTTTTGAGCAGTATATCGGTAGGAACCGAGTGTTTTGGTCAAGAAAATGATCGAATCATGTTTCTTTGTGTTGTATATCACTAAAGCCGAGTGTTTTGTACCGTATGTCGCTATACCCGAGAGTTTGGTGTAGTATATCCCTAAAAGCGAGTTTTTTCTGAAAAATATATCGCTAAAACCGTGTGTGTTTTGCGCAGTATGTCGCTATAACCGCGTGTTTTTAACAGTATATCGCTTGTACCGAGTGTTTTGGTTAATAAAATGATCGAATCATGTCTGTTTGTGTTGTATCTCGCTAAAGCCGAGTGATTTGTACAGAATGTCGCTATAACTGAGTGTTGGGTGAAGTATATCCCTAAAAGCGAGTGTTTTTAGTAGTATGTCCCTAAAAGCGAGTGCCTTGAGTAGTATATCGCTAAAACCGAGTGTATTGTACAGTATGTCGCTTTAC